>OX246737.1:2200908-2609513 GCA_945910005.1 Isoperla grammatica
TTGACTTTCTGCTATTTCGTTCAATGAGAATAATTGGCCTTAAAATGTATAGGCACTACATCATTTTTCTTTATTAACCCAAAACAGCTTTGATTGTCATGTGGTAACCTTTATGTCATCAATCTTATCGATGTTTCTTCACTCTCTCTATTATGTGTGTTATCATTTACATTCATATTATGTATTATGTCATATTATGTATTATAATGCAAAGCTTTTTTGATTGCATTGAACAGAAAACCGTTTAGTAAAATCTTAGGAATAAGTTTGTTTGTTTGTGGAGTGGCTATGTCTAAAGAACTCCACAAATAAAACTAGAAATAACAAATTGGAAACTGAAAAATGAAAACTTAACCACGAGATGAGAAACAGTTTTGATAGAGGTATCTTCCGGATTTTAATTTCCAAACAAAATGCATAAAAATTCAAATAAAATCAAATCAACCTCCTCCGAGAGGAGAAACTTCTTTATCGACTGCAAACTGAACTTTTGAATAGTTGCGCATCCTAGCGTGGTTATGATGTTTTCTAATAGGTAGCGACACTTACCGTGTTTGTTTGTAGTGAAAACCGTTGTCGGTTCCGGTAGCCGCCAAAAAACACCTCATCTCATCATACAGCTGACGGATGCTTTCTCGGTGATTTAAACACATTTTCTGTTAACATAAAACAGATCCAACAACCGATTACACGAGTAAAATATCATGTAAGTTACGTGCATGCACATTTTCTTTTAAAACTATGAGTTAATGCTCACTGCAGTTTGCCAAATGTTTATAATATTCTTGCCTGTGCACGATGCAGCAATGCTCTCCGCGTAGGCCTAGGCCCTAAGCCTGAATGCGCTGCATTTTTATGCATTAAATAGCTTTTATATTGGTTTATTTATTATTTACAATCGGTCAAGAGTATGCTGGCTAAACTTAACGTTAAAACTTAAAAAACTAGGCCAGCCAGGGAGGCAGCCACAATGCCTAGGCCCTAGAGCCTACACATCTCTAACCCATAGTCTTCTAGACGGGTCAATCCGCGGATTGAACCAAGGCTGTGCTCTAACCTAGGCCTAGGCTAGGCCTACATTCAAATGCTTAGAATCTAGGCCTATCCCTGGGCATACACGAAATGCCAATGCAATGTTGCTTTCTAAGTGTTTCACACCATCGAGGGGTCTCACGAATGTTGTTCGGTATGTTGCTGTCGGCCTCAATGAATGTCCTTTTTCCTCCTCGAAGCTCGGTGCAAAACACTCCCGGAAAGGAGCTCTGGGAACGGGAAAGTGGGCTATGATTTATCATTGCTTGGTAACGGGAACCTCATTCCTGGGCCCCTGTAGGCCTACCTTGCCAAGTTGACTGCTCTGCTCAGCTTTCCCAATCCTGTACATTTCCGAGCATCCTTTGGTCCTTCAGCCTCCTACCTACTCTACCATTTTCGTCACGCTTTCACAATCCTTTGCTGCAATGCCATTCCCTGTATGCCCCTCTTCTGAATCTCAATACCCTCGTTGCCACGCTTTTTTGTAAGTCATTTTCCTGTATGGGTCCCATACTGCCACCACATACTGTAGGAGAACCCTGGTCTCGCCAACGTTTTATAACCTAGGCCTGGCCTGCTCCCTCATCTTCTTACCCGTAATGTTACTTAACTTTTTTTTTTTTTTTTTTTATCATATGCCCACATTCGGCTTAATCAGGCCATCATGTAAGATCTGGTCAACCAGTAGAGACAGGCCTCCTTTTCTTCTCTCTTCATGCCGTTAGGCAATGCGTCACGTTCTGTTTTAAGTTTACTACATCTGAAGAGGTGATTCCTGTCCTGTTCCTCCACTCCACATAGCTTGCAGATACTAGTCTCAAATATTCCCATCCGGTGCAGGTGCTTCCCCAATAGGTCATGTTGTGTGTTAAGCCTGAATTGCGCGGTTTCTATTCTTCTGCTGAATTTGTGGGGGGTTTGTCTTGTGGTTGTTGTGTATTGTTTCCACGTCTTGTTTTGTCCTTTCTCCACCCACTGCTGCTTCACTTTGCTGGACATCGCTGCATTCACATGGGATTTAACGGCTCTGTAGGTTATTAACTTGAGTTTGTTTTAAATGATATGTTTCAGAAGTGTGACATCCCGTAGTCACACGCTCGAATCACAATGAGCGATGGCCAATGTACTCTAGTCTGTACTGTGGTTGGAGAGTGGTTGAATGCTCAGGGTTCTATTTTACGCAAAGTCAATTACAAGACTGTAACATTACGATTGATAAGGAATGAATTTCGTGAAATTTTCTTGGAAATTGACTTGGAAAAGAGTAAACAGAAGCACCTATTAGCAGGCATAAGTGTCCATAAGAAGTTTTTGACAGAAGGCAAAGCTTCAATTAATTTCCTACAACAAAAAATGGTACTTTTTCTATCTAATGCTCCACCCATCAGCTTGTTGGGTTTTTTGAAAACAATGTATGTCAAAATGAATAGCGACTCAAAGGAAACGAAGGTCGGAGCCCGAGCAAAGTTGCTGTCTGCAAAAGCACACGGAGCCGACGAGATAAGTCCTTTGACACCGCAAGAACTACTGGAAGCGAAGGCCAAGGCTAAAGTGAAGGACACCACTCCTACTGGCACCAAGAAACGACCATTGGGCGACAGAAATGCCAACTCTTCTGGTTCGTCCAAAAGTGTTGCGTCAAAAAAGCTATGTGTAGCTCCAGTTAGCCAATTGACCCAGGAGCAGAGGGCAGTTTTAGACGCTGCCTTAAGTGGAACGAGTATATTCTTCACTGGTAAGCACTTGTGTGTACTTGTTACTGATTTATTAAGGAGTAGCCTATACGTAACAGTACCTAGGCCTATTTAAAAGTTGAAACTATCTAATTAGGCTAGCCTATTTTTATTAGTATGCCTTCAACTTGTTGCCTTTAGGCTGAATTACCATTACTTAAATCTTTCTTTCATTGTGCTCAATAGTAGGCTATACCGATGTTATTCAATGGCGTATTATTTAAAATGTATAGTCCCTTCTCCTTAAACTAATGTTTGAACTACATTGTAATTTGCAGGCAGTGCGGGTACGGGCAAATCCTTCCTGCTGCGCCGTATCATATCGGCACTCCCACCGGACGTAACCATGGCAACGGCAAGCACTGGAGTGGCAGCCTGTCTGATTGGAGGAACTACTCTTCATTCCTTTGCAGGTAACATGTTTATACTTTATAGCATGGTAGACATTCAGCTAAAAGTGGAGTAGGCCTAGGCCTACTGTACCTAGTTACTCCTCGATAGTCCACAGACTGTACAATGCAGTTCTAGCCTCACTAGTCTGCTCACACCACCTGACTGCTGAGTCGGCTCTAGAATACAGTAGGTACATAAAATTTAAAAAGGGCACCGACAAGTTCCTTGGGACATTTTCTTAGTAGCCTACAGGCTTTGGTCAATCTAAAGGAGTTATTTTTGCAGCAGATTATTTTTGCAGAGCAGGCCATTATTAGGCCTATGTTAAGGCCTACCAATGTTAATGTACCGGTAATATATTTTAAAGAAAATAAACTCACTTTGTATGTAGGCATATGTATTTGAATTGAATTTATTGGGTTTAAGGGCGCTTCAACCAGTTAGGTCATTTTGCGCCACCAAGATGGTGTTTTGCAAGCTAAGTAATTAAGTAACTATGAAAGTAGTAGGCCTAATTATGTTTTAATTTTATATGAATTTAATTTATATTATTTTATATTTATATTTGGTTGTATTTTAAATTGTTGGCAAAACTGTGTGCGGACAAGAAATTTTAAAAGTTTATCACAATTCTCGTATGATAAAAGTTCTTCATACAACGGGGAAAGCTTTAATTGTGTTTTCAACACATCATGTTTGGTACATTCTGACAATATGTGACGTACAGTCAAAGTGACGTCACAAGTGTCACATTTAGGGACAACCTTTTCTCTAGTGAGGAGATAGCCATGAGTCAAACGAGTGTGGCCAATGCGAACCCGTGCCAACACAACCTCTTCCCGGCGAGAAAGACGGGAAGATGGAGGCCGCACTTTATTGATTAATTTAGGCATCACACTCATATGTATTTGAAGCCTGGCATGTCATTCTGAAATGTAAATTTACATATCAAGTTGTGTATTTTATAAAACTGATCCCTTATATTTAACTTGACTTGTTCTTTGTTCTTTCACTTGAGACGTGTATTTAAATGAGGTTCCACTACAGTTTGCTCTTCAAGTGTGCCGTGGGATCTTCTCCCAATCATCTTATGAATACGCATTGCAAAACCTCTCTTGGGAGAATGGTGGAAGCCTGACCCGTGCTTGTGTTCCAGGGATAGGCAAGGGCACGGCGCCCGTTGAACGCTGCATCGAGCTCGCATCGCGGCCGGCTGTGAAGGCGATCTGGAGAAAGGTTCGCCACCTCGTTATCGACGAGATTTCCATGGTGGACGGCTCTTTCTTTGAGGTGGGTACGCAATCCAAACGTTGGCGACAATGCTAGGTTCACAGCTACAGGGGTGTGGTCCCGTCAGTAACTTTCACCCATTTCTCAAAATCAAATTCTCTTTTTTTTGTAATGTCACATTACACACGGCTCAATACTTCCGTCAAATTTATTGAATTCAAGAACAAAAGCAAATCATGAACAGTTTAGGAATAAGAATGTTATTAATTAACTAATTTCAATTGATACTTTTTTGTCCTTGAACTCAATTAGGCTATCTTAACAAAAGTATTGAACCGCGTAATTGCAGGTAGCTTATTAGAAGTAGAGTTTTTTCATACCAAGACAGACACTTTATTCATTAGCGACAGCAGTAGACACTCGATGCGCCATCACATTGAGTCTATGTAATTCGAGTCAGGCCCGTGTGTGGACGTGGGCGCCGCGTCTAACTCTGTTCCGTTGCGCAGAAACTGGAGGAGGTTGCGCGGGCCGTGCGCGACAACGACAAACCGTTTGGCGGCATCCAGCTGATCCTGTGCGGAGACTTCTTCCAGCTGGCTCCCGTCTGCAAGGACGAGGCCTCCATGGCCAAGCGCTTCTGCTTCCAGAGTCCGGCGTGGGACCAGTGTGTCCGGCTATCGTTCGAGCTGCGCAAGGTGCACCGCCAGAAGGACCCCGCGTTCGTCAACATCCTGCAGAACATCCGCGTTGGCAAGTACGTCAAACCTCGGATGATAGTGCCTCGAGGGTTTTGGGACAAGTGGTTGGAATGTTGGCGAATGGGATCTTTTTTTATCTCTAATGCAAAGATGGCTTTTTCAGCCATTCTTTTGTCTAACTATCCAATATAAAATGGCATCCTTTTCTGGCCTGCTCATAAAATTTAGTATGTCGGCATCTATTCAGTGTGGCTGGTTTATCCCAGAGGTCAAAAGCAAGCAATAATTGTGTTTATTCAAACAGATGCAATAAATAAACTGCCTTAGTTAAAGCTAAGTGCTAAATTACAGATGCCTGTCGCAAAAGCTCGACACAAGCGTAGACCTAAGTCGAAGAAACTTGACATTCTTTTAGGGGTGTGCGAGCCTACGATTTTCAAGTCGAGCCGAGCCGAGTATGAGAAAAAAAGCTTGATTTTCGAGCCGAGCCGAGCTTTTGAAATAGTGTTAATTGTAAATTTACAGTTGCATTTTATGTTGGTGCAATGCGATAGGAAGTGTATGTACACCGAAATTTCGGTTCGTCTAAGATCAAGTACATCTTTGTTTATTTATAACATAATATGTAAGTTACATAATTATATTATTATAGGGTTACATAATGTAACCCTATACAGCCCTGTTATTGTTGCGCGGTAGGTTGGTCAAACAGTTTAGTTGAACTGTTTTACCGACCTGGGGTTGTGCTAGCGTGGCCATTTAGTTCACAGTATCGACCATAGATCGCATGGTAGTTGCATTATTAGGGAGCTTAGAGAGTGTATGAATACAGTAACAGCAACTTTTTAACTTCTCGACTTGTTTTTTAAAATGCATTTGTATTTCAGTAGAATATTAGCACATACTAAAGTAAACTAAATTTCGTGTGAAATATTGATTTTATTGCAACTGAACCTACAAACAGATCGAAATTCCATATCACAATGTCGGATATAAATAACGTTATAATACAGTTGGGGTTACTTTGTACTCACTGGACGGTTGCAGCCCCTTACCATTGCTCAATGTTTGCCTCCAAAAAAGCGGAACAAAGTTTGGCTAGGCCTAGGCCTAGAACTTTCGTGAAAATTAGAGCTAGATGTTTATTGTTTACTGTGAAAAGCAGAAAGCATCTGTTTTTCTACTCGCAGAATAACGAAATATCGTGCTGTATCTAGAGATGTAACATTTTATTCTCACGAGATCGGGGCCTAGGGAAAGCCCAGCTAGGCCTAGGCCAGGTACCCAGAAAAGTATAGGCCTATACGTTCTCTTAAGTTTATGTTGGGCCTAAAACCCCGATTTTTTTAAAACTTCATCGTACTTGCAGACACCTAAATATTCGTTTCTGCCTTTTGGATTCTTCAGTCTGCGTTTATAGAAGTATATAATTACGCGCGACGACTGACATTTTTAGGCCTAGGCCTTGGCCTAGACAGCTCGGCTCGGGAATATCGAGCCGAAAATGAAGCTCGGCTCGGTACCGAGCTTAAAAAAAAGCTCGAAAAAGCTCGTAAATTCGAGTACTCGCACACCCCTACATTCTTTCAATATGAATGAAGAGAAACACTTGAAGCCAACTTTGTGATTAAAGTTTTCATGTCAAACAAAGCACATCTGCCAATCTAAAAATTAACTTTGTTTTCTTTTTAAAGGAAATGTCTTTTTAAACTCTTGTCTCTTAATTTTAGTAGGCCTTAATATCAGCACACGAGCATAAATGTCTTGAGCAATACTAAACAAGTAGGCCTACCATGTAAGAATGTAAGTTGTGTTTTTAAAAAACAAATATTACTATATCCTGTGAGTTGGCTATTCCTTTTTAAATTAGGCCCACCTAATATACTTTCTCTTTCTTCTTGATCCAGTTTTTGGCTACTTTCTTTTGTGCTCTATTCCTGTTGGTAAAAGAGTTGTCTTTGTTTCGTGCGTAGCGCCACTCCGGAGATAACTGCGAAGCTTCTCGCGACGGCCAACCAAACAATCGAGAAGGACGGAATCCTGGCCACGAGACTCTGCAGCCACACGGCCGACTCTGATCTCATTAACAAGAGCAAGCTAGAGCAGTTGTCTGGTAAGTAGGCCTACGTCCACTTCAGTCCCGTGTGTGCTGCTACCTAACTATATCAAACATAGATACCGAAGTGTGAAGTTTTATTTTTTTAAATCGGCAATTTTAGTAAGTATTTTTGAGTATCGTAATCCAATGTGAACTGTGCATTCGCAAAGTAGCATGAATCACAAGAGGCATAGAATGTCTAGGACAAGCTTTAAGAACCCTGCAATGATATGAAGACTTCTGTGTTGGATAAAACTGCTCATTTGTACTTTGATTAGTATGAACGCGTTTTCCGGTAAATTTGTTGTAAAGGACAACATGCTAGCCAAAACCTCAAAACAAATATTTCCTGCAATAACTTATAAATCTTGATTGGGTTTTGAGCTTCCATCTATACCCATTCGATCCCAACCAATCAATCCTCAGTCTTATCGGTGTCGAAGTGTGTGTGTGTTACGTAGTCTCTCGCTCGCAGGTGTGTCCAAGACGTTCAAGGCCATGTGTGTGTTTTACGTAGTCTCTCGCTCGCAGGTGTGTCCAAGACGTTCAAGGCCATGGACAGCATGCCAGAGCTCGCCCAGCAGCTTGACCAGTTGACCCCGGTCAACGGGACCATAGTGCTCAAGGTCGGCGCCCAGGTCATGCTCGTCAAGAACTCCAACGTCAGCACGGGGCTCGTCAACGGGGCGAGGGGGGTCGTCAAGTCCTTCAACACTGAAGGTAAGAGTCAAGTCGGTTTAACTGGCATTCGTTTTCATACTGCTGTTCATATTGCTGAAAACCTTGTGGGTTAATATATTAATTGTACAGATAGGCCTATTCTATTACACTGTACATTACAAACAAATGTTTTGTTTGCACATTTCCAGCACCTTTTAGTAAGTTTTCTCTAATGTAAGTGCACTTTAATTACTTTTTGGTAGTTGTGGAAGTCATGATTGTATCGTATATGTCCAGGCCTGCCGGTGATTCACTTCTGCAACAACCAAGACATCCACGTCCGCCACGAGCGCTGGTCTGTGAAGGTTGCGGGCGGTGGAATGGCCACTCGGAGACAACTGCCTCTCAAGCTAGCCTGGGCCTTCTCCATTCACAAGTCACAGGTACGTGGGCTCACGTAACTCAGTGTGTGTGTAGCCACAAGAGCTTACTCCAATCTTATTTTTATTTGTTGATGAATGACAGCTGTTGATTTGTTATCTGGTAAGTAAACCATGTTGTAAAATGTTTTATTTTGATTTTCCAGGGTTTGACTCTTGACTGCGTTGAAATGTCCCTGGCGCGAGTGTTCGAAGCAGGCCAGGCGTACGTGGCCCTGTCTCGCGCACAGAGCATACACACGCTGCGTGTGCTAGACTTTGACGCCAAACAGGTGTGGGCAAACGCAGAAGTGAAGGCGTTCTACAAGCGGCTCATGAGACGGATGGAGGCCACGGAAATAGTTCCCGTAACGGCGAGGTACCGCCCCAAGACGTGATGCGCGTATTAGGTAGGAGCTCAACTTGAACATTTCATCGTGCCTGGCTGGAAGACAGCTCAACGTCCAAGGATTATTTATATCTGTATTTATTATTTATACCTGACTGGCAATATCCACCTCGCAAGTCACATCCAACGAATTATCGTCCCTTCGACAAGCAATGCTTAGGCCTTTGGTACAATGAAAACTTAGAGCTATAAGTGAGGAAGTGAGTGAGTGGTTTAATGGTAGGCCTACATGTTTTGGGCTGTGCACTGTGTGCAACAATATGGCTCAATAGTTCAGACTTTGGTACGTACAGACGCATCTGTAGGCCTACCCAACACACCGGCAATTGCAGGACAGGCATCCGTATTCCCAGAACGGTTCTGTCGTGATCACTTTTAACGAAATGTTTCTCTCATCATTTCATATTTTTCATGTTTAAATGAATTTATTTTAACTGGACAAGGGTTTTTATTAAAACTGGAATTTTTTCACTTATCTGTCTGGTTCAGGTTGTTTACATGTATCGGCATGTAACACTTATTTTTGTTTGTTTTAAGAAACCCTTCTAGGAAAGACTAGAACCGCGTTTACATCCACTTAACGTACTTGACATAAGCCTACGCCTACAAGTTGAGCCTATACTATACAAATCATACCCAATTAGTCAAGTTAACATTACCTACACCAAGCGAAGCGAATTGAACTTTCGCCACGAAAGTTCAATTGAATTCAACTTTTGATCAGATTTTACAGTTAGTTGATAGGCACCTGTGCTGAACAAACACTTACTGACAAACATATTTTCCTGATTGGTTGGTTGAAGTAAATTTTGCTAATTTCTAGGGATGACATCGGGTAGTAAAATTCGGAACCGGTTCCAGCTCTCATATTACCCGGGTACCCGGATCCTGAAAACGTATTTTTCGATGTGTAGGCTTGATTTGAAGGTCCTCGCTAGGCCTTGTGAAGTGCGCGGGGCGGAAGACGAGGGACGAATGATATGCACGTCACCCGCTCGGTTGGCCTCTCGCAATGTGCCTGCAGTAATAACGTCGAGTAAAACAAAACATTTAGCAATACACAACTGAAGCACGTATTAAAACATGCTATTTCAAGTAAAATAAATAGTAATAGAACAAGTGTTAGCCAGAATGTTCACCAGAATGTTAAACAATGAACAAACAGTAACGAATGCAAGTCTGTTTGCGTCTGTTCTGTTCCCTGTCGAGGCACTTGTTATGGATAGTGGGGGATGGGTCGGTGCCCGCCGTGCCTGCTGGCTCCATCGAAATCAACCGCAGCAATACTGGCGCGTAAATAGGGCCTAGAAACGGACTAAAAAATTACCCGGACCCGAAAAACGGCTCCGGGTATTACTTTGGAGCCGGGTACCCGATGTCATCCCTACTAATTTCATAAATTGCGTGTTTGTAGGCAGCCATCTAAATTTGCGTACTTTACTTTACAAATGAGAAGTGGACGTAAATGCGGTTTAAATCTGAAAAGTTGCCTAGTAGTGATTATCTACGGCAATACCTTGTTAGGCCCTACATATTATGTTGGTTTAGGAATGTAAACGCAAAATCCAAGTTAGATGAAGTATGAAGGAGTGACCGCATAGCTTTCAGAGGAACCGAGCTCTCGGAGATAAGGGAAACTTGTCGCAAGCTAGTGCGATTCAGTCCGCACTGAAGGTAGTGCCTTGCAGTTGCACACATACTTGATGTGTTCCGGCCGCAACCTCTGCTAAACCACCTCGTGCTTGTGTTTTCAAGCTATTAGATATTTATAGGGGTGTGCGAGCCTACGATTTTCAAGTCGAGCCGAGCCGAGCCGAGTATGAGAAAAAAAGCTTGATTTTCGAGCCGAGCCGAGCTTTTGAAATAGCGTTAATTGTTAATTTACAGCTGCATTTTATGTTGGTGCAATGCGATAGGAAGTGTATGTATACCGAAATTTCGGTTCGTCTGAGATCAAGTACATCTTTGTTTATTTATAACATATGTAAGTTACATAATTATATTATTATAGGGTTACATAATGTAACCCTATACAGCCCTGTTATTGTTGCGCGGGAGGTTGGTAAAACAGTTTAGTTGAACTGTTTTACCGACCGTGGGTTGCGCTAGCGTGGCCATATAGTTCACAGTATCGACCATAGATCGCATGGTAGTTGCATTATTAGGGAGCTTAGAGAGAGAGAATGAATACAGTAACAGCAACTTTCCAACTTCTCGACTTGTTTTTTAAAATGAATTTGTATTTCAGTAGAATATTAGGACATACTAAAGTAAACTAAATTTCGTGTGAAACATTGATTTTATTGCAACTAAACCTACAAACAGATCGAAATTCCATATCACAATGTCGGATATAAATAACGTTATAATACAGTTGGGGTTACTTTGTACACACTGGACGGTTGCAGCCCCCTTACCATTGCTCAATGTTTGTCTCCAAAAAAGCGGAACAAAGTTTGGCTAGGCCTAGGCCTAGAACTTTCGTGAAAATTAGAGCAAGATGTTTATTGTTTACTGTGAAGAGCTGAAAGCATCTGTTTTTCTACTCGCAGAATAACGAAACATCGTGCTGTATCTAGAGATGTAACATTTTATTTTCACGAGATCGGGGCCTAGGGAAAGCCCAGCTAGGCCTAGGCCAGGTACCCAGAAAAGTATAGACCTAGGCCTATACGTTCTCTTAAGTTTATGTTGGGCCTAAAACCCAGATTTTTTTAAAACTTCATCGTACTTGCAGACACCTAAATATTCGTTTCTGCCTTTTGGATTCTTCAGTCTGCGTTTATAGAAGTATATAATTAAAACCGCGCGACGACTGACATTTTTAGGCCTAGGCCTTGGCCTAGACAGCTCGGCTCGGGAATATCGAGCCGAAAATGAAGCTCGGCTCGGTACCGAGCTTAAAAAAAAGCTCGAAAAAGCTCGTAAATTCGAGTACTCGCACACCCGTAGATATTTAAGTGTGAAAAAACAGTACCATACTTTTGTAACTTAATTGCGTCCCGTTTGATTTGTAATGAGTAGATATGTGCACGTTTACATAATTTCCCAAGCTTTTTTAATGTGTACCCCGACGTATTGACATGTTGTTGGTGGCGCGCATCAATAGATTATCCAACTCTATTTCCTAGAGCTTGATTGTGGGCTACTTTGTGTAGGGCCAAGACGTTCCAATCATCCGTGATGAGTTTTCACAGAAAGATCGTGGGTGCTTAGTCGTCTTCTAGCTTTCACTCTCTGGCATTTGGCAGGCTTCAATTCACATAGACCTTGCTTGACCTCATTGTGCTCGCTTCCACATCCATCGGACGACAGCTGTGTAGTCCTGCACTGACACTGACACTGTGGCTTTGCGCCAGGCGGTTAGAGAGATAGACCTTGCTTGACCTCATTGTACTCGCTTCCACATCCATCGGACGACAGCTGTGTAGTCCTGCACTGACACTGACACTGCAGCTTGGCGCCAGGCGGTTAGAGAGCAAGCAGTCTAACTGGGCAGAGATTTGTATTAATAATTTGGTGTTTAAAACGACGACGTGGCGCAAATTGGAGGAAAGAACAAGTAAGAATATGCATCTTATATTTCCCCGTCTGGGCCCGGGGTAGAATTTGGCCCAGGGTGACTCTGCCAGTCGTAAGAGGCGACAAAAGGAGGTTGTCCCCGTTCCCTTATCTCTTAACCCCATTGATGGGGCCACTTAAGAGAAACGGGACAGAGGGGGACAAGAGGGGAAGTGAGGTAGGAAAAGGGAAATGAAGTCAGGGAGGAGAGAAAAATGGGAAGTACATATGGGAAAAAGACAGGGAAGTAAGGGAGGAGAGGAAACTGGGAAGTTAGGTAGGAAAGAGGACTGGGAATACAGGTCGGGAGGAGACGGGAGTGGGAAGTAGGGATGAGTGGAATCTGGGAAGTAGGGTAGAGAAACAACTGGTAATTAGGGAGAAGAGGGGATAAGGAAGACAGGACGAGAAAGTAACGGAGGAAAGGAAACTGGGAAGTAAGGAGGAGGGGAGACGGGGTAGTAGGTAGGAGAGGGGACTAGAGAGACAGGGCTGGACGAGACGGTCAAGTAAGGGAGGCGAGGACACTGGGAAGAAGGGAGGAGAGGAAACTGGAAATACAGGTCGGGAGGAGACGGGACTGGGAAGTAGGGATGAGTGGAATCTGGGAAGTAGGGAGGAGGAAAGACTGGAAATTAAGGAGTAGAGGGGATAAGGAAGACAGGACGGGGAAGTAATGGAGGAAAGGAAACTGGGAAGTAGGGAGGAGAGGAGACGGGGAAGTAAGGGAGGAGAGGAAACAAGGCAGTAGGGAGGAGAGGAAACTGGGAAGCCAGGGAGGAGAGGAGACGGGGAAGTAAGGGAGTAGAGGAAACAAGGAAGTAGGGAGGAGAGGGGACTAGGGAGACAGGGCGACCCGAGACGGGGAAGT
Organism: Isoperla grammatica; assembly: GCA_945910005.1. Lineage (NCBI taxonomy): Eukaryota > Metazoa > Arthropoda > Insecta > Plecoptera > Perlodidae > Isoperla > Isoperla grammatica. The sequence continues at coordinate 2,214,019 of OX246737.1, forward strand.
AAGGGAGGAGAGAACACTGGGAAGAAGGGAGGAGAGGAAACTGGGAATACAGGTCGGGAGGAGAAAAGATTGGAAATTAGGGAGTAGAGGGGATAAGGAAGACAGGACGGGGAAGTAATTGAGGAAAGGAAACTGGGAAGTAGGGAGGAGAGGAAACGGGGAAGTAAGGGAAAAGAGGAAAGTGGGAAGTTAAGGAGGAGAGGAAACAAGGTAAAGGTAGGAGAGGGGACTAGGGAGACAGGGCTGGACGAGACGGGCAAGTAAGGGAGGAGAGGACACTGGGAAGAAGGGAGGAGAGGAAACTGGGATGTTAGGTAGGAAAGGGGACTGGGAATACAGGTCGGGAGGAGACGGGACTGGGAAGTAGGGATGAGTCGAATCTGGGAAGTAGGGAGGAGAAAAGACGGGAAATTAGGGAGTAGAGGGGATAAGGAAGACAGGACGGGGAAGTAATGGAGGAAAGGAAACTGGGAAGTAGGGAGGAGAGGAAACAAGGCAGTAGGGAGGAGAGGAAACTGGGAAGTAAGGGAGGAGAGGAAACAAGGAAGTAGGGAGGAGAGGGGACTAGGGAGACAGGGCGACCCGAGACGGGGAAGTAAGGGAGGAGAGGAAACTGGGAATACAGGTCGGGAGAAGACGGGACTGGGAAGTAGGGAGGAGAAAAGATTGGAAATTAGGGAGTAGAGGGGATAAGGAAGACAGGACGGGGAAGTAATGGAGGAAAGGAAACTGGGAAGTAGGGAGGAGAGGAGACGGGGAAGTAAGGGAGGAGAGGAAACAAGGAAGTAGGGAGGACAGGAAACTGGGTAGTAAGGGAGGAGAGGGGACTAGGGAGACAGGGCGGGACGAGACGGGGAACTTAGGGAGGAGAGGACACTGAGAAGAAGGGAGATCAGGAAACTGGAAAGTTAGGTAGGAAAGGGGACTGGGAATACAGGTCGGGAAGAGACGGGACTGGGAAGTAGGGATGAGTGAAATCTGGGAAGTAGGGAGGAAAAAAGACTGGAAATTAGGGGTAAGAGGGGATAAGGAAGACAGGACGAGAATATAATGGAGGAAAGGCAACTGGGAAGAAGGGAGGAGAGAAAAACAAGGAAGTAGGGAGGAAAGGAGACTAGGGAGACAGAGCTGGACGAGACGGGCAAGTAAGGGAGGCGAGGACACTGGGAAAAAGGGAGGAGGGGAAACTGGGAAGTAAGGAAAGATAGGAAACGGGGAAGTAGGTAGGAGAGGGGACTAGGGAGACAGGGCGGGACGAGACGGAGAAGTAAGGGAGGAGTGGACACTGGGAAGAAGGGAGGAGAGGAAACTGGGAATACTGGTCGGGAGGAGGAAAGACAGGAAATTAAGGAGTAGAGGGGATACGGAAGACAGGTCGGGGAAGTAATCGAGGAAAGGAAACTGGGAAGTAGGGAGGAGAGGAGACGGGGAAGTAAGGGAGGAGAGGAAACAAGGAAGTAGGGAGGAGAGGGGACTAGGGAGACAGGGCGACCCGAGACGGGGAAGTAAGGGAGGAGAGGGGATTAGGGAGACAGGGCGACCCGAGACGGGGAAGTATGGGAGGAGAGGACACTGGGAAGAAGGGAGGAGAGGAAACTGGGAATACAGGTCGGGAGGAGACAGGACTGGGAAGTAGGGAGGAGAAATGATTGGAAATTAGGGAGTAGAGGGGATAAGGAAGACAGGACGGGGAAGTAATGGAGGAAAGGAAACTGGGAAGTAGGGAGGAGAGGAGACGGGGAAGTAAGGGAGGAGAGGAAACGAGGAAGTAGGGAGGACAGAAAACTGGGAAGTAAGGGTGGGAGAGGAGACGGGGAAGTAAGGGAGGAGAGGGGACTAAGGAGACAGGGCGACCCGAGACGGGGAAGTAAGGGAGGAGAGGACACTGGGAAGAAGGGAGGAGAGGAAACTGGGAATACAGGTCGGGGGGAGACGGGACTGGGAAGTAGGGAGGAGAAAAGATTGTAAATTAGGGAGTAGAGGGGATAAGGAAGACAGGACGGGGAAGTAATGGAGGAAAGGAAACTGGGAAGTAGCAAGGAAAGGAGACGGGGAAGTTAGGAAGGAGAGGAATCAAGTAAGTAGGGAGGTCAGGAAACTGGGAAGTAAGGGAGGAGAGGAAACAAGGAAGTAGGGAGGAGAAGGGACTAGGGAGACAGGGCGACCCGAGACGGGGAAGTAAGGGAGGAGAGGACACTGGGAAGAAGGGAGGAGAGGACACTGGGAAGAAGGGAGGAGAGGAAACTGGGAATACAGGTCGGGAGGAGACGGGTCTGGGAAGTAGGGAGGAGAAAAGATTGGAAATTAGGGAGTAGAGGGGATAAGGAAGACAGGACGGAGAAGTAATGGAGGAAAGGAAACTGGGAAGTAGGGAGGAGAGGAGACGGGGAAGTAAGGGAAAAGAGGAAAGTAGGAAGTTAAGGAGGAGAGGAATCGAGGTAAAGGTAGGAGAGGGGACTAGGGAGACAGGGCTGGACGAGACGGGCAAGTGAGGCAGGAGAGGACACTGGGAAGAAGGTAGGAGAGGCAACTGGGAAGTTAGGTAGGAAAGGGGACTGGGAATACAGGTCGGGAGGAGACGGGACTGGGAAGTAGGGATGAGTGGAATCTGGGAAGTAGGGAGGAGAAAAGACGGGAAATTAGGGAGTAGAGGGGATAAGGAAGACAGGACGGGGAGGTATTGGAGGAAAGGAAACTGGGAAGTAGGGAGGAGAGTGGACGGGGAAGTAAGGGAGGAGAGGAAACATAGAAGTATGGAGGACAGGAAACTCGGAAGTTAGGGAGGACAGGAGACGGGGAAGTAAGGGAGGAGAGGAAACAAGGAAGTAGGGAGGAGAGAGGACACTGGGAAGAAGGGAGATTAGGAAACTGGGAAGTTAGGTAGGAAAGGGGACTGGGAATACAGGTCAGGTGGAGACGGGACTGGGAAGTAGGGATGAGTGGAATCTTGGGAGCAGGGAGGAGAGGAGACTAGGGAGACAGGGCGGGACGAGACGGGGAAGTTATGGAGGAGAGGACACTGGGTAGAAAGGAAGAGGAGTGCTGGAAGTAAGGGAGGAGAGGAAAGTGGGAAGTTAGGGAGGAGAAAAATCTGGGAAGTAGGGAGGAGAGGAAACGAGGAAGTTGGGGGGAGAGGAGACAGGGCGGGAAGAGACGAAAAAGTTAGGAAGGAGAAGACACTGGGAAAAAGGGAGGAGAGGAGAGGAAACTGGGAAGTAAGGAGGAGAGGGGACTAGAGAGACAGAGCGGGAGGACACGGGGAAGTAGAGGGGACAATACTGGGAAGTGAGGTAGGAAAGGGGACTGGGAATACAGGTCGGGATGAGACGGGACTGGGAAGTAGGGATGAGTGGAATCCGGGAAGTAGGGAGGAGAGGGGACTTTAAAGACAGGGCGGGATGAGTCGGGGAAGTTAGGGTGGAGAGAAGACTGGGAAGAAGGGAGGAGGGGAAAGTGGGAAGTAGTAAGGTGAGGTACGGGGAAGTAAGGGAGAAGAGGAAGGTGGGAAGTAGGGAGGAGAGGGGACTAAGGAGACAGGGCGGGACGTCACGGGGAAGTTAGGGAGGAGAGGACACTGGGAAGTGAGGTAGGAAAAGGGGGACTAAGAAGACGGGGAAGTATGGGAGGAGAGGAAACTGGGAAGTTAGGTAGGAAAGGGGACGGGGAATACAGGGAGACGGGACTGGGAAGTAGGGAGGTGGGGTGACGGGGAAGTAAGGGAGGACAGGAAAGTGGGAAGTTAGGGAGGAGAGGACACTGGGAAGAGGGGTTATGGGGTGACGGGCAAGTAAAAGAGGAGAGGAAAGTGGGAAGTTAGGGAGGAGAGGACACTGGGAAGAAGGGAGGTGGGGTGACGGGGAAGTTAGGGAGGAGAGAAATCTGGGAAGTAAGGGAGGAGAGGAGCCGGGGTAAGTAAGGGAGGAGAGGACACTAGAAAGGAGGGAGACGAGGAAGCTGGGAAGTAAGGGAGAAGAGGAAACTGGGAAGAAAGGGAGGAGAGGAAACTGGGAAGTAAGGGATAGAGGAAACTGGAAAGTGAGATAGGAAAGGGGTGACTAGGAAGACGGCGGGAGGAGACGGGACTGGGAAGAAAGGAGGAGAGGGGACTAGGGAGACAGGGCGGGACGAGACGGAGAAGTAGGGGGAGAGGGGACTAGGGAGACAGAAGGGGACGAGACGGGGAAGTTAGGGTGGAGAGGACACTGGGAAGAAGGGAGGAGAGGAAACTGAGAAGTAAGGGTGGAGAGAAAACTGGGAAGAAGGGAGGAGAGGGGAGTAGGGAGACAGGGCGGGAGGATACGGGGAAGTAGGCGAGGAGACAATACTTGGAAGTGAGGTAGGAAAGGGGGGACTAGGAAGACGGAGCGGGTGAAAACGGGGAAGTCTGGGAGGAGTGGAAACTGGGAAGTTAGGTAGGCAAGGGGACTGGGAATACAGGTCGGGATGAGACGGGACTGGGAAGTAGGGAGGAGAGGGGACTAGAGAGACAGGGCGGGACGAGACGGGACTAGGGAGATAGAGCGGGAGGAGACGGGAAAGTTAGGGAGAAGATGAAAGTGGGAAGAAGGGAGGAGAGGGGTCTAGGGAGACAAGTGGGACGAGACGGTGAAGTTAGGGTGGAGAGGAGACTGGGAAGTAAGGGAGGAAAAAGGTGACTAGGAAGACAGGGCGGGAGGAGATGTGAAGTAGGGGAGGAGAGGACACTGGGAAGAAGGGAAGAGGAGTGATGGAAGTAAGGGAGGAGAGGAAAGTGGGAAGTTAGGGAGGAGAGAAATCTGGGAAGTAGGGAGGAGAGGAAACGGGGAAGTTGGGGGGAGAGGAGACAGGGCGGGAAGACACGAAAAAGTTACGTAGGAGAAGAAACTGGGAAAAAGGGAGGACAGGAGACGGGCAAGTAGGGAGGAGTGGAAACTGGGAAGTAAAGGAGGAGAGAAAACTGGGAAGTAAGGAGGAGAGGGGACTATAGAGAAAGAGCGGGAGGAGACGGAGAAGTAGAGGAGGAGACAATACTGGGAAGTTAGGTAGGAAAGGGGACTGGGAATACAGGGAGACGGTACTGGGAAGTAGGGAGGAGAGGAAAGTGGGGAGTTAGGGAGGAGAGGACACTGGGAAGAAGGGAGGTGGGGGTGACGGGGAAGTAAGGGAGGAGAGGACACTGGGAAGAAGGTAGGAGGGGTGACGGGGAAGTAAGGGAGGCGACGAAAGTGGGAAGTTTGGGAGAAGAGGACACTGGGAAGAAGGGAGGTGGGGTGACGGGGAAGTAAGGGAGGCGAGGACACCGGGAAGTAAGGGAGGAGAGGACACTGGGAAGAAGGGAGAAGAGGAGACGGGGAAGTAATTGAGCAGAGGGGACTGGGGAGACAGGGAGACGAGGAAGCTGGGAAGTAAGGGAGAAGAGGAAACTGGGAATCAAGGGTGAAGAGGAAACTGGGAAGTAAGGGAGGAGAGGAAACTCGGAAGTAAGGGAGAAGAGGAAACTGGGATGTATGGGAGGAAAGGAAACTGGGAAGTAAGGGATAGAGGAAACTGGAAAGTGAGATAGGAAAGAGGGGACTAGGAAGACAGGGCGGGAGGAGATGGGGAAGTTGGGGAGGAGAGGACACTTGGAAGAAGGGAGACGAGGAAGGTGGGACGTAAGGGAGAAGAGGAAACTGGGAAGTAAGGGAGAAGAGGAAACTGGGAAGTAAGGGATAGAGGAAAATGGAAAGTGAGACAGGAAAGAGGTGACTAGGTAGACAGGGCGGGAGGAGATGGGGAAGTAGGGGAGGAGAGGACACTGGGAAGAAGGGAGGGGGGGGTGAGGGGGTTTTAAGGGAGGAGAGGACACTGGGAAGAAGGGAGGTGGGGTGACGGGCAAGTACTGGAGGAGAGGAAAGTGGGAAGTTAGGGAGGAGAGGACACCGGGAAGTTAGGGAGGTGGGGGGGACGGGAAAGTAAGGGTGGAGAGGAGAGTGGGAAGAAGGGAGAAGAAGAAATTGGGAAGTAAGGGATGAGAGGAAACTGGAAAGTGAGATAGGAAAGAGGTGACTAGGAAGACAGGGTGGGAGGAGATGGGGAATTAGGGGAGGAGAGGAAACTGGAAAGTGAGGTAAGAAAGTGGTGACTAGGAAGACAGGGCGGGAGAGACGGGGAAGTATGGGAGAAGAGGAAACTGGGAAGTTATGTAGTAAAGGGGACTGGAAATACAGGTCGGGAGGAGACGGGACTGGGAAGTAGGGAGGTGGGGTGACGGGGAAAGTGGGAAGTTAGGGAGGAGAGGACACTGGGAGAAGGGAGGTGGGGAAGTATGGGAGGAGAGGACACTGGGAAGTAGGGAGGAGCGGAGACGGGCAAGTAAGGGAGGAGAGGAAAGTGGGAAGTTAAGGGGGAGAGGACCTAGGAAGAAGGGAGGTAGGGTGACGGGGAAGTAAGGGAGGCGAGGACTCTGGGAAGAAGGGAGAAGAGGAGACGGGGAAGTAATTGAGGAGAGGGGACTGGGGATACAGGGAGACGAGGAAGCTGGGAAGTAAGGGAGAAGAGGAAACTGGGAAGTAAGGGAGAAGAGGAAACTCGGAAGAAAGGGAGAAGAGGAAACTGGGAAGTAAGGGAGGAGAGGAAACTGGGAAGTAAGGGATAGAGGAAACTGGAAAGTGAGATAGGAAAGAGGTGACTAGGAAGACAGGGCGGGAGGAGATGGGGAAGTTGGGGAGGAGAGGACACTGGGCTGAAGGGAGACGAGGAAGCTGGGAAGTAAGGGAGAAGAGGAAACTGGGAAGTAAGGGAGGAGAGGAAACTGGGAAGTAAGGGATAGAGGAAACTAGAAAGTGAGATAGGAAAGAGGTGACTAGGAAGACAGGGCGGGAGGAGATGGGGAAGTTGGGGAGGAGAGGACACTGGGAAGAAGGGAGACGAGGAAGCTGGGAAGTAAGGGAGAAGAGGAAACTGGGAAGTAAGGGAGGAGAGGAAACTAGAAAGTGAGATAGGAAAGAGGTGACTAGGAGACAGGGCGTGAGGAGATTGGGAAGTAGGGGAGGAGAGGACACTGGAAAGAAGAGAGGTGGGGTGACGGGGAAGTAAGGGAGGAGAAGGATGTGGGATGTTAGGGAGGAGAGGACACTGGGAAGAAGGGAGGTGGGGTGACGGGCAAGTACTGGAGGAGAGGAAAGTGGGAAGTTAGGGAGGAGAGGACACCGGGAAGTGAGGGAGGTGGGGGGGACGGGAAAGTAAGGGAGGAGAGGAAACTGGAAAGTTAGGCAGGAGAAGAAACTGGGAAGTAAGGAGGAGAGGGGACTAGGGAGACAGAGCGGGAGGAGACGGGGAAGTAGAGGAGGAGACAATACTGGGAAGTGAGGTAGGAAAGGGGACTATAAAGACAGGGCGGGACGAGACGGGGAAGTTAGGGTGGAGAGGAGACTGGGAAGAAGGGAGGAGAGGAAAGTGGGAAGTAGTAAGGTGAGGTACGGGGAAGTAAGGTAGAAGAGGAAAGTGGGAAGTAGGGAGGAGAGGACACTGGGAAGAAGAGAGGAGAGGAAACTGGGATGACATGGCAGGAGTCAGGGGGGGCAGTTATGAAGGAGATGGGTCAGGGAAGTTAGGGAGAAGACAGTGGAAGTTAGGGACTTGAGGGGACTGGGAAGTTAGGACGAGCGTGGGCAAGAGGAGATTAAACGGGGAAATTAAGGAGGAGAAGGAACTGGGAAGGGTAGGAATCTGGGAAGTTAGGTCGAAGAGGAGCCTAGTTAGATGGGGGGGAGGCTGGGAAGATAGAGGCGGTAGGAGGAGACTGGAAAGACTAGAGTGGGGCGAGAGGGGACTCGGAAGATGGGGTGGAGAGGGGGGTGGGGGGGGGGGGGGGGTTGAGACTGGGAGGTTATTGAGGAGAAGGGACTGAGAAGTTAGGGAGGAGAGGAAACTGGAAAGTTGCTTAGGAGAGGGTACTGGGATTTAAGGGAGGAGAGAAGATAGGGAAGACGGTGGTGGGAGGGGAGGAGACTGGGACGTTAGGGAAGAAAGAAGACAAGAAAGTTATGGTGGAGAGGAGACGGAGGAAGTTAAGGTGGAGAGGAGAGTAGACTGGGAAGTTAGGTAGGAAAGGAGAATGGAAGATGGGGTTTGGAGGAGACAAGGGAAGTTAGGGCGGTGAATTGGGACTAGGAAGTTACGGAGGAGACGGGGGTGGAGAGGGGACATGAAAGGTGAGGAATCTGGGAAGTTATGAGAAGTTAGGGAGGAGGGGAGAAGAGTAGCCGGATTAGAGGGGGGTGGGGGGAGGCTGGGAAGACAAGGGCGGGTGGAGAGGGGAGGAAAGGAGACAGTGAAGTATGGACGGAGATAAGACTAGGAAGGCGGGGCTGAGAAGAGATGGGGAAGTTAGGAAAGAGAGGGGACTTGGAAGATGGGGGCAGTAGGAGCCAGGAAATTTAAAGAGGAGAAGGGACTGGGAAAATGTGTCGGGAGTAGATTGGGAAGATGGGGGCGGGAGGAAACTAGGAAATTGAGAAGAGGGGACAGGGAAGATGGGGAGAAGAGCCTAGCAACTTACAAAGGAGAGAAGACAGGGAAGTTGAGGAAGGGAAGAGACTGGGAAGACGGGGGCAAAAAGAGACAGAGAATTTAGGGAAGTGAAGTGAGGAGACAGGGAAATATTGACGGGGATGAGCAATGAAAGTTAGGGAGGAGAGAGGACTGGGAAGATGGGAAGAGCGGGGATGGAAGAGCAGGGACGGGGAAGATGAGGGCAGGTGGATACTAGGAAATTAGGGAGGAGGGGAGACTTGAGAATATAGGGATGAAGGGAGACTGGGTAGAGGGTTGGAGGGAGACTAGATAGAGAGGGATTAGGGAGATTGGAAATGCTCAGTGATTGGGAGGACAGTTGGCAAATAGGTTTGGGACAGTAGACAGGCAGGGATGATACAGTTTCCAGCGATGGACAGGACAGTGGGCAGAGACGTGTAGAAGAGTGAAAAACAGAAGGATGTGGAAGAGAGCATTGGAGGAGTTAGAAATTTGTTGTAGCGAAGCCTACCTAGCCAGAGACAAGAAACGGAGCGTGGATAATAATGATCTCGTAACTAATAAAATGTCATACTGATAATAATCTCGTCTGAATAGCTCGTCGTAGCTTTTTGCCACGCTCGGTCAAAATCGTAGGCTCGCACCCCCTTGATTAACAGTTGTCGGAACTGTTAAATTATTGTCTGTTAGTTTTTGTACTTGCTACTACAGTAGTGAATTAATTATGTTTGCTGCTATAACACTTGATACGACATCATGTCTATTGACTAAGTTATTACCTATGCCATATTTGTATACCGGTACTTAATACCATTGATTAGCTGTGATGGTGGTATGCAACTGTAACTACTGTATATACTTTCTAAAATAGTTTGCTAACTATTACTATTAAGTCGTATTCATAATAGTGCTGAACTTAAAACGAGTTTTTAGTCTAATTCAAAACTTAGTTTCTGCAAAAAATTAATTAATTTGTATTGAATTAATTTGTGTGAATGTTGCTTTGATATGCATCATGTTTTTTATTTGAGACTTCCAGATGGTTTAAACTTAGTTTATGGTTTACAAGTGGAGCAAGGTTATAAGAGTATCTCATTACAGCAGAGTATGAGGGTGGCTTGAAGTCTTGTGGCAACATAAGGGATGTGAGAGCAGATTGAGATTGACGCTGGAGTGTTCTACTGTACCACACCTTTATAATGCTAGAGACGAGACCTATGTGGTTCTGTACATTGTGCTGTGCAATCACAACTCCTGACTTCTCCTACTTGCATGGCCAGTTTTTTAGAATTAATTAAAAGGTATAGAAATGAAGGACATTACCAGGTTTTGGAAGTATCTTTTGTGGTCAGGATACCACCACTCGTTTATGGACGGAATATTATATGAGTCAAATGTCATGTGATATGGATAGTTGCAATAAGAGTGCACACGCAGTAGGTTTCTGGTGGGTGGTATAAACGTGGTAAAGAAGCAACGGCCTTCCCAATCATAGACTGAAATGTATACGTAGTACGTAGGCCTACTGATTGTGTAATGATGTGTGAAGTGCCAAATGGTCGTGCATGCAAACCGTCGGCAAATAATCCAGGTTTGCCGGGGGCTCTGTATCCATACAGTGAGAAAGTGCGGGTCCAACTGTCCCCGAGAACATTCCTTCTCCGCGTGAGAGTAGCTCTGTCTTTGTTTTTGAACAGCGTATAATGTTCTCGGGTAACGGAGCAAAGTCTCGTTATCGTGGTGACGAGCGAACCGCGCATTGCGAACTTCTCTACTTGAAGTTTGTCAATGATTCTGTTTACAAAATGTTCATTTAAACGTATACTTTCTTGGATAAACTGAGCCATGCGAATGCAACGAACTAGCAACCAAAATGAAGTATTATCGACAGTTTGTTTCATTCACAAGGTCCTTCTGTTTATGCAGATCTTAGCCTTCTGATTGGTCGAAAACCTATTCGCTCGCGTACATGAAAACGAGACTTAAGTTAAATATTGGACCTCGACAAGATTTTTACGCTTACCGGATATTGTAACTTTTAATGTAATCAGGGTTTGATTAATGTATAGTATACCACACTACAATACGAGGTTTCACAAAGACTTCACATTCTTCCTGAATGCAGAAAGCTCATTATGTGTAATGCCAAGTAGTCAAAAGGTGTGTGCAGCATTAAGGTTGTTCTTTCTGAAACCTCACAAAGTGACAATATTGGAGTAGGTCAACACAAATAATGACTCAAATAGATTTATTTCAGTTTATTTATTGATTTTATTCTAAACAAAAACTTGTAATTCACATGAAATTAAAGCTTTAAACACATTTGGCATTTGACAGCACAACTGTAAACATATTGTTGTACTACACAAATCAAAGCAGAAATAGGCCTATTGATGCAAGTTCTTTAAATGATATCCTCTTTTGTTGAAATCCATCATCATCCATCATCACTATTTTGCAATTAAATTATGTGTTTAGAGCATTATTCTATTGTGAACAACATCCTGTAATCTGGGATTACAAATACATTGTATTGTTTTTAACTATATAATTAAAACTTTTGATACTGGTTTATGTAATTCTGTGGTTCTATTATTTTATTTTACTTACCCATGACAATTCTGACAGCAAAGAATTAAGCTGCGATTTCAGTCGAGGATGTGCTCGGTGCGGCGGAGCGTGGCGTGGCGCGGATTCTCCTCGCCAGCCATTTCACTTGCAGATTGCACGATGCGCTATCTGTGGCCTAGGCCTAGTCGTTTTGCTTACCTGTGTTGTTACAATCTTGCGCCACGTCCATCCACGCTTGAACACGTAAAGCATTACTTTTGTAGTGTTTGTAGAATATATTATACAGGATTTCTCTCTTGTCGACAGCCAACACTAATCTTTCGGCAAAGTCTTCAGACATTCTATGTCATTTGTTTGTTGTCGTAATCCCGATTTTCTATTGGTCATTCAAAGTGACGTCATGCCGAGCGTGGAGTTCGCCGGCTGAAATATAAAAACATCTTCTAAATAATTACACATGTTATATTGTTTTGTATGCGGTTGTTACCGTGGATGTGGTGTTTCCATGCACAAATTATGTGTTGCTTGTACACAACAAAGTTTTGTAATAATTAAAAATGAAATCTCAACAATGGTGTGTACGAAACTAAGGGCTATAGTTAGTCGCACATTTCTGAAGAACGTTCATAACTACGTTGGTGATGTTATTTGTGCAGTTTTTGTTTTCACGATCTAAAAAATATTTCCGTAAATGTTACATCCCTGGGCATGACACGCCAAACAAATGAACATGTATTGCTAGGTTGTGGTGTGTGTGGACACTGTGGTGTAAGGACACTGCAAATTTGATTTTCATTGTTATTCTCCATTTCAAATGCAATATGGACATTGGCTTATAACCTTGGCAGCCTGTGTTACAACACACGAGAGGCGTGGCTTCCCTTGTACCGGTACCCAAGGAGCGTTCCTTCAGTTAATATAATAACACTCCACACATATGTTACCAACCTTGGCAGCCTGTGTTACAACACATGAGAGGTGTGGCTTCCCTTGTACCGGTACCCAAGGAGCGTTCCTTCAGTTAATATAATAACACTCCACACATATGTTACCAATAATCAACTGCTGTCTGTTTTTCTGTTCTTCTTTCTTATCAATTAAGGCCCATTTACGATTAAACTTAACCGTAAACTTACAACTTAAAGTAAGGTTTGGCTTATGAAAGATCACACGATTGTTCATGACCAAAACTTAAACTTAGTTATGGGCTACGGTTAAGTTTGGATCGATTAAACTTTAAAATAAAAATAAACTGAACAGTAAGAAAGAACCAATCAGCGCCAGCCGCAAGGCCTAGGCTAGCTGAATTGAAAATGGAGCCAAAACATGCTCAGAATTTATTTGACGAAACGTTATTAAATGAGTTTATGAAGACCTAGCGTCTACGTTTAAGTTAAAGTTAACTACTAAGTTTTTATCGTGAATGAGCCTTTAATATCAAGGCAAAGGGACAAAAAATGTTCTCAATGATTTCTAGATGGTAGGATTGCTATAAAAAGTAAGACTGGAATTTGCAATTACTTTATTTTTTCCAATTCAAATACAACATATGGTAGGTAATGCATTTTAAATGACAGAACAAGACATATATCAACTGTAAAAAGAAACTACACCGTCTTCCCCTGTTATAAATATATAGTTTGAGAGGGGGAGAAAAATAAATAATAATGTACATGGGCATGTTGCTTGTCGGGTTGAGCACACTGGGCACAGGTGCAGTAAGCAGGACTACCAAGCCCCAACATCAAATAATCAACTTAGAAATAAAAACAATTCATGTGAGCAACTTCAGGGATAGGTAGTTAGTTAGTTCATTTCATCTTACTCAAGATCCAACCGCGCTTGATAGGCCACCCTACAAACGTCTAGTAGAGCAAAATGATGGCGGCAACACTTTACAACACATTGATAACACAATTGTTAAATCAAGTATACAATAAAATGCACGAGGCAAAATGAAAAACGATCACAACCCAACCAAACTCATGACAAGAAATTACTTTAAGCCGTCGTAACCAAACGTTCGTAAATTACTTAATATCAGTACGTATTACAATATAATGCAGTACATGTGCCTTTTTACACAGAATTAGTCATTACATATGTAAGCATATAAAAACGTAACAATTACTATGTATTTTCATTCATATATGCATGCCTATAATAATATAACATAACAGCAAACCAATCATGTTAAAAAATCAAATTATGCTTGTATTGAATGTTTTTGGACAACTACATAGAACTATATACTGCCAATTTGCTAAATTAAAACCAGCCCCTCACAATTTCAGTTGATCAGCTGCAAAAAAAATTAAGTCTTATCTTAATTGAGTTAAACTATTCACAATGTGTATTTATTTATCTAGGATAATTATCTATGCACACTATCAGTGATTTAAAAGACTTCCCAACATTGAAAGCATAGCCAGACTACAAAGGGTAGCAGAATCAAATCATGGTTCAACCCAAATAAAAATATTAGAAGATATGCTGCCACTTACGATACATTTAAATGTTTGTGTAGGCCGGAATCAATCGACCTTTTGAAAGGCATAATATCTGGAATTAAATCTGAGGAGAATAAAGCTCCAACCTCAATTGTCAGCATTGGAATTGGGATCACAATCGTACATTTGCATTTGGTCATTACGACATTATGATGTTATTGTGAACAACGCCATAAAAACCATTAAGTTAACTTTTTTCACGGTTTCCGGGTTGCAATGGCAATGCCGACAATTGTGGTTGGGGCTTTGTGGCTATAGTTACGAACGATCTGAAGTTTATACGTAAAATCAAGTTGTATAAAAGAAAAGCACTTGCCAAAACATTCATATAAATTTGCAGTACTATACAAAATTAAAAAAAAAATTACTTTTCAAAATGTTTGTGAATCACTCTAACTTGGTAATTCCCAGTCACTCATTTGTCTCTGGCAATACAGTACATTATATAAAGTGCTGTTACTTCAAAACCAGAAATAGTATTACGAGTGATATATAGATGCAGTTCATGTTTGATCCTAATTTTATCCTCGAAACTTATTTGAGTAACGCCAATAATAAATAACTGAAATAGTGCAGGAATTTGCCTCGCATTAAAAATGGTAAGTAGTAATAGAGCATGACTTTCAGCAAGATTAGTTTTATGGATATACATCCACAATATTGCCTCTACACTACCAGCAGTGTCTTCGATGCATTTTGAAGTGTCACTGCTCTTTTCAACAGGTGGCAGAAAGTCTCTATTTTTCTGTTTATGTTCCCTTTTAAATGTATCAAGTTGTTGCTTCATCAATCAATTGATAGTCAATTTGCTACTATACATGTTTAAAAATCATATAGGGTCAAACTTTATTTTCAAATCTTCCTATTTAGTATTTACCTGTTACTGTAATATGACTATAGTACTGTCTAAAACAATTATTCTAACACTGTAAATTGTTCATTCACTCCAATGATTATACTAAAGAAAAGTTATGTCAACTGAGTAGACCCACACTTTAAAATCAAATCTACCTCAATAGCTCAAGCCTCGATTTAGACACGGAATATTGTTGCACCTTTTGACAGCTCGAAGAACTAACGGCCAACCAGCGTGAGGTGTGACGGCCGGTTACCAACAGTTTTGTTATTAAACGTGAATGAGAACAATATGCCCAGGGCTAAACTGGCTTCTTCCCAAATAGCACATCCCAACAATTCAGGTGGCTGCAATGTAAAGGATTGGCATACACTGATGTTTGGGGATACCTTGTTTGTAAGATACAGATCCGTCCTTGAGTTTATTTTCACTTGACGTCCTGTCACAACTGCCCCTTCCACACGGCTCATCCATATTTTAGTTTTGAATTTTGACTCTCTACTGTTGGAAACCTAACGAATAACACTCCAAACATGTATTTGTTTTTATTAAAACGTAAAAGTCTCTGTGATAAAATCTCATATCAACAGTGCTTAGTAAGTTAGTGGCTGACATTTTGACAAACTTAAGCCACAGTCTATTGAATGTATGTAAATCAGCATTTGATTTACATCCCGTGGAACGCTAGTATTTCCGTTTCCAGCCAAAGGTAGCATCAGTCTGGGCCCGAGGAAGAATTGGCACAGGATGACTCTGCCAATCATAAGAGCCGACCTCCCTTAACCCCTATAAATGTCAAGTCTTCCTCCCAAATGTTCTTTTACTCAATCACTCTCCGACATCATTTGACCTATATGACAACAAATAAGAACATAACGTTGATCATAAATCTATTTTTAGAATTGAGGCTTGTGCTCGAGGATGTATTACTAGTAGACATACTTCTAACAGAATAGATTGCAAGTTCACTTAACTCGCAAGTCGGAGTAAATAAATGTTAGCGTAAATGCATTTGATAGTGTACAACTACGTACACATAATGTGTGACTAATGACTATGCAATAAGACTTCACATAAACACTATGAACTTTGTAGACATTTGGCATGAAACTTCAGAATCTTAATTCAAATAGACCTAGTTAAATTTAACCAATTAATCCTTTTCGTGGGTCATTAACAAACAGCCTTGTGAAAAGCGCTGGTGTGTGTGTGCACGTAAAGCACTAGAAAAGAACCAACTCGAGTAGAACGTAGAACGCACATCGTGTGTGTACCCACCTGGGGGCAGGTTGCCGGTACCGCCTTCACTTGATTCTCTTGACCAACGCACAGTTTGCTAGCTATCCTTGAGATCAAGTGGTGACTAGCCGCCACATTCAAATGCATAGTTTGGTTTCAGGAAACATAATCTAGTCTAATAAGTCCCACAGCATGAGACTTACAGAATACAGTTTACACAAACCCAACAATAATTGTTCATGTTATTAATTAACAAAGAAATAAGTATGTATTTGTTACACGTTAATTTTATTTTGTTTACACTGGCACATAATAAATAAAAAATACAAAAAAAGAAAACTAAAGGCTGGTTTATCTGTACAGCTGTATGTAATGCACACCAATATTCTCTCCATAAACAAATATTTCCTAAGTATACAAATCATAACAGTGTTGAAGACTCGACGCTAAGTCGACATCAAAACTTGTTCACTGTAAGTTAAATCCGACTATATTTGTAAACACAAAACATTTATAATCCCACACACAGACACATTCAACACCGGATCCCAGCGCAGAGTCTATCGCTCCTTCCAAGGCATTGTTGGCACTTGGGCCACAACTTGACATAAACTCTTATGACAGGTATGGTACCCACATTTAAGTACCAGTAAGATTGTACATAACTGTCATTGACTATGATTTTATCACTACGTTATATGGGTAATTAATTCAACACATTATTATCACTATTGCAGGGAAGATTGATTTCTGTAAACCAATCGCCAATCGGCAATAATCGCATCCCGTATTAATATTGTATTAAGAGGCAAAGGAATCGAACATAATCAATGTGAATCCAAAAAGACAGTCCTCATTGTAGCTCGAGATATCGGGTCGACAATCGGATGAAGGTGAATTCGTAAGTCTACAAAATGTAGAAATAAAGTGTTTTGTTTTCATGCTCAGGCTTGTGTCAACTGTGTGAGTACTTTCGTTTCCTATTATGACGAAGATCTGTGATGGTTACTATCAGAGTCACATACAACAATGATCAAGTCCGCAAATAACAGAAACTGTAAAGGAAATTAGTAAAATGTAATGTATATAAAAACATTGAAACAGAGAGAACATTTGAAGACCTAGAATAGTATGGAAAGCGAAATTAGTAAAATGTAATGTATATAAAAACATTGAAACAGAGAGAACATTTCAAGACCTAGAATAGTATGGAAAGCCTATATTTTATGGATTTTATTGATGTATGGAAGTTACGGGCCAATATCGGAACAACATAGCACCACTTGTGTAGTCTTAGTACGCGATTTTAAAGACGTCGGAAGAAGAACATAACTAGGAAGATTTTGAATTGTTATAACTACGTAATGTAAGTGCAAGGCAATGCTTGTATTGCAGGACAATTAGCTGGATCTTTATTCTTTAGTAATGGGAGTGGGGCAGTTGGCAACTAGTGTGAAGTTACCTAACTTACCAGAGTCAACACAAAACTTAAATTATAACATTTAATGTATCCTAATGCAGTACACAAATGAAGCTGATAGTGATATGAGTTAAATTGGAGGTTATCTACCAAATTTTAATTTAAAGTTATTTTACAATGTATTTAATATCCGACTCAATTAAACGTATCACTGTACTTGCGTTGCAGCCACGTTGCTGCCCAACATCCCTGTATGATTTCCTTCTGGTATTGCTAGTCGGTTGCCACTGTTCAAAATCGTTATGTGCTACAAACGAAAAAGATGCCTGTTCAATAATTTAGGAACATTGGTTCATTTTTGTCGGCCTACACAATTTATGTACCAACATACACACTGATGTGATAACTTGATAAGCGCAGGTCACTTACGCAAACTTAATCCGGATTATCTGGACCATGAGATGTTGAGCGTGAAGGCCTACAGTAATATTGTCAGGATCTTCTATTGTTCGTGAACATGATCTGATAACACTAGTGATTTGATGATCCACTTTCATTTGAGAGTAACTTTCAATGATCCAACATTTTGGCTACAATACGAAACATGGGTCCACGTAAAAACGAGTTCATGCATATTAATTAAAGCAGGAGAAATGTTCGTAAGCCGCTAACAATTCGTCACGAGACTGGGCACTGTCATAGATCTAGGGTTCTAGCAGTAAATGATACGTCGTGTTTACCAATGCACACAGGAAGGCTCAAGTGGGCTTGTAGACCCATGGCCACATACCTAGGCAACTCCACGGATCCAACTCGTTTCAACCCACTCCCCCTTCGGGAATATGAAGGAAATTCAACAGCAAATGTAGATTAAGCAAACACAAATTCCTAAACATAAACTATGCCTTAGGTTTGTATTCACTATCGGCCCTTCCTACAGCACTCACTGTTGCTATGCATCTTGTTTTATTCATGTAAAGTAACATAGCAACCTTGGATTTCCACTGGGCTGCGGGTTGACAGTGAATATGGGCTTGACTGCATGTTGTCACCACTGTTCAACTCTCGAGCAGACAAGGCAACGTTTATGTGGTCGTAACATGCTTCACGCATCAAATCCATTCCGTTTGGTTCGAGACATTGTCAACAAGTTTGCTTACGTGTCCAGTATTGTATGCAATAGCTCGGAAGTGTACAACTTTTCAGTATTTTATGAGAGTGGCACACGGCAATACTTATCGTATGTCTTAACACAAAGTGAATGCCATCATTCACCATTTGGTAGTTTGATGTGTAAATCAACAGATCCGACGCTCGTAAGTATGACCAGGACAGTAAAAAAAGCAGGTTAAGTCGACATAAACGTGCCTCCAATCAGTAAACCACAAAGTCCTACGTTATATTCATTGTTACCACACAATCCCAACCTTGCAAGTGGCGACTGGTGTTAATACTGAAAAACACCATTTTGTTTTTATTAACAGGGAGGTATTGCGGCCACAATAAACAACAAACGATGAGTACAAAGGGTTGAGGATCTAGATCGACACGCGAGCACAAGCTCTGCCGTAAACATTAGCCGACGAGCCGAGGTGAATCATTCTTATAATTTATAAACACTTTACAATACATTGTTTTTCAATTACCACGTACTATCAATCTTTACAGGCCTACGTGATCAACAGATCATAAAAAAACTACATGCTTTGACCCAAAAACTTATTTTAAGAGTTATATTGTTTCCTATACCTATGAAATTTGAAGCAGGCCTTGATATTAAAATTCCAAACTTCCTAAATTGTCTATATGTTTATCATTTACAGAACAAGCAAGATTTTCAACTCTCGGGATCCTTTAATTGTTCTCCAGTTGACAGGATAACGACGACTTTACGTAACGACAATCCGGCTTCATTTTAATTAAACGATAACGATCACTTGTTTTATTTACTAGTCACGATCTGACCTCGCTTCACCATATTCTCTCGTAGAAGAGCAGATAGGCCTGGCTGCGTAGCACCCTGTCCTCGCTGACCTCGTTGACCTGGGAGTCGCTGACGAAGTACCACTTGCCCGGCGGGGGCTCCACACAACCACCTGTGGCCTGCTCGCATACAGACTCTCCGTCCTCCGCCTAGACAACAAACACAACGTGGTATAGTCACGGCACCACTTGCCGGGCGGGGGCTCCACACAACCACCTGTGGCCTGCTCACATCCAGACTCTCCGTCCTCCGCCTACACAGACACAACGTGGTATAGTCACGGCACCACTTGCCCGGCGGGGGCTCCACACAACCACCTGCGGCCTGCTCGCATACAGACTCTCCGTCCTCCGCCTAGACAACAAACACAACGTGGTATAGTCACGGCACCACTTGCCAGGCGGGGGCTCCACACAACCACCTGCGGCCTGCTCGCATACAGACTCTCCGTCCTCCGCCTAGACAACAAACACAACGTGGTATAGTCACGGCACCACTTGCCCGGCGGGGGCTCCACACAACCACCTGCGGCCTGCTCGCATCCAGACTCTCCGTCCTCCGCCTAGACAACAAACACAACGTGGTATAGTCACGGAGCTGCACAGCTGAACACAGAGACCCCTTTCTTACCAAATCATGGATGACAGAGTTGTGCCATGAACTTTAAGGATTGGTGTATTGTTTTGAGTCTACAAAATTAATTATAAAATTCACTGGTCCGATTACCGATATGACCAGAAATCACTTTTCAGTATTTTATGAGTCAGCAAGGACATTGCAACAAATGCAATCAAAAGTGTTATATGATCCATTTTTAGGTCACGATTATTTATTCACTAGTGCTCCACAACGAGAGGACCTACCTTGGCTTCTCTTCCGAGGAACGCCCAGCGCGGGTCCTCAGGCGCGAGGGGGGGCCGGACCTTGACGTAGGCCACGTAATGGCCGCCCGCCATGTGGCCGCTGTGTTCCACGATACCGTACAGCGAGTACATCACCTGTCGCTGGCTGGAGGCGGCACCTGTCGGCTGCTGGCCCTACACACAGACACACACAAGGTCAATGTTAGGCTTTAGCACTACACAACACCTGTCGGCTGCTGGCCCTACACACACGAGGTCAACGTTAAGCTTTAGCACTACACAACACCTGTTGCACATTGGCTTACATGCCATTTAGCTAATTAAATGTAGCCTATTAAGCAGAAGATCTCATCACTTGCTGATATTACTTTGTTTAACAATACCTGGTACCGGTAGGCCTACATATAAAGATTATTTTACTATTAATGCAGTTTCAGTTATTTAAAACACACATTATGAACATATTATTCAAGTTGATCCAGGAAGTCTTTGACTTACTCATATCATGCAATGCCATGTTTAAATGCTCTCAATTTGCCATCAAAACAACACCAATCCATCATCTAGTCTTTCTACAGTACCATTCTAATATCTTCAGGCCATCAGCTGAAAAAACATTCGAACACATGTACTAAACAACCAAACAATGTGAAGTTTACGATAACATTCCCCTGATATCTTCAAGGAGTCCTGTTGCTAGTAGCTAAGAGTAATAAATGCTGGCTGCTCTGGCTGCATAGCACACATCTACAGAGTGGAACCTCACCCACAGGTATGTTTGGCATACCGTACGTAGGTATATCACAACGTGGCGGCACAATGGACCCACCAGCTTACCTTGGCCCTGGCTGCGATGAGAGGTTGTGACCCAAACGTGACCTAGACCCACCAGCTTACCTTGGCCCTGGCTGCGATGAGAGGTTGTGACCCAAACGTGACCTAGACCCACCAGCTTACCTTGGCCCTGGCTGCGATGAGAGGTTGTGACCCGAACGTGACCTAGACCCACCAGCTTACCTTGGCTCTGGCTGCGATGAGAGGTTGTGACCCGAACGTGACCTAGACCCACCAGCTTACCTTGGCCCTGGCTGCGATGAGAGGTTGTGACCCGAACGTAACCTAGACCCACCAGCTTACCTTGGCTCTGGCTGCGATGAGAGGTTGTGACCCGAACGTGACCTAGACCCACCAGCTTACCTTGGCCCTGGCTGCGGTGAGAGGTTGTGGACTAGACCCACCAGCTTACCTTGGCCTTGGCTGCGATGAGAGGTTGTGGACTAGACCCACCAGCTTACCTTGGCCTTGGCTGCGAAGAGAGGTTGTGACCTAGACCCACCAGCTTACCTTGGCCTTGGCTGCGATGAGAGGTTGTGGACTAGACCCACCAGCTTACCTTGGCCTTGGCTGCGATGAGAGGTTGTGACCCAACCCTGCCTAGACCCACCAGCTTACCTTGGCCCTGGCTGCGATGAGAGGTTGTGGACTAAACCCACCAGCTTACCTTAGCCTTGGCTGCGATGAGAGTTTGTGGACTAGACCCACCAGCTTACGTTGGCCTTGGCTGCGATGAGAGGTTGTGGACTAGACCCACCAGCTTACCTTGGCCTTGGCTGCGATGAGCGGCGCCAAGTCGAGCACCGCAGGGAAGCTGACCGGCCGATGCAACTTCTTGAACACGGAACGGTTCATCTGGAACCGCTTGAGGTGGAGTATCAACACCGGAGGTGGACTGCTCACGAGGAACTGTTTCGTTGCGTTTGTGTTCACTGTCTTGCCCTCCTTGCCTGCAGACAGTCAAACAATCCCAGGACATTGTATTACTACACATTTTAAAGTGATGCTAGCATTCTTCACACACACACACAGCAATAGCAGTGCCAACTCAATTTCTTCGAAGGTTCTAGATTATATTTAATACATGGTTCAATATATATTTGTTCTTATTGTTTATGTTATTGTACGACTGTTATGTGGAATGTTTCTGTTCTGTTGTTGGATATTTTATAAATAAATTAATAAAATAAATAATAACGCAAGAATCACTCGTTTAAGACAACTGCTTCGACGCACAAGCTATTCTGCAAAGAAGGGTTCTTTTCATTTATTGTTATAAGATAAGGCAATGCCCCATTTTCCTCAGCTCACCATAAATGTGAAACTTTCAGTCCGTTTTTATAATTGTAGATGAGTGATTGCAATGAAGTACGTTAGCTGGACGGACTCACCGCGGTTGTGCCTCTTGGTGCAGTTCTCGCAGCCAACCTTGTTGTTGCCGGTCATGAGCTCGATGGCCGTGAACTGGTTGAGGCAGGACTGTATCGAGCACTCCCCGTCGTCCGTGGTGTACTTGGGCCCCATGGTGGCCCCCCACGCCACAGAGTCGCGTGGGGGCGCATCCCCCATCCCCCCGCGCCTGCGTCTCAGGTCCTCCGGTCCGGGGGAAACATCGGCCGTCGCGGTGGCGTCGCCGCAGCCCGACAGGGAGACTCTCCTCAGTCCCTCCGCCAGCTCGGTGACGTCTTGGGGCTCGTCCAGACGGCTTATCAGGCTCTCTACCTCGTCCTGGGTCACCTCCGTGACGGGATCTCTCAAGGTCAAGCCCAGACCTTGGAGCTGCGTCCTCAGGCTGAGCGTCTGGTCAGATTCCTCCGTCGGACTACAGTGGGCCACTCTGCTCATGCTGGCCCCTTCCTCAGTCGGACCAAAGTGGGCCAGTCTACCCATGTCAGTGCCTTCCTCGGTCGGACTACAGTGGGCCCCTTCCTCAGTCGGACCAAAGTAGGCCAGTCTACCCATGTCAGTGCCTTCCTCGGTCGGACTTAAGTGGGCCAGTCTGCTCATTTCAGCACCTTCCTCGGTTGGACTACAGTGGGCCACTCTACTCATAGAGGCCCCTTCCTCGGTCGGACTGCAGTGGGCCATTCTGCTCATAGACGCCCCTTCCTTGGTTGGACTAAAGTGGGCCAGTCTGCTCATTTCAGCACCTTCCTCGGTTGGACTACAGTAGGCCACTCTGCTCATGTCGTTGCCTTCCTCCGTTGGACTACAATGGGCCCCTTCCTCGGTCGGGTTGCAGTGGGCCACCCTGCCGACGAGCCCCTTCAACAGGTTGATGTTAGCCACCTGTCTTGAGCCGTCCCAGCCCTCCTCGGCGGGGCTGCATCGGGCCAGCATCGAGGGATCCTCGTCGTCGTGGGGACCGAACTGGAACCTCGAGACCGGCCGCTCCAGGTCGGCGGGGGACGGCGCCGCCCCCTCTCGGTCTCCACCCCCCGCCATGTCGATGTTCACGTCCGAGGAGCTGTCGGGGTCCGAGCGCGACGACCGCGGGGGCTCCGAGTAGGCCGCACCCCCGTACGGGAGGGGTATCGCGACGGGACTGTCGGCCGGACTCTCGGTCGCCGCCTTCTCGGAACAATAGCCGGACTCCGAGACGTCATGGCCGGGCTCGTCTTCCGCTGCTGCATCCGCGTCCGCGTTGTCTTCCACGTCCGCGTCCGTTTGTTCTGCGGACAAACAGGGCAAATAACCTTTCAGTAGTGAAATGAATTTAAAGTATTGTAATTATAGTTCAGGAATGTATTTTTTTTCAGTTGAGTGGAAGTAACAAACAATCCCGAAGCTCCATTATGACCTCAATGGCGTCATAATGGAGTTGAGATTATATGCCCTATGACGTCTACAATTACATGCTGGCAATGTGATAAGACATCTTGGGGCAGGTTTCCATGTACTAAAAATAACATCATAACGTTAATTGAATTCACTTTGCTTCTTAAATGTAACCTAACTTTTATTTAATAAACATGTACAGTCAAACAAGAATAGTACAGTACAACCTTGTTATTATGTCTGTCTGATACAACATCTTTTGCATTATCATGCATTATCATCACGTCGTTTCAGATAAAATTCCTGTTTTGACAATGGAATTTAACACTGAACTGTCAGCCCCCCCCCCCCCCTCGACTCAGAAGGGGACTCAGAAGGGCCCAGGGCGGGTGACTCACAGCCAGCCTACTGGCCAGCGCTTTGTTGCCCCCCTTTATCTGTGTGTAATACATTGTCTTGACAAAGACCCAAAACAGAAATAAACCAGTTTATCACTCCTGAGATAGGCATAATCTTAAAAGCACTGGATGGTCATGTTATCTCCTCCTTGATAAGAGTGGTGACGGGAGACTGTACAATAGTGCTGGCCAAATTAGAAGTGTGTAGGCCTATACCTAAGATAGTGAGCCATACAAATCGGCTACCCCCCTTCCCATAATTAATGTGTAATTTGACTAATTTCATTTTGTGTTATCTTTTCTTTAATGCTACTATAGGATACTGCAGGTCATTCAAGTGCAACAAATCTAATCTGTCACTATTTCAGTCCCTTTGTTATTGATGTTGCCCCAAAGAGTATATTTACTTCAAACTAAGCCATAAATCAGTTATTTTAAAGTTAATTTGATACAACATACCACTTGATATAAGGTCGAACATCAATAGTCCTTTCTGTGACGTTATATCAAGGTTGTACTGTATTGTACATGAAAATTATTCTAAAAAATACCTAAATCTAGATTCTGTCTTTTCCCGCCCCATTGTCCAGTTCTTTATATGACTGTCTGTAGGCCTAAAAGTAACTAATAATGTAATACAGTAGGTCTACACAAAAATAAAATAGAAATTATTATCATGAGGAACAAAAAAGAACTAGAATAAAATAAAATAATAATTATACACCCTACAAAACAATTAGAGCCTAGTAAATGTACCCTAGTAAATAAAATGTAATCAAGAATCATTTTAAAAGTAAGAAATGCATGATCAAAAAAATGAACTGTTACCGAAGAGGAAACAATCAAAAGAAAAACAATAGAAAAAGAGTAGAGAAAGGGAACGGGTGGCACCAACACTACAACATGCAAGGCCAAAGCCCACAAACAACACAACATCGGATCGATGTAATAACAGAGGATGTGGCAACTGGTTACACTACAAGAGTTAGTCATTGTTTCACGTCAACACTCACCCGACTCCCCCGAGTTGTTTCCGTCGGCGACGTTCTCCTCGTCGATGGTTGGCTCCGCCCCCCCACTCTCGGAGACACGCCCCTTCCCCTTCTTCTTCCCCTTCCTCGCCTGCTTGCGCTCCTTCTTCTGCTGGTGTTTCGACGGTTGGCTGTCCTTGTTGGACAGGTCAGTCGGGTCGTCGCTGCTCTTTCTTCTTGTCACCGTCGGGGGCTGGGGCTAAGTGCATAGCGACAATACAGCCTCATATTACTAGCAGTGTTGTTAAGTAGCGCGCTACTTGTAGCATGTTACTTTTTTCGGTAGCGAGAATGGTAGCGCGCTATATTTGAAAATGCGGTAAAGTAGCGAGTAGCAAGCTACTTTATACGAGTATTTGTAGCGAAAAATCGCCACTACTCTATTTTTGCAATTTTGCAATACAATATAAAATATAAAACCTCTTATAGACATATATTTGTGGCTTCTAAGTTGTTGATAACATTATTTTCATAAACATAAAAATGATCATTGGTAAGAAAGCCTAAATTTTCAAAGAAATTATTAAATAGTAGGTACTCCTGGTCTTTTATAACAAATTGAAGTAGCTGTAAAGTAGCGTCACTACTTTTTTTGAGTAGCTGTACAAGTAGGGAGCTACTTACAAATTACAGTAGCTGAAAAGTAGCTAAGTTACTTTTAAAGATCAAGTAGCTGTAGCTGTAACAGTGATACTTTTAAAAAGAAGCTTTAACAACACTGATTACTAGACACAAATATCGGGGGCTGGGGCTGCATGCATAGTGACAATAAAACCTCCTATTACTAGACACAAATATTGCCACCCATCCAGACACCCACCACTAAACGGCCAAGAGATAGCGCTGGAAAGCTACATCATGGTCTTTGCAAGTGTGCTTTTAAAAAGTTCAGATAGATTCAACAACTGACAGCAAAACATCACATTTGCTCTGGTTTATTTTGTTAAAATGTGTAGTGGCTATCAAAGGCTCAAGAGTCAAGATGAATGTAGCTGGTCATCAATTCCTAACAGCTTTATAAGCTACCCTAACTTTTACGTGTAAGGTCAGCTACATTAATAAAATCCAAACATTTCATCTGATCCAAACATAGGCCTATAGGCTTATTATGATCCAAGCATTCCTAGAATTAATTTAATTTGTATTGTTATTTTCCTGTCCCATGAAAGGACAGGAGGCCAGTGTAGGGTTATGGGTGCATCCCTAGAGAA
This sequence comes from Isoperla grammatica, assembly GCA_945910005.1. Lineage (NCBI taxonomy): Eukaryota > Metazoa > Arthropoda > Insecta > Plecoptera > Perlodidae > Isoperla > Isoperla grammatica. Next base: position 2,240,210 of record OX246737.1, read on the forward strand.
TAAAATACAATACATTCAGTGCACACACATATTACATACAAATAAGCAAATACACTAATCAGATAAAATATTTACTAAAACTACAAAATAGTAGCCGAAGGTGGAAGAAAGACTGGGTTGGAAGTCTCTTTGTCACGTGAAGTCACGTGACAATAGAGACTTCCGACCCAGTCTTTCCTCCACCTTCGTCGGGTGATCAAGGCCACGTCAGGCCGAAACTGTCTGTTTATATCTTTTTTGTGTTTTTTGTGTTTGTATCGACTCCGAAGGCCGCAACTACTACAAGGTAAGCTGTTGGTTCCTTCCTATCCTTCCCCCCAAGCTCAAACCTAGCCGTTAGGCAAACTTACACATTCAAAGTAGTAGCCGAGAGTAACTCATCAACAGTATAAAAGGCTTTGGCAAATAAAAAGTCCCCAGGGCTTCTTTTGAATGTCGGCCGACTTGTACTTTGCACTAGCTCGTTGATAACCCCGAATCCACAGTGAATATGTATCCCGGGGCCACGTAGTCAGACGTACCTTGTCGGCCATGACAGGCAGGCTGAGGTCCAGAAAGCTCTCGACGCGCTGAGACGCGTGAAGACAATCCTGACACTCGAGAGTGGAGACGAGGAAGCCGCGGAACACCTGGTCGGGATAGAGGCAGAGGTCGGACGCCTGGCGCCCGTAGTGTTTCGCCTGGAGACGGAGGAAGTTGTCCACCTGGTTCGGGTCCACCTTCTCAGACAGGCCCAGCTTGTTCAAGATGGCCGACTGGTATCGCTGCGGGGACCAAACACGATATGTACAGCCGGAGATAGTATACTAGCCACACGTACAAGAACTCCACTCAACACAATTATTTTCAGGTAGTTTTTGTTGGCGCATTCGGCAACCTGCTTGCTACTACTACCGACTACTACATTATAAACATGGGGTCGAATTTTCTTTGTTGTTAAGTAGGTAGAAAGTCAGAATATCGATTTTGGACTTATGGTTTATCCAATTTCTCAAGTCTGCTCAAACTCAAAGCACTTCCCTGTTCCCACTGTGCAGTCGCCGACTTTCTTTGCTTTCACTGCAATCAGCCACTATGTGCGGTAAACCCTCTTTAAGACCTTATTTCACTAGACAAAACAATTGCAAAAAATTCATATTTCAATTTTAAAAAAACACCATTTGTGTCTTTAAACGTAGTTTTAAAACGTTCAGAATTTTCAACGCTTCTTCCCATCCATTCTACGTACTACCCCTTACCTTGAGGTCCTCGGCTCGCACCCCCTCGAGCAGGTGTCTGAGCAGCTCGTGAGAGTCGTGCTGATCGTAGCCGGCGAACTGCGGACATCGCACCGTCAGCTTCTTGAGCAGCGTCTCGGGGTTGATTGCGCCGACGTCGGACGAGCGCAGCTGCTCGAGTATCGACGCGAGCGCCTCTGTCATGCCGACGGTCGAGAGTTTGCCGAGTACGCCCTCGACGGGCGGCAGCTCGAGGTCGCGCCCGTCCTCGCCCGCGCCCGCGACCTTGCCGCCCGGCAGCGTGAAGGTGGTGCCCGGCTTGCGTACGTCCTCCAGCACAGACAGGAGGAACGGGGTCTGGCCCAGACACTGCAGCACCGCGTTGAAGAAGCACGTGTTGCCGATGTTGCGCAGGCCCTGTCGAGACAATCTCCCGTCAAGTGACATCACAGCACACAATACTAGCATGATGGCGTAATAGCCAAATGTGGGCATTTAAGAAGATGTTCAGAACTGGCAGGTGAACATAAGGCAATGCCGAGAGGCATGAAGAGGGTGGAAAAAGATGCGTGTCTCTATTAGTTGACTAGATCCAGCATGATGGCATAATAGCCATATGTGAGCATTTAAGAAAAAGAAGACAAAGTATTCTCCTAATAGCTTCTTTATCCAAACTGGGATTCACTGTAATTACTGAAGTTCTAATACTTATTCAGAAACAATGACCTAAGCAACAAAAACAGCAAAACACTTAAGTAGGTATATGCCTAGCCTAATCCCCCCCCCCCTTAAACTTTTTTATAACTGGGCTTCACTGCAACAACAGAAGTTCTAGATTGTTAGACGTTTAACAGCGCATCTACATTTTGGTTATCTGCGCACAGAAGTTCAAGACTTGTTTCTGACATGATATATGCCCAAGCAAGAAAAACGACAGAAAACTTAAATAGGTAAATTTGAATTCAGGCTACTTTTTCCATTGAAAGAATAGGCAATGTTAATGTTAAATAATGCCATAAACCTCTACAAGTCATAAATTAGGATAGGAATGGATACATAGGGCCTAGTATGTTAGACCTATATTAAATCTTACCCGAACTCTTGGTAGATCTTTGGGACAAATCTCCTTGGTTCTGATAGGCGAATGCATAATTCCGTTAGTCTGTACTACGTCGGACTTGACTTCCCCGACATCCGCGACTTCCACTTCCTTCTTGTGCTGCTGTATGCTGAGAGACACTGAGAAGAGAGAACCAAACCATCCCCGTCCGTTAGTACGAAACCCCCACTTGTGTCTTCGAGTACACTCTCTACGCTGGTGACATTCAATCGTGTTCAACTCTCAACATGAGGATAGTTAGCAAATTCAACCAGAGAGAAAAGGTGACAGTGGTTCTATGTGTGTACAATTGAATATGACATCAGATACCGGTACTTAGCATACACTGCTATCTGAAACATCTAGAATCAATTGTACGACCACTCACATGAGATAGAATAAAACAACTATAAATAAAAACTATAATAAAACAATGTACTATTTTGAGCATAGGCCTACACTACTGTAAGATGAACTTTATGGCATGTGTGCCTAATTAATTACGGCTTTGTATAAATCAAAAAAATCTACAGAATTTTGTTAAATAGAGCAAACAGTCTGACGACTAGGAAACGATGGAACAGGTATTGAGTGTGGTGGCATTATAACTTTCCGAATATCTTACCGGGTTTCTTCACTTTCGGGGCATCGTCCTGACGTTTTATGAATTCCAAACACTCGTGAAGTTTCTTTCTGTAAGTGGCGGGAACTTCAAGGTCGCACTCATAACACCAAACATTCCACAACTCCGTGTTGACGACTACCGCGTGGCTGTCCGAACGAGGAGTTTGGAAATGTTTGAGCGCATGTTGCCGTCTCGATCGACCGCACGACTGGTGTCCACATCGGAGGCAAAGCCACAAGCCAGAGTTTGCATCTTCCAACTAATGACACAACGGGAAAAGATTCAGTCAGTGTAAGTTAAAATAAATTAAACTCCAAACAATGTAGGCCTAGGGCCTAGGGTCTACAGGCCAAATTCCTGTCTATTCTACATCGAACTAATTTTCAGTGAAATATATTACATAGGCTACCATTAGGCCTAACGGGTAAAGAACGTGTAACCCAAATCGTGTCCCATTTTACTGTCACAAAGCAAGTCTATCTTATTTAAGAGGGAAACACAACATAACAAAACATGGTCATTCACCACTCACCAGGATCCAGAGATATAACTATTGAGCTTACATATGCCAGACGAAGATATGTTAGTACCGTACTAATCATTACCTTTGTCCTTTACAATGAAAGTAGGTGGGCGTGGACATACTAGGCCTAGGCCCTACCTAGCCCATGCCTTGCCAAAGTTCTGAGCTGATTCAGACACTTATTTCAAAGAACTTAACATAAGTGAACTACAGAACGAAATCTGAAGCTTGGATTTTTTTTGTAACTGGGTAGGCCTAGTAGGCCTTGTAGGCTAGCCTAGGCCTACGCCTAGATCAAACACCTAGGCCTAGGCCTTATCTCTAATCCTCCCAGTGGTTCCTATGTAGGCCTAGGCCTACGGTATGACAAGTCATTCTGACTGCGTAGGCCCTAGACCTGCTGTTGCCTCATGTTTGAAATGTTAGTGTTTAACGTAGACTAGGCCTAGGCCAAGTCTAGGCTTAGCTAAAGTAGGTCTAGGTCTAGCCTAGGCCTAGGCTACCGAGGTCACAGGTCAAGTCTACTCACCGCATCATCCTCGTCTTCTTCGACTTTTGAAGATTTGTTGCAATCAATACATTCATGAGCGATTCCAGAGGTCTTCAAAGACTTCTTGACACGAGTTAAATCAACAGCCTTTTGGACATGAGGGCACTTGCCAAAGGCATTGCCATTTGTCCCTTGACTGTCATCCCACGATTCCGTTGAGTCACTACCATGTTCCTCCTCGGGACCATTCTGGCGATTTCTCTTCTTCTTGTTAACCATGTTTAATTACTTACAAATCAAGACGTATTTGATAAAATTGCTAGAATTTTTTTTTTAGCAGGGATAGGCCAATGTCCCTCGAGTCCAACAGGACTGCCCGTGTGGAAACCAGGAACCACACTTATTGGCGATCAAAAGAAGTCATTATACTTGATTAAACCTCAAAAAATGTAATTTTCGAAGCACTTGCGGGATTCGAGATTAGCGATCTGACATAATAAAAACATTTTATTCAAAATTAAAGACATTTAACAAAATATTTAGGCTATATTCTTCTACCTACGTGACGGAAGTCCACAAAAGAAGAACATGACGGCCACTGCTAGAACCACTTGTCTACTGCACCTGCTACAGGTTGGCCAACCCCATCACTGTTGCTGTTGTTGTCATTTCTATGGTGTACAAATGTAATATACTTTCGATTTCGTAGCTATATTCCACCTAATATTTGGTAAACAAGTGCTAAATCATAGCTTAAAGCGAAACTTTAAAAATTGTACGTTAAAAATATGAAGAAAAAGAACGAGCCAAAGCCAAAATAAGTTGTTCGTGCTCGGTTTAAGTCGTAGTTGGCGACATTGCTCATGCAGAGCGCGTTCATAATACGGTCATAAAATCGTCGCGGAGCGGAAACGTAGCAGCGAGGCAATGGGAAACGTGCGCAGGAACGAAGGAACAACAGCTGAGTTCACTGTGTGAATGTCACTCAGTCGATAACACGGTAAATAGTGATACGTTCTATTAACAGATGGCGCTGGTGTAGCTATTGATATTTTCGAATATGGTAAATTTACCACTTTTCGTAAATACACGCAGCTTTTTGAACCCTTAATCATAACTAAACATAAGTTTTCATAACTGAATAGGATAGACATTAAATAAATAAATAAATATATAGATAACAATGAGCATTCTCAGTCCCAACGTTCACGAATCGTGAACGTTCAATCACGATGACTGAGAAAAACTTCAGAAAATAAATAAGTCAGGATTTCTGGTAGTCGAAATCACATCGGCAATTTACTATCTACTTCCATAATATTTCGTACCAAAGGGTCAGCTGAGACCCGATCGTGTCTCTTGTACCTATGCTATCCCTGTTGTTCCTTTGTGTGCAATCAGCAATCATAACATATTCACAACACAACCTTCACATACTAGCGTTCTGTTTCCAAAAATCAATTATTCTTCATAAATTCATGAAATAAACAGCATAATTACGTAAAAAGATTCAAATTACGCTAGACCAACGAAAACTATCTAACTTTATATCGCAAATGTAAAGTGTCAAAAAATGATCTGCCGTCAGTTCTTCAGTTAGTTTTTTTATGACCACGTACTTTGAAATACGTTACGGATAATCGTTCTTAGTTTGAACAAAGGTTTACCAAAAGCTTGTTTCTACTCGATTTGTTTTGTGGGAACCACCAACATAATTCTCGTGTTTTTGGGCTGGAGCTTCATTCCACATCCGGGAGGCTGCCATGGTTCCTACAGGTACCTCTTGGCTCCTTCCTCAGGCGATGGCTCTCTGGCTTCCTCCAACGCAGAAGACTCAGTGATCGATGCCCGTAGAATGTACTTATCTGCTATCGAGAGGATACTGGCGTACATGTAAATGGTGAGTGGTCTGCATTTAGCATTGAAAACTCTTATATTATATCTTGAATCCAGAAAGTAAAATTATTCAAACTTGGACAACCCTTTATTATGTTTGAAGCACAGTGTTTGAAGTAATGAGCTAGAGCTAGGGGCAATTCTGGAGTAAATAACCCACTTCTTCATGACCATCAACCCCCCCCCCCCCCCCCCCCCGCCAGGTTTAACAAACCCTTGACGTGAAGGAACCGGTGGGAGGCACGTAGAAATCAAAGAGCCATTAGATCAAATAATATAATAATAATATTAATAATAATAATAATAATTACTAATGCATACAAACAGTTCAAAACAAGTTTCCAGACGCTTTTTAGGCGCTAAATCCTCCTGACTGCTCCACAGCCCTGGTCCCAGAAATGAGCACATTGTGTATTGCGATATCCCCCCCCCCCCCCCCCCCCCCCATCAAACAGGTTCGGCTTCCTGAGATTCACTACTGTTATTTACTCTTTCGGGCGGGCGGCTCAACGTTCTCTGTTTACCCGTTTCAACCGGAACCGCCGTAAACAAACCAAAGTATTTTCCACTTCGGCTATAAACTGTATTTGTATTCTACATGTGTGAACAGGAAAAATAAATAGCACTTGAATGCATATTATCATCCATGTGTCGTGTATCTGTCTGCATACACAGATGAGAAGTAACAGGTTCATTTCATGCATAAACCGGAAGAGCGGGAAATGCAATGATCACAAATCACAATACGTTTGTTTTTAGCTTTGTTTTAATAAAAAATAATATTTACATAATAATACGGTACAATAGGTGTAAAATGTAGGGTTTTGTTATTTACACAATATAGACTTGAACAGGTGATACACGGCAAGAAGGCAACAGTCCACGTGGTGACGTCACGTGTGAAATGACGTCACTTAGTGATTACTCTTTTACAATAATATAAACAACAATAAATCTATACACTTTACAGATAAATATTACACACACAGTCTACTCGTTTACAGCGGACGACATGCAACTTTGTGAATGCTGACGTCATGAGCCCATTAGATCCAATCGCAATCAGCGGTTGGCTTTTTCAAATACTGGCATTTGGTTGGCTAATGCCTCACTCATCTATGACGTCAGCATCCAAGTTGCTGTACGACTCTCTGCCTTGCTGTGTAGACGGACCTCAACAACGGGTTCTAATGAAAGTATCGGCGATATTGTACACTTGTAATTGATCAAACCAGGGAGGCTTTTTAATCGGGACAACTTTAATAAAATCAGCATAAATTACAAACGAACAAAGTTATGGTTATACAATTCGCACTCATCAACTGCGGAATATTTCAAAACCATCTGTTTTCTTCCTCAGACGCGACGGTATTGTAGTTTAGTGGGTAAGCGACCGATTACTGGTAAGTGCGAATTTCATAAACGCGTTTGTTTGTGTTTTATAATGATTTTAGTACACTGGTAATGTTATTTTAGGTGCCAACACTCTACATAACACAAGCAGAGCACGGTCGCCAATAACATTGGCAGTTCCGCCTGAACTGCACAGAATGCGCCACACTGCGCCATATGCGGCCCGCCTGCGCTTGGCGCTACCTGTCTTGTACCTCCGGAACTGCCAACGTTATTGGTCTGACGGCAGCCCGGACCGTATGACGCTTTGCACACAGCTACAACCGGAAGTACCTCAATAGGAGATGTGGGTTAACGTTCAAACTAAAGCCTGAATTACACGGTTCAATGTTCAGTTCAACTTGTTGCATTCAATCTTGTATTAACAATATAACAATATTGTCTGGGCTAAGACACTTGAAGGTGAGTCTGTGACCTCACAGGACTCACACGCGGGAGACATGAAGGGAGCCGGTGCCCTGTAGAGTGTGCCTGGAGATGGTGAGCGACTGTAGCCGCGGTTTGCGGGGCGTGGAAGTGAAGAGTTTGCTCCAGGCGCGACACGTCTTGCCCGACCACACCCACATGCCGGAGGTGACGCCCACGACTAGGGAGAGGAAGAGCCGCAAGAGCGCGACCTCAACGCCCGCCGCCTGGTAGGAGGGTCCCGGCGTGCAGCTCGGCTCGATGCGGCAGTCCAGCGCCGCTAGGAGCGCTAGTGAGCGCCAGCGCGGCCTGTGCCACGCCTCGTACAGCAGACACGCGAGGGAGCCGACCACGGGGAGGACGTAGAGGGCGGCGAACACAGCCAGCCGCGTCATCAGACGCTCCAGCTTGGAGGTGTTCTGTCCGCCGGCCCGCATCGCGCGGCGCACCTGCACCAGGGCGGCGCCGCCCAGGGCAGCCAGGGTGCAGCCCACCAGGAGCAGGATCGCGTGCGGGATCACGAGGAAGGGCACGGCGGCGTCCTCGGACACCTGACACAGCCCGGTGAGCTCCTCGCCTGCCACGCGACGCAGGGACAGCGCCGCGACGCCCAGGACAGCCGGGCTGGCCCACGCCGCTACGTGGAAGTACGTGGACAGGCCGTAGAGCGCCTCACACGACCACTTCTTGGCGGCCGACAGGAACCAGGAGGCCGCCAGGATGACCCACCACACGCTCGACGCCATGCCGAAGTAGTAGAGCGCGAGGAAGGTGAGCGTGCAGGGGCCGCTCTCGAGGCCGTCCACGGCGACGTAGGGGACGCCGCCGTCCGAGGGGAGGACGCAGCTGAAGGCGCCGGGTCCCAACGCGCCCCGCACGATGTACGTCAGCGCCAGCAGGTTGTAGCACAGAGCCAGGAAGATGACGGGACGCTCAGGGTACCGGAACCGTCCCGGCTCCACCCAGAACGTCAGCAACGTGAACAGCGTCGAGAGGAAGCAGAGCCACGCCCACCCCGTCATCCACGTCTCGGCGAACTGTTTGTCCTCGGCGCGGTAGAACGCGTCACGGCCGCAGCGCGGGCTGCACGTGATCCCGCTCAGCTGGCGGGCGCGCGCGAAGTTGGGCGGACACTGCGTGGAGGTCGTGGTCGATGGGGCGGCGGCCCAGGGCGGCAGGGGTTCCCCAGGGCTCCATGCTACGGCCGGTACTGTACTCTCCGTGGCCGCCGGCACCTGCATGCACAGACCGTTCTCCTCGGGCACGGGGAAGCGAGAGCAGTTGAGCATGGACGGCCACGGGAAGTTGAAGGTGCCCATGATGGGCAGACAGTCGGCTTGAACCTCCTCGCACAGGTTGCGGCAGGCGGGGATGGCGCCGGACACGTGCTCGGTGCAGAGGGGGGCGAACACGGAGCACAGGAAGATGCGGAGGTGGCGGCTGCAGTTGTAGTGCACGAGGGGCATGAACGCCTGGAGCTGCAACACAGACAATGGAACCAATCAGCAAGCAGCACAGTAACACGGGATCCAATCAGCAAGCAGCACAGTAATAGATTTAAAAGAGCAGAATATACAATGTACAAAAATATGGAATGTTTTTATTTATGATATGATTTAATGTATAACCCTTAAAAGCTTAAACAATAAAAAAATTAAAACAGATACACTGAGTATAATATCTTTGCGATATTGAAATAATGGTTATTGGTTCTAATCCTATGAATACCATGCATGCTTTCGAGCAGTGAATAGTTTGTTCACAAAGACATAGCAATTGTGCTGATATCTACTGGGTGCATCTACAGTAAACTACTCCCCCGGCAGCAGTTGCAACACGCTAGTTCCTGGGGTATTGGTAGTTGAACTCTCAGGCATCGCATGAGGTTTCATATTATGCCGGGATAGGCTCGGCCTATTACGACAGGCAGAGTCACATGCCTAGTGTCCTAGGTGGGTGGTCAGTGTGTTCCCACAGCCTGCCATAAATCGCGGCACCTCTGAGACGTCCCCGATCCGTTTCGGTCGTCGCGGTTGTAAATCAAAATCGGAGGAACATTTTGTCACGCGGCCTTGACGAGAATACCTCTTGTTCGGCATGTTTCAAACTGTCGGCACCGGCGGGGTTGTTATTGTCTGTCAAGCAGATCCTTGTACAGTGGCTTCCATCAATACTGCATGGCCGGCGTAGCTTGCTCCACAATAACCGAGGGACTTATTATAAACGAGTTTAGTGTTTTGAATGATATATTATGCCAAATGATTGTATTGACCCCTGTGTCCAGTCATGTACACAACAACATGCTGCGTCCACAGGGAACTTGAGTACTTGACCACTGCACAAGCGAGACAATATAGAAACAATTGAACTGAAAACAGACGGAGTTCGCTGTTCGCGAGACAAAGACATGTTGCCACTACATATTTGTATTAGTTTTATTATATATTAATAATGGGGGCAATGGCAATTAGTAACTTAAAAAAAAAAAAAAAAATGTTACTTGTCCCATTGGGCACTTTTTACAAACATTTCGTTGTTTGTTGATTGTTTGATTGATTGAACATTGATGGTTTGTATCCAACCTAAACGCCACAATTGAATATTATAGTTCCACTTTCTAAATTATTCACCCATCATTGAAGAATGACCGATAGACGTAGCTCAGCGGTAAGACGCGGGACTCTAATTCAGGAGGTCGACGGTTCGAGACCGGTCACCGGTCATCCTCACTGAACTTTTAATGGTGACAACCGGATGTTCAAATCAAAAGCGAACAGTCGGTTCGTTTGTTGCGTTCGCGAATCACAGCAAACCGGAAACGCATCCTCATAGAACCGGAAGTTGCGAATCTAGCATGGAGATGGCGTGCACATGCTCAGAGAACAACAACAACAACTACAACAACAATGGCGACTATTTGTCTCTGGGGGGGGGGGGGGGGGGGGGGTTATGACTGTGAATAGCGAGCCCGGCATTCCTAGCGCGCTGCAAATCTCTGACCGCTTCGTTCCACCATCAACTAACCATGGCGGCTCAACACACGCGGGCCGATCAACGTGAGAATGTGTTTTAAAAAAAAATACTTTTTAAAGATCAAAACTTTGTCATCGTGCAGGGGTAGATAGGGGTAGGGGGAGAAGACGTATGCGAGATAAGACACCCTATAAAGAAGAATGAATGATATATTCTATTCTGTCACACAAAGATCACTAAAATAAAGTTGATAACGTGAAAATCCATAACCCTACAAATAAAGATAAATCGTTTAATGAGAAAGGCAAGAAACTCTTTCAAGACAAATACCCCACATAAATACCCAATTATGATTTTAAAAGGAAACATGAATAAAGAATATGAGAACAAAAACTGCTACTAGAATAGGCTTAATGAAATGCACCCCCTGTTTACGCCCGGGTACCCTAACGAGCCTCCCAGAACGCTGCCCCTGCCCATCTTCCCTTCTGACGTTTTTGAGAAACAAACACATTTCTGTTTTGTGAGGAACAGGCAGGAAGTTCAATTATCTGGCGCGGCTGCTCCTCGACAAAGCCACTCTGTGCTCGGCCAGTGACCGAGGAGACAAACTGGCATTGCCTCAAAGAGAACCTCTCTTCTTGTCAGCGCCCTTTGAGCGCGGGCCGACTACAAGCACTAAATAGCCCTCTCTGAAACCGATCCCTCCCCTCCGACATTCTTACCCACCCCATCCAGGTGCAAGACACCCCACCCCACCCCACTCGATCTTGCTCTGCTTTCGCTTTCCCATCCCTGCTTGGGCTGCACTTTGATAGGGGCAATATTGTGTCGGTATGTTTTATTGGTGTTAGCGTGGATAGGTTTGAAACAGCTTTCCTCTCTTCTGCCAGTCTTTGCAATATGACATATTCATAACTCATCTCATCCCTTCCACTTGTCCTTCAATTGCAATTACATTCTTCAGCATTGAATCCCTGTGTGGGCCCGGGTTGAGATGGTCCTGGGTAGCTGACGACGACGAATGTGCGGGAATGAAACATAATGTCGAGGAGTCATGAAGACGAAGACGAAGAGGAAGACGAAGACGAAGACGAAGACGATGACGATGACGAAGACGAAGACGAAGAGGAAGACGAGACAGTAGCCAGGACTCGGAAGTGTAGATAACAGGGGAAGCAATTAATTACTATCTGCTGCGGGGGCGACCAGCTGCCCCCCCCCCCCCTACCCCACTTGGGTGGTCAACCCTTGCTCAATAGCACCTTCGAGTGATGCGACCGAGCAAGAGTATTCTATTCCGGCCGCCGAATTGATCAAAACTATTTCAAACAAACCAGTGTATTCACGCAAACCGATGATCTGGTAAGTACAGTGAAAGAAACTTTTCACTTTACGAGATTGAGAACAACTTGATAACACACAAAACATTTCATGAAGTATGAGAACAGAAAGTATAGTTGCCTCAACGTAAGTCACCTCGTGCTTACGAAATATTAATTAGTTCCTACTATCTACTTGAAACAGGTTCGTTAGGGACAATTTCCTAACAGGTGAGTGTGACCATAATGGGGCTTCAGATTTTTGCACTTTCACCAAGTGGAAGACTCACTAGAAGTAGACCTTTACGAATGTGTGGAATAACGCCAGGAATCTGATGATCTTCGTTGAAACAGTGTGCATGAAAGAGGCAGTAAGTAGATCTTAGGTCAATATATGAGATTATTTACGCGGTTGCTAGATAGAAGCTAAAATGTGTGTATCGGGTTTTGCAGTGCAGAGATGTTGACAATGCGCAGACGAGCGAGAGTTGCAAAAAGCGGCCGCCGTGCGCGCTGCTCTGAATTACGCATGCGCGGCAGCGGTCCGGCCGACATTGACGAGCGGTCGCCGGCCAGGACGAGAAATCAAAAGCTGACAGCTCCGCCAGACGACATTTCTTGCCCTGCTCAGTCTTTGTCCGCTGGTTCGCGACGCATAATAACAACCACGCGAGATTCCACGCGGAGCACATCCACTCACTTTTTATCGGTTTATACATAAAATTTGTTTTTAGAAGATTTTATGGTCCAGGGATGTCCAGAGACGGAGGCCACGACCAGTGTGGCCCGTCTGGGCACAATCGCAGTAACCTACGTGACATAGAGAAAAATAAATATATGTATATTTATTGTTTACTCAGTTTCACACAGATATTAGTGTTTCTACGAGTGCTTCAAAGTCGCCCACTCTACCTAAAGCAAACATGCCGGCCCTCTTTACGACCCAAACGCGCCCCCCCCCCCCCCCCTTATATTGGATTCCCTAATGACGCCCCCCGGCAGTGTCAGGGATCTGATTCGGCTGACATCATATAAGGGACCTAGTTGTCGAGTAGGGTACCTACCTACATCGTAAAACAACAAATGTTATAACCACACTTTTTACTCTATGTACTCGATAGCATCACATTGAGAGACCAAGGCAACTTTAGAACTTTAAATGAATGATAAATACGGCTTAAAAATGATATCATTTTGTGGGGGCAGAGGGGGTCATTTGGTGGGGGCAGAGGGGGATCTCTGAGAGCGCTGATCGAGAGCGTTGCTTGCGCCAAATACCGTATAACATGCTGGGTAAAGTCCTTGGTTGCACCCCTGCGCGTCTCAACGCACGCCGACACTGTTGTTGTTGTTGTTCGGTTGTTTTAGAGACTATTTTAAAAGTTTATTGCCAAGACGAACTGGAGATAATTCCACCAACACCCGGGCGCCACCGTCTTGTCTCTCTGTCTGTCTGTCTATCTGTCTGTCTATCTGTCTGTCTGTCTGTCTGTCTGTCTTCTCTCTGGCCACCTTGGGATAAATGTTCGCCTCGGGCAGCCGACATCGCCACAGTAACATACCCACCCCTGCGTATAAACACCCCTCCTTGTCGCTTGAACCTGGATTACCTGTTGCGCGTATTCCAATCTTGGACTGCTTTTCATGTACGAGCCCCGAAACAACCTTACAGATGCTGTCGTCATAGACGAGGCTCTCGTGGCCAATCAGCGATCAGTATTTTATATTGGAGCTCGCTGATTGGCCACGCACTACTCGTCTATCACGCAATCATCAGTAAGGTTGTTTCGCGACGACTTTGATGTTTATGTTTTATTATGTTTTATTATGTTACCCTTCCTCTCGCCCTTCAATATGTTTTCGTATTCCTGCGAGCCAAAAATGTCCAATCGCACCGGCATTGCAGTAGTAGGCCTACATGACGGCCCTCATTGGCGTTGTAGGTGTCATTGCTGTTGATTGGGCAACCAATTGATGATAATTCTTGTTCTTTTGATGCTATTCGAGACGATGGACATGGATACAAAAAACTCATGTCTTATGTGGGAATCCAATCCCCCTTGTAGCTTCAATACGCTTAGGGAGCAACCGAGACTGTGGCTGAACCATTGGGCGCCCGCTGGGGGGACATGGGTTCGCATCCGAGAGGTCCTTCTGGTGCCGCGTCTGACACATCAGTCAGTCCTGTCACCGGTTTGGCCATACTTGAGTAGTTTCGCCGCCGCTTGAAACCAGTCCGGCCCAGTCTTGCTGTGTCGGCCTCTCCCATCAGTCTCAGCCTTTGGTCTCGGCCGTCAGCAGCGCTGTTCACTTCACAGTGGCGGCATCGCCAACCCTCGCCCAGTACAGCACTGCCCATGCAAGCTGCAGCCGTCAGCAGCGCTGTTCACTTCACAGTGGCGGCATCGCCAACCCTCGTGCAGTACAGCACTGCCCATGCACACTGCGGCTATCCTTATCTACTTCCCCCTTCATGCACTCTGTTTCAACGGAAATCTACAGAATCATGGCGTTCTTTCACATATTCGTAAAGCTTACCCCTGTGCTGACCTCTGTGTTAGGAATTGCCAGGTATCCAACCCAAGGGTGTAAATTATCCCTAAAGCACTTGTTGCATGTAAAGTAACCGGTAGGAACTACAGAAGTAGAAAATGCTCTGTTATTCGTGAGCATGAGACCATGTGAAGCACTTATACGTTGGAGCAACTTACAGGGCTCAACCCTGAAGCGCTCTCGCCCCTACGATACAGCCGTGGGTCAAGTACAGCACTGTCAGTAGAAACTGCACCACGACGACAAGAGAAGATGATAAAGACAAGGCAACACCGTAAAGTACAGCACTGTCAGTAGAAACTGCACCACGACGACAGAGAAGATGATAAAGACAAGGCAACACCGTAAAGTACAGTACAGCACTGTCAGTATAAACTGCACCACGACGACAAGAGAAGATGATGAAGACAAGGCAACACCGTAAAGTACAGCACTGTCAGTAGAAACAGCCCCACGACGACAAGAGAAGATGATGAAGACAAGGCAACACCGTAAAGTACAGCACTGTCAGTAGAAACTGCACCACGACGACAAGAGAAGATGATGAAGACAAGGCAACACCGTAAAGTACAGCACTGTCAGTAGAAACTGCACCACGACGACAAGAGAAGATGATGAAGACAAGGCAACACCGTAAAGTACAGCACTGTCAGTAGAAACAGCCCCACGACGACAAGAGAAGATGATGAAGACAAGGCAACACCGTAAAGTACAGCACTGTCAGTATAAACTGCACCACGACGACAAGAGAAGATGATGAAGACAAGGCAACACCGTAAAGTACAGCACTGTCAGTATAAACTGCACCACGACGACAAGAGAAGATGATGAAGACAAGGCAACACCGTAAAGTACAGCACTGTCAGTATAAACTGCACCACGACGACAAGAGAAGATGATGAAGACAAGGCAACACCGTAAAGTACAGCACTGTCAGTATAAACTGCACCACGACGACAAGAGAAGATGATGAAGACAAGGCAACACCGTAAAGTACAGCACTGTCAGTATAAACTGCACCACGACGACAAGAGAAGATGATGAAGACAAGGCAACACCGTAAAGTACAGCACTGTCAGTATAAACTGCACCACGACGACAAGAGAAGATGATGAAGACAAGGCAACACCGTAAAGTACAGCACTGTCAGTATAAACTGCACCACGACGACAAGAGAAGATGATGAAGACAAGGCAACACCGTAAAGTACAGCACTGTCAGTATAAAGTGCAACACGACGACAAGAGAAGATGATAAAGACAAGGCAACACCGTAAAGTACAGCACTGTCAGTATAAACTGCATCACGACGACAAGAGAAGATGATGGAGCACGCTCGGCTTTCGACAAGCTCTTAGAGCGAGCACACCCGCTGTGCAACACTTGTCCGTCAGTCGTCCGTTCTTCCCGTCCAAGTTGTTTGGAGATTCCTCGAGGTCTGTATCGCCTTACATGCCGGCCCTAATGACGCGAGCCTCGTGTTGGCTAATGCATATTTAATTATACACAACATAAATAATACGAGTGGCTGTAGCGGCCGCTGTAATGGGATTTACGTGTTGTGTTGTGTAGGCCTACTACTCGTCCTCAGTTGGACCGTCTGGCAGCTTTAAGCATAGTTTCAGGCTTCGATCAGACATTTATACCTGGTTTCAGGCTTCGATCAGACATTTATACCTGATTTCAGGCTTCGGTCAGACATTTATACCTGGTTCCAGGCTTCGATCAGACATTTATGCCTGGTTTCAGGCTTCGATCAGACATTAATACCTAGTTTCAGACTTCGATCAGACATCTATACCTGGTTTCAGGCTTCGATCATACATTTATGCCTGGTTTCAGGCTTCGGTCAGACATTTATACCTGGTTTCAGACTTCGATCAGACATCTATACCTGGTTTCAGGTTTCGATCAGACATTTATGCCTGGTTTCAGGCTTCGATCAGACATTTATACCTGGTTTCAGGCTTCGGTCAGACATTTATACCTGGTTTCAGACTTCGATCAGACATTTATGCCTGGTTTCAGACTTCGATCAGACATCTATCTATACCTGGTTTCAGGCTTCGATCAGACATTTATACTTGGTTTCAGGCTTCGATCAGAAATGTATACCTGGTTCATGCTTCAGACATTTATAGCTGGTTTCAGGCTTCGATCAGACATATATACCTGGTTTCAGGCTTCGATCAGGCATTTATACCTAGTTTCAGGCTTCGATCAGACATTTATACCTGGTTTCGAGCTTCGATCAGGCATTTATACCAGGTTTTAGGCTTCGATCAGACATTTATACCTGGTTTCGAGCTTCGATCAGGCATTTATACCAGGTTTTAGGCTTCGATCAGGCATTTATACCAGGTTTTAGGCTTCGATCAGACATTTATACCTGGTTTCGAGCTTCGATCAGGCATTTATACCTGGTTTCAGGCTTCGATCAGGCATTTATACCTAGTTTCAGGCTTCGATCAGACATTTATACCTGGTTTCGAGCTTCGATCAGGCATTTATACCAGGTTTTAGGCTTCGATCAGACATTTATACCTGGTTTCGAGCTTCGATCAGGCATTTATACCAGGTTTTAGGCTTCGATCAGACACGAACCGTCAGTGTGTATGACGGAGCTCGGACGTAGCCAAGAGTGCATGATCGCACTTGACTTCAACCTGTTGATTATCTTTATTGCCTCTTCTTTGAGGTTTCCTCCTCAAATAGAATTTTCAAAGAGCTGTCGTTTGGCGGGCCCTTTGAGTGACACTTTTGCTAGTGACAAAAGTTACACGACTTCTAAAGCAAGTGACGATACGAAAGCACTGTTTATATTTTCATCCACGTTAGAAACAAAACAATGATGTTTTGACCAAAACAATGATGTTTTGACCAAAACTGCTGACCTCCACATTATTGTCCTAATGAAATAATTATGTCACAACCGTATGTTTTACTTAGATAGGCCTAACGCAACGTAATGCCGACCATGCGCATTGCGCAAACCGTTGCATAGACATAGAGACTATACTGACAACACTCACACATCATGTCATCACACGTAGTGACTATCTCGAGCCATTTCACAACAATAGACGACACATTATATTTGATACTCATTTCTATAAATTGTTTATAAGAATAAAGAAACTTCGAGGCATGT
Organism: Isoperla grammatica; assembly: GCA_945910005.1. Classification (NCBI taxonomy): domain Eukaryota; kingdom Metazoa; phylum Arthropoda; class Insecta; order Plecoptera; family Perlodidae; genus Isoperla; species Isoperla grammatica. The sequence goes on from OX246737.1 coordinate 2,257,876, forward strand.
AGGTCATGTATGTAGGTAATACTTCTTGTTTGTAATTAAATTTGTAATGTTCACATATCCAAGAGATCCAGAGTATTGAAAGTGTTCATGACTATGCAAGTATACACTTTGTAAACTGTCTCTCTTTTCACAAAATTTTAAAATCCAAAGTAAGATAAATCCAAGACGGGGACCCTGTAGACTAGATAGTGCCGACTGTTGTGAAGGACTGCTATGAAACATCACGCCGTAGATCTTACAACAGATGCGGCCAGCTTTATTGTCTTTACGACCACATGTCCGCCCTTTGAGTCTGCCCGCTAGAATGCAATTAGCACTCAGTCGCTAATGGAGCCGCGCGGGCCTCGACCCTACGACCCTCGCAAGGCCACAATACTCTCTCCCGGTTCGATGCTGATCGCCGGCAATCCTGACGGTAGTTCTGTTGTGACATTCCTCTCAATCATAAGGCTCCGACAGTCCTTCATAATGAATACCCATACACCGTTATACACCTAAAACGTCACCTTATAGGAGCCATCAGGCAAAATTGGCGTGCAGCAAAGCCTAATCTTTGCGTGCAGTGTGCACCCTCCACCCTCCACCCTGCAGCAAGGCGATTCGCGAGCAAGGGGATTCGAGCTACCAAAATAATATTCAGGTCTTTAATCTGTATTGGTATGAAACAACTCTGCATTCTTTTCTCTCTTCTGCAAGTATTATTATTTCTATTTACCGGTAGTATGTTATCCCTTACAACGTTTACACTGGATCTGCGGCAAGGATTCCAATATTAGCCTGTCTACTATTTTGTATCATTATACGGGATTAGATGCAATAACATCAGCAATATGTTAGATTCTGCCCGGATACAAAGATGTCTGCGCACACTTGGCATATGTTTTCCTTAGGGAAAATTGCATGAATATTACAATTCCGCAGCAACCACAGGGTTCCCATATGTCCCTGTTTCAGGGGCGGACTGGCAGGTACGGAACTACGGAAACCCGTACGGGGCCCCCCCGGGTGGGGGCCCCCTTGGGGGCCACCACCCAACCCCCTGAAAATAAATATCTTACGCTATATAGATTATGAAACTAAATAGTAAGAAGAGCATAATATGTCATCTCATGTCAGTATAGAAAAGGACATAACGTATCAAGAAGTGCTACAAAGATTTCCGCTTTCCTCGTCTAGTTTATTTTAAAATATATAACATGCCATTGTTGGGAAAGTTATTTCTGTAATTTAATTTTCAAAGTGGTTCACAGTACAACATGTGTTCCACATATTTATCGTCGTGTATCGATTTTTAAACGTGTTTATAAACATTCTAAACAAATTTATAGGAAACAATATAGTTTGAAATATCCAACTGCCAGTGTTGGGAAAGTTCTTTCTTTAATTTACTCTTGAACAGTGGTGTTCATAGTTCAACATGTTGTTCCACACACCTTACATCATTTATCGATTTTTACGCATGTTTATGCGTTCTAAACAAATAAATAGGAAACAACAATCCTCCAAATTATTGCATGCTAGCTCGCAACTTGAGAGTGACTTTTGATAGTTTGCGAGTAAACTTAGAAAAATGACAAAGTGGGCTGATCGCGTGTTTATAAGTGTTCAAAATTTTCAAAAGCGAACATAATGGCAAAAATATATCTATCGGCGCCTACTGAAATCCGATCCCGCGCAGCACTAATTAGCCATAAGCCTTTCTCAAATGACAGGATCGAAATTCCATCCTAAGTAAGGAATTTTAAATGCAATATTGACTTTAGTTTCATTGTTTTTCATGATAGGATATCGCCTCCAAACGGGTTTGAGGCCACTAAGCATCATGCAGGACCGAAAATTGTTTCGCCTTCGGCGAAGTTGCCTCCGGCGGCAGGGGCTTCGCCCCAGACCCCACCTATACATCCCGCTCCCTCGTTGCGAGTACAAATTGCACGATGCGAGTGGACAACTAGTACTCGATATTTGTAGACTGTAGAGGGTTGAAAAACAATATAGTTTGAAATATACAATATAAAACTGCCAGTGTTGGGAAAGTTTTTTCTTCAATTTCGTTTTTTAAAGTGGTGTTCACAGTTCAACACATTATTCCACATCATTTATCGATTTTTAAACGTGTTTATATGCGTTCTACAGAAAATAATAGGCTGAAAAATTTTCGCCTCCGGTGGCTGGGGCTTCGCCCCAGACCCCTTTCCACTTCGCCAAGTTCCGGGGCCCCTAAAATACTTTTCCGTACGGGGCCCTTACCCCCCCAGTCCGCCTCTGCCCTGTTTGTAAGACATTAGTCAGTGTTGAGTGCTGGGCATGTAAGACAAGCTACTACGAAGCGCTGTGCATGTAATACGTAGCGCTGTGTTTGTAAGACGAGCTACGGCCAGTACATTGAGAATGTGTTCAAGATTATACATTTTAAAACTGGTTCTCGCTTCCTAATGATGATTTATAGTCTTACGCCGCGCCATACGGCCCAGCTCCCCCCCCCCCCCCCCCCCCTCACTGGTTCTCAGGTGAGGTGGGATAGATCGAGTAGGCCGTGATTAGAGCTAATCGGGCGGACACTCGACTCTCATGGGCACTGATATACTCCCGTACACACACATGGTTTACCTAGTATCTAGTTGATTAGCAGCATGCGTGTATATTGCGCAACGTGTGTTGACACGCACACGCACACGCACGCGTCGCAATGTGTGCCTACGCTATCAGCGACACACCAGCGCGCGCCAAACAGCTTACAAACCAAAGCTCTCTCAAAACACAGATGCTACAACTGATAGCGAGTATTTAAATTTTAAATCTTCAATCTAGATTCATTCTTCGGAGTGTTGACCCGAGAGATCAAGATCTAGAGCTATATCGCCGCAATCAAGCTAAAGGGGGGGGGGGGGGCAGGCGTGTGAGACTCACCCCCGCATAACCCCGGGTATAACAGAGGGAGATGAAAGCTGTTCTTCAGTGTCAATATACAAGGGGAGCGGCACCCATAGGCTACAACAATATCTGCTGATTATCACCTTGTGTTCGACTTAGCACCAAGGCTTATCGAGATGACGGGCGCGGTATGCCAACACACAGCACACCACGGTACTGTGGCATACCTGGTAAGACGAACGTAAGGTGAAGGAGGGCTGATTATCACCTTGTGTTCGACTTAGCACCTAGGCTTATCGAGATGACGGGCGCGGTATGCCAACACACAGCACACCACGGTACTGTGGCATACCTGGTAAGACGAGCGTAAGGTGATGCTCAGCTACTGGGAGGCGAAACAGTCTGTACATGATTGTATCATAATTCATAATGTCTTCGGTCTTCCGAACTAAATACATAAATCGGCGGGGTCGTCATAAGGGGAGTCCAGCAAGGGAGGGCAGGGCCAGCTGGGAGGAGTTTAAAGTCCCCCTTTTGTCACCTCGTTCGTCCTGTAGTCACCCTGGACCTATTCTACCCCGACCACAGAAAGTTTTAGGCCGATCGAGAATAGAACTTAGGACGTTGTGAAGGGCACAACAACTCGTTTAGTTCCTCTCCTCTTGAAACAGAAATGTGTCGGAATGGTTGGTGGAGTTGGAAGTAGTTTACGGATTACGAATCTGCTAATTATCCCATTCAGCAGACAACCTGCACTCCTCTTTAAAAAATAACCACAATATAACATTTTATCTGCGGCGCCGTCTTGCCCCCCTCCCCCCCCCCCCCCCCCCCAGCCGCAGCATCCTGATACCCGCGGCATCTTGCTCGTAAAGAACAGGTTGGTCACTCGGCTCTACTGATAACATCGAGTCTAGTAGTGTTTATGACATCAACCATCGCTTCATTCATGACTTCGCTTTCGCTACGCTACAACAGCTGACAATAATACTGATAAGTCAGTACTGATACCACCTCACCACGTGGTACAACAGCCTGACAACAAAGATTACAAACTACAAACTGTACTCTTTGCTGACAATAATACTGATAAGTTAGTATTGATACCAAAGATTACTAACTAGAGTGCAATCGTTGCTGATACCACCTCGCCACGTGGTACTGCACGTGCCACAGTACCGACATCAACAAGTGGGTGGTGGAACCGCAGCGGGGCGAGGGTTCGAACCCCGGCTTCATGCGGTTACTATGGGAACGGGCTGTAAACACGCGCCGACTGTGTAGAGAGAGTGAGGTGAGATAATTACCGCTCTATCCGCCTGCATCTGATCCTCGTGTCCCATCAGGTTAGGCATGACAGTCAGGTTGTATCCTACATCATGACACAGCGGTATGGCAATCTTCTCGCACTTGTGTCCGAACACCCCCTTCACCAGGGCGCAACACACGAACAGTACCAGGGCGGCCCGGGTCGGGCCCCGCATGGTTCGGCTGATAAACACGCACAACACTGACGCTAACCAATCCTCTCGTCGGCAACAATACACAACAACTGAACCGCTCGGCGGCTTCGGAGTCTTCACGTTGCGTCTTCGGGTATCCTCGGACGCACTCGCCCGCTGCCGTGACGAATCCTCCGGTAGGTAAACGACGAGAGGTAGAAGCTGTCGTGACGTACACCTCGACAACCAATCAGCGCGCGAGATACGGCTCTTTCCGTTGAACTTGTACTAAATTGAAATTGGTAAACTACTAGGGTTAAACTGGATAGTTAGCCTGCAAGTTGTAATGAAGACACCAAACAAAATTATTAGGCTACTATAGAGGACTCAAAACTAACATAGATAGCGCTGCTAAGCAACCTCCTTTCAGCGCCATTGATGAATAATAACAATGTAACAACAATGAAAAATGACAGCTAAACCACTCTTTTTACTTTTTAGAAGTTTATTTTCTTGCCACCAGAATAATTTCATCTAGTATATTTTGAGTGCTCTATTATATTTCCTTGATCATTGTCACCGAAAAGCGATTGATGAAAATATTGTGATATACTATATCCGAAAATCCGCCATCCACGGTCTTCAATTCAAATGATTGAAGATCCAAGTACCGAAGCATCATTTCTCCCAATTGAAGCAACAATATAATTATGGACTCGGCTCCTCCACCAACGCTTAGTTACCGCGTAGAGCTCTGCACAGGCCCACTCTTACAGGTCCACCTGGTACTTTATGACAGGACTACGTGACGATACCATATTGATCCCTCGTCCTTCCTTGATAACCGTTCATCATTCACCATGGTGTATTAAGTTTACACTAGTTGGACCTCCTCGATCCTGTTGCAAATATATAATAAATCTATCAAATCTAACTAACAGCATCACTCACACCAACAGTCGCACTCGCAAGTGTCCCCGTCAGCAATGAGCAGCCACCTGTTAGCAGAGCCGAATGACGCCGCAAACCTCCCTGAGACAGGACACAGGACACACAGACTAAATCAGGGCTCAGGGTAGGATTAGCCTAACAAGTAGTTTCGCCTTATCTCATCCACCAAGCTCCTCACAGTGTTGCCATCTTAGGAGAGTTGTCGCTAAATCTGGGGGACTAAAGAGCTCATTTGCATGACTGAGACAAAATTTTAGTTTTTTAGTTTGGAGGCATTTTGCCTCATTTTTTTATTTAACATAATGCTCACTAAATTCAGAATATTTGACGATTGTTCCTAAAACTGACAGTTGACGAACCGATTGTCAATTACAATAATATTAATAAAGTTTGAAAATGTATCAAAATTGGACGGGAACAGCTATACAACATTGCACGGGGGAGGGGGTTATGAGTTGCGTCCTCACCCGTTGCCACGCCCCTTGATGTGGGCGTGGCCTCGCGTGTCTGTCAGGTTACACCTCGCCTGCTCTACGTGTTTCCACCGCATGACGGAATGCGGCTCGGCTCGGAAGAACAAAGGACCCCGCCGCGGAGGGAGGAGGGGGGGAAATTAACACTGGTGTAGGTTTGGTTGTTCGTAGACCGCTTACAGGGGTATCCACAGCGGGGGGGGGGGGGGGGGGGGGGCTGCTCTGCTGTCAACAACTGTGACGTCACCGCCTACACTGAGGGGTTGTTGTGGTAGGGTTGTTTCTGGACGTTCTCGATTGCAAGAATATTGGTTGTTTACGACATCGCTGGTGTCGTCATAAGGCGAACAATAATCTGTTTTTGTGTGTTGGGGTGTATGTGGGGGGGGGGAGGAGGTCACAAGGGGGTCTGTACAAATTGGCAATCCAAATGATATGTTGTCACCTAAAAACTGAAATGCCTACGATAAAAAGTACATATAAAAAAAAAAATGAATGCGGGTATATATTAAATGATGCCAGAAAACTTATTTAGGTAATGCAAGGCTATAACTGTTTACCTAGTGTTTTTGATTTCGTACGGAAAGCTGAATGCGATGGTACAGGGGTCAAACAACCCCCCAAGTGAAACTAAGCCCCCCTACCGAGGACTTTGAGATCCCACATCAACAATTTGTACAGCTCAGTTTCTGCTTCAATGATGTTTGCATGGAACCTGTTCTTTAGCTTCTCTAAGTGCGACAGACGTTTAGATTTGATTGTTCGGAAATGTTTCGAATTCTTCCGACTACTGTCGACTGTAGAATAGCAGACAGCCTTCACAACCAAACAGCCCATATATGCCGTCAGAGTTGCAACTTGCTCAACGGTACTGACTTTAAAAAAATAAGTTACACGAGTACGACAATAAAAATATATTTTGAGAAAATTTAGTTCCATCCCATATCAAAAGTTTCGACCGAAGATTTTAATTTGAGGATTAAAAGTAAACATTGGGTGGATGATGCCAAGTTTCCCCAAACAAGCTTCAACTCAACGGTATTGGTTTAGTGAGTAGGCTAAAAGTAAATAGCAGGCCGTGTTTGCGGTAGTAGTGGTTTAAATAATTTTCGAGTCTCCAAAAAATGTAACCGCGTATTCACATTGACTGACATGATAAAAGAAACTGGTGCAGATATAGCATGAATGATGGTGTAACTTCATAAGCAGCCTTGGGGTTCGAGGCTATGACTGTCTCAGGGTTCGAGGCTATGACTGTCTTGTAGAAACAGCCACTGTCTGGGGTCCGAGGCTATGACTGTCTCGTAAAATCAGACACTTTTGGGTCCGAGGCTATGAATGTCCGTAGAAACAGCCACTGTTTAGGGTCCGAGGCTATGACTGTCTCGTAGAAACAGCCACTTTTGGGTCCGAGGCTATGAATGTCCCGCAGTCACTCTTTGGGGTCCTAGGCTATGAATGTTTCGTAGAAACATTGGGTCCGAGGCTATGATTGTCTCGTAGAAAGGAAGCCGCCGCCTCAACATCTGTCCGTGCAATCAGGCGGGCGGTGCACGGACAGCGACACAACTGAGCGATCGTCCAGATGTCTGCATGGCCGGCTTAGCTCCTCTACTTGTTCCAACATCCAACACGGTCCAGTTACCATCAATCATATGAGAACTTGTTACATCTTACTGGCTGCACTCTTTCACACCAGCCGTTCTAGGACGCCGGTGAGGACCACTTCCGACCGGACCGGACTGTACAGGAGCCCTAGTTCGAGACCAGACTGTACGAGAGTAATAGTTACTCGTATTTAATGAACCCTTCAAGGTGGCAGGAAACCTCCTCGATCATCATCCTCGCAGTCACGACGTAATTAGTCGAACTCCAAGTCCAAGTCGTGCATCTCGAAGAAAGTCTCGCTGCCTGCCGTGTGCGGTCGGGGAAAGTCGGGTAGTTCCGCCGCCGAGCCGAGCGAGCAACAGGTAATGTCCGTGAGCGGGGGCGGCCTGATGTCCTCGCCACCACCTGTTGAACGTAGCTCGATGCATTCACCATCATTCACATCTCCACAGGACAGATTCACAGCAAAGATTACAGTAATCTTTGTTCACAGCATAAAAACATCCCCGACCATTTGTCTGGTATTTATCTATAGTACACTAGTCCAACAACCTTACAGATGCTTTCGTCATACGAGGGATTCGTGTCCAATCAGCGATCGCCGATCGGTATTTAAAAATTGGTGCTCCCTGATTGGCCACGAGTATAATACTCGTCTATGACGAAAAGCATCTGTAAAGTCGTCTCAGGACACGTATATACCGACCACAGGCGCAGATACTTATCTTCATGCACGATGCTTCAACGAAACCCAACATATTCCTGGCGATCTTTCACACATGCGTCTTCTGCACACAAGACAAGAGTGGTCACCATGCCCCGTCCGTCCCGGCCCGCTGTGACTTAACCTCGGCTTGACATCTTGGCTCAAGACGAGAGTGGTCACCATGCCCCGTCCGTCCCGGCCCGCTGTGACTTAACCTCGGCTTGACATCTTGGCTCAAGACGCGACAGTGCTCGAGACGTGTGTGACATCAAAGGCGATATTTAATATTTAGCCTATAGCCCAAGAGTGCGGTGTGTGCGTGAGCGTGTGTGTGTGATGGTCGGCAGACGTTGACAGAAGCCGCGTCAACCCACGCGTTCACTCTTCGTTTGATCTCGGCGCGTTCAAACATATCTATGTCAACCCTATCTACATCATTTTATTAGCATTCTAATGCTTGGTTATTAGTACTGTCATTTTATTGTCTAATATTAGTGAATAAACTTATGCCACTCTGTGTCTGGTTATTGGTAAAATGCAATGGAATTGAATTGTGGCCATCGCGTTTGTACTTTGTACAGCCCCGCGCCGGTCATTACAGACTCGGCAGATAACTAATTGCGCAGCTCCTTGTAGTTATCATGCTTGTACTTTGTACAGCCCTGCGCCGGTCATTACAGACTCGGCAGATAACTAATTGCGCAGCTCCTTGTAGTTATCATGCTTGTACTTTGTACAGCCCTGCGCCGGTCATTACAGACTCGGCAGATAACTAATTGCGCAGCTCCTTGTAGTTATCATGCTTGTACTTTGTACAGCCCTGCGCCGGTCATTACAGACTCGGCAGATAACTAATTGCGCAGCTCCTTGTAGTTATCATGCTTGTACTTTGTACAGCCCTGCGCCGGTCATTACAGACTCGGCAGATAACTAATTGCGCAGCTCCTTGTAGTTATCATGCGCGGATCATGTTATAACAGGTGGTACTCGACTCCTCGAGTCATGTCCAGTGTAACATGTTATACTGTCAGTGTCAAGTGGTCCACAGTAGGCCTACACTCACCCTATTCAATTAGGCTATAGTCTGTATAACTTGGCTAGTCTGTAACGAAATATGGCTGAACTCGAACTTGTTATATTATTGAGTGTTTGAATAAAAAAACTTGAATTCAGGAATATTTCATTTCAGGATAGAAATAAGAAGTTACAAAATATGGTTCCTGGCTGCGAACTGGGGGGGGGGGGTTCCCCCACCTCTGCATGTCGTAATTAAACTCATCTGCGTAAATGCCACCCTCTGAAAAATATAAAATAATAAATCTATTAGGGCCTAATAAATAATGTATTAATAAGTGTATTTATAAAATAATAAATGCATGTATGTACTGTAAAGCTTATATAAATTCTTAAACAATTTTAAATTTGTATAGGTTTCCCCCCCCCCTATACAGGCAGCGCCACTGATTCACTCGCGGATGACTCGGCAACTTCTCTCTCGCTCGACGCATTTCGTAAAAACTTGGCCGTCCAACAAAGGACGTAACTTGCGACAAAAGGATTCTGAATCGAATGCGATGTTTTTTGCTCCTATCTTGAGCCGAGGCTGTATCGAATTCTCCGCTCCAGAAGAATGGAATGGCAAGGTACGAGATGAGATGGGACAGTGAATACAGTAGGTGTTGCCCCCCCCCCCCCCCCCCCCCTTGGTTTACCCCTGTGCATAGTGCAACAGTCAACTAGAGCATTCATAATAGGCAAATTGAAAGTGTTCTGATCGGTTAAAAATGGCATTTGAAAGCAAAACGCCGGAATGGTGTAGCTAGGGCCAGTGGCTCAGGCTGTCGGGCACTGGAAATACAAGCCATTATTGAGTAAAAGTATTTATCATTTGCGTTTTGATGAATTCAGAGAAAAGTGTAACATATTTAATTTTCTCCCAGCTTGTAAATGCGTTTGTTTTGTTGCTGCCAACAAGCTCAGCTCTTCAAGAAGACAATACATAAATATGTAACTCATAGACCCAATACGATCATGGTTGTACGAATCTGCAATGCAAACCTACAATAATTTACAAATGAAATAACTAAATTGAAAAACGCAAGCATTTAACCTCACAATATGTTATCAGACAGTACAGAATTTTAATTTCATTCACGTTTTTTTTTTTTTAACTCGACAGCTCCTTACTGTTCACTCAAGAAGGCAAATCTTGTGTTCAACAGCCACCGACAACCGTAGTTTCTCGTGGCTGAACGAACGGTCAAGTCAGTTGTTGCGCGATCATCCACCTCTCCTCCCACCCGACCCAACTCCCACTAAATCAAACCTCATCCGTCGCGTACAACAATAACTTATCATCCTCCATTCAATACATTATTTCAATCTCAGCCAGTTTTCGTTGGCCGGCCGAGTAATTTATAAAGGCCTTTGCAATTACTTGGCTCTTCGCGCTGCCCGTGTCATAATTATAGCGTATTATCATAACTACTTTTTATCTCTTTTTAGTCGAAGCTTTTTAAAATGCCGAAAGCGGTGTAAAAAAAAAAAACATTGACCTTGGCGGGTTCGGAAGCCTTCGCTCATGTTCGGCTCCGGCCGACTAGGCAAGACAACGCGTCGAGATGATGATAAGGCCATATCACATTAGGTTCCGAACTGACAATTGCAATCGTAGATTCGAGCTTACGATTGGCGGCGCATGCGCAGTAGCTCAGTTCGGCCAGTCTACGGTTGCAATCTTTTTATAGACGGAGCTCTAAAATAAGATTGGGAATCGTAGATCCGAGTCACGTGAACCAATCAGGAAGGAGAACGGTTAAATACGTATTGAGCACTGTCACAACATAACCTCAAGCAACAACTATTTTAATGGAAACAAAGAGCCAATAACTTTAATTATATATTTGTTTGTGATTAAGGCTTGTCTTTTTAGTTATTATTATTGAATTTATTACCTTGTTGAACGATTTTAGGATTGTCAGCTGGTCAAGTGTGATTGGATAATTGTAGATTGCGATTGCAATTGGCGACTCCAGTCTACGATTCCAATTGTAGTGTGATATGGGCTATATATTGTTCACTGCTACATTCATTAGCTAAACTGTGTTGCCTGTAAGGAAATGTTATCATGTTGCAGTGGCGGAGGGAGGGATGGGGGGCTCTGGATGGGGGGCGGTGCCCTTAATACTCCCGCGAATAAGATCGTCTATGTTACTACTGAGGTTGGGAACCCGTACTATGACCTACAGGAAAATGACCACTGGCTACCTGGATATTAAGGCAACAGGTTAGGGGGTGGTTTATCTATACTGTTGAATATTGTTCATCTTAATTGGTTCGCGGTGACTTTGAATAAACTGGTTTCCTCAAAGGCTGCCGCACTGACTGGGGCATGACATGGGTTTGACAGTTGGCACTTTTCCGCAGAGAATATAGGTGCTTTTCCCTGTAGGTACTTTTCCCGTTGGCCATAAGACATGTACCCCTGAGGTTTCTACCCTTCTACGAAAGATGCCTCAATTCGAACGCCTTTGAAATTTGAATGAGATGATAAAAAAAATAGGATTTTGATTGACTATTGTGTTGAGCCCCCTCCTCGCCAGACAGGACATAACATGACGTCACGCGTCGCCGGGGCATCACGAGGGAGTCCAGTTAGGGGTTGGAGGGCCTTCAGGTCGCCAAGAGGACGGACATATACGAGAATGAGAAGAGGCTGAAGTAAGCAAGATCATCGGGTGAGGCTATTCACAAAGCCCCCCTTGCGGGCACCGGTCACCACGAGAAGAACAAATCTCGACCGGCCAAAAAATAGGAAATTATTGATCCTAACCGGGTGTTGTAAAAGAAACATCAAGTTTCAGGACGACTGTAGCAACCCTAACAGGAAGTGAACTAACTCCAATATGTTGCACGCCGTGACGTAACGACAGGAGACCACGTGGTCTTGGTATTGTACTTCAACTATCACTACCCTACATGTTGTATTAGTAACACTTTACCGGCAGAGAGGGGAGAGTACAATAATACAGTATCAAGGGTGAGAACTGAGAACGTTATGTGCGCTTTGCATTGTACAAGTAGGCCCTAACGCACGCTTGTAGTTATCAGTGGCGTATCCAGGATTTTGGAAAGGGGGGGTTTTAACTCATATTATAGAGAGTGGAACCAAAATAAACTGGGGGTCCGGGGACTTTTCCCCCCGGAAAAATTTTCTCGTCAAGGTTATTTTGGTGCAAATTTGTGCGTTTTACAGCAGCCACCTGAACTAAAATTAATACATTTCTGGCAACGATTTTCTCCTTAAGAAACGAAAAAAAGCTTCAAAGAACAACAATTGAACTGAAGTGTTAATACACAACAATAGAATTATAGAGCGATGTGTGTATTTTTAACAAAAACTAATGTCTTTGGTGTTTCAAACAAAAATACTGTACATTAATTTTATATTTTATTTTTTTCCAATCCAATGCAATTTCCACTTTTCCTTTGCGAAAGGGGGAGGGGGGGTTTGTCCCCCCCCCCCCCCCCTCCCCCCTTGGATACGCCACTGGTAGTTATAGAGGCTTGGTGGCCTCCTAGCTGCAAGCCAACAAGTATAACGCATGCTTGTAGTTGTTGTTATGAGTCTTGCTTGGCCCCACGCTCAAGCCATACTTGGTCCTTGGGCAACATTTAACGCTCACATCCACCAAACAGCTTCAATTAATGGACAAGTTTAACCACTTTTATAGACCCGGTCATTAATAGCATGCCTATCGTTAATATACTCATCAATTATTTTATGTAATTAAAAACTGTGTCTATTACCGGACGGAAAAACATGCGTTGCGTACATTATACATTACTACATGTTAATGTATAATCAGCATCGCAAAGAACGCGCTCTGGTTTCAAAACATGAGATTCGAAGATATCGTTCCCCCCCCCCCCCCCCCAACCCTCGCAGTATTTAGCCTAATCGCAGGAAGGGTTGTTTAGTGTTAGTATAAGAACCTTACATCTGTGTACTTACGCAAAAACGTTGTCAGTACCTTCGCATGTACTACGTTGTATAAAACAAGTATTTTGCTATAGTAGGCATTTTATTCTCCAATGTTTAGGCTTTAGGGGATACCCAGTTAGGCGCTTAGGAATTTTTTTTGTTGTTTTTGTTTTGATACTTTTTTGACATTTAGGGCGCCGATCAAATGAGATGTCGATCTGTTTGGTGTGTCGTACATCTGGGCTGCTCCCATGTTAGTCCAGCAGTGACAACAGTAACCCCGCCAGATGTACGACTGAGGTTGTGTTGCGTGCGGCGCTGACACAAACAAAGCGTTATTAGCACAATGAATGATACGTGCTCGGTACAAGTACCGGCCTGGCCCTTCCCTCGGCTGCCAGCTGGAGCTGCACTGCCACCCTAAACAAGCAGTGACATCGGAAACAAAACACTGCCTTAGTGGGGGCGTTTAGTGTGCTGCAAAGAGGGCCCGAATGAATGAGAATTGGAAGGGAGACAAAGACCAGAAAATGACTGAAAAAGTGGTCAAAACCATGATTATATTATATATGCAAGCAACAGCGGTTTTGGCCGAGTATATGTATGTTTACAACAATAAAATATAATAATTTGTTCGCAGGAAACCTGCCCAGGGACAATAATTCATGCCTCTCTTAAGTGACTAACTATAGGTATTGTGTTGAGAGGGAATGTCCAAGGGCTGTTCTGTTACAAAACACTCGAGTCCTGAGGATTGCCGGTGTCCGGTATCGAGCCAGCGACCTCCTGGATTAGCCTCGAGTGCCGCAGTCAAGACCACGGCTCAGCATTGTATTGTCCGGTATCGAGCCAGCGACCTGCTGGATCAGAGCCTCGAGTGCTGCAGTCAAGACCACGGCTCAGCATTGTATTGTCCGGTATCGAGCCAGCGACCTGCTGGATCAGAGCCTCGAGTGCTGCAGTCAAGACCACGGCTCAGCATTGTATTGTCCGGTATCGAGCCAGCGACCTGCTGGATCAGAGCCTCGAGTGCCGCAGTCAAGACCACGGCTCAGCTTGTATTGTCCAATGGACGGACAAAAACTCTTTAGTGCCAGATCATCTCATTGCATTGTCTATATTATTCTCGTCTGTCTCCTCCATTGTTCAGCTTTTGATGGCCGAAAAACTCTGCTTCAAACTATTTTCTGTTTTTGTCGAGTGTTGGACATTTCCAGTAGGCCAACGAATGTATTCACGTTTTTGTGACGCATTCCAAATAACATCGAACTATGTCGGCACATTTTGTCTTTTCATCAAGTTAAACCGTGTCCAGACTCTCTCATTGCTTCACAAAGTAGATGAAGGTTCGGCACAAAGAGTGCGAGACTTCTAAACCCGCCGATAAAGCGGCCAACTGTAATTTCTCCCACCAATACCCTTTCTGTCTGCCCTACAGCCCGAGCTTTCGTGTTGTAGACACTTTGTTTGAAGAGAAGCCCATAATGAGGTAAATGACGTCATGGCCGAGTCCAATACCAACTTAATTTTCTACTTTTCTAGTTCCTACATCTACTGGAGTCAGATCATGAGACTATAGCATTGTAGTTGGGGAAACTTAGCAAACTAGACACATAATAAATTATATAAAGCCAATAACGTAAATACTTTCTAATAGAAAATTAATTAATGAGCACGAGAGGTCTATTAATATTATCCGCCTGATCGCCTGGTTGGCGTGGCGTACAGTTACACGGGGGGGGGGGGGGGGGCAAGCCTCCACTGTTGTGAGCACGAAGCATTGCAGGCCACAAAGATTGTTCCACAAGACTGAGAGTTAATCTATCTGTGATTTATTGATTTCAAATTTCACGTTCGAGTGAATGTGAAATGTTCCGTGACTGATTGAATGAAATTGAATAGATTTGATTCGAGCCCAGTGAGTCCGCCTGGCGGGACCAGAGAGAACTAACTCACATGCGCGATAACCATACCCGGACTACCCAGTCCAGTACCCATGCTCAACATAGAAGCATGAACCTTACCCGCACTACCCAGTACCCACCATGGCCAGAGAGAAGCATAAACCGTACCCGCACTACCCAGCAGTATCCATGCTACCATGGCTAGAGAGAAGCATGAACCGTACCCGCACTACCCAGCAGTACCCATGCTACCATGGCTAGAGAGAAGCATGAACCGTACCCGCACTACCCAGCAGTACCCATGCTACCATGGCTAGAGAGAAGCATGAACCGTACCCGCACTACCCAGCAGTACCCATGCTACCATGGCTAGAGAGAAGCATGAACCGTACCCGCACTACCCAGCAGTACCCATGCTACCATGGCTAGAGAGAAGCATCAACCGTACCCGCACTACCCAGCAGTACCCATGCTACCATGGCTAGAGAGAAGCATGAACCGTACCCGCACTACCCAGCAGTACCCATGCTACCATGGCTAGAGAGAAGCATGAACCGTACCCGCACTACCCAGCAGTACCCATGCTACCATGGCTAGAGAGAAGCATGAACCGTACCCGCACTACCCAGCAGTACCCATACCTACCGTGGCCAGAGAGAAGCATGAACCGTACCCGCACTACCCAGCAGTACCCATGCTACCATGGCTAGAGAGAAGCATGAACCGTACCCGCACTACCCATACCCACCATGGCCAGAGAGAAGCATGAACCGTACCAAGCATGAACCGTACCCGCACTACCCATACCCACCATGGCCAGAGAGAAGCATGAACCGTACCCGCACTACCCAGCAGTACCCATACCTACCGTGGCCAGAGAGAAGCATGAACCGTACCCGCACTACCCAGCAGTACCCATACCTACCGTGGCCAGAGAGAAACATGAACCATACCCGCACTACCCAGCAGTACGGCAGTACCCATACCTACCGGGACCGGACCATGCAACAGGTGTCGGCCGCTTTACGACGCCTGCGTTCATGTTATATCGTCACCTTGGAACTATTACGCAGACGAGAGCAAAAACAGACGATTTTTAAACACGTAAACACGTTTAATTTCAAAACACTTTGAAAAGTCAACCTTGTTTTTATAGTAAATGAATATTAATTACTTATAATAACCTTTTATAAATGTCAAATACACTATTAAGTAATATAATTAGTTAAGTACTTTTATGGCTTATTTATAGTTTAAAAAAGTCAAACCGGGACAAATCGGTTTCCCCGATGGTCGCGGCCGATACCCATAGGTTAAGAGACACTTGTTGATAACATGTTAACCTTTCATTAGAAACAAGTGTAGATGATGCGTCTCAGATACTGACTACACATTGAAAATGTATTTATATCTATTTAATTACTAATATATTTGGTTCCTAACACGAGTGATAGGAACAGTGCTTTCGTATTTCCACCACATCCTCACCTCACGTCACTTGTTATATAGAAGGCGTTGCAACCTAATTGTCATTGGTAATGAAAGTGTAAAATGTTAAAATTAGTCGCAAAAAGAGAACAGCCACCCCGAGGGTTATTATATTGCATTATAATACATATGTTGGTGTTTTAAATTACCACTGCTAATTATTGTGAAGGTGTGAGAAAGGTTGAGAGGCGTAATTATTAAAAAATAGCAACATTCACATCAAATCGGAGATCAGATTTTTCTTGTGACCAGCAGTATTCTATTTTCCGACACATCGTTTAAAAGATGTGTATAGATTTGTTATGTCTGATTTATTTAAGATATAAGAAGGGCAGTTTTGTGAATGGTTTTTAAATAGACGTGTTTGCCTCGTAAACACTCGTATAAGTTGTCACAGAGCTCTAGGGTTACGCTCGGAGCCATCAGCTGTTGAGGCGCGGCCAAATGCGCAATACTTGGTACTTGGGTGGCAAAGGAAGAGTGTATATCATGATGCGTGGCTCTGTCCTTCAGCCCCTGGCAGAGGGCTCACAAACACCAACAGCCAGATAATATCATCATTTTTAATGGACAAATCAATTAGAGGAAAAACAACATACAAACTATTACTCATCAAGATTCAATAAGCTGTTTTCAAAACTAAAATGTAAAACTCTAAACAAATCCAAAAGTTGATATATAGCATCTTATAAAATATTGCTTCGAAAATATAATCCATGACCTTCAAGGAAAACTTCCTGTCTACTGCCTGATAAGTAATTGTAGTGTAATGTAACTGTTATTGCAGCTAAGTATGTTATTATCATTTCTCTGTCGGAAGTTTAGTCACAGTTACAACGTGAGTGATAACTTTCCACTCACTCTTGTGCCGACAGACACAATAACTCGTTCCATGATGCAATCAGTACTTTATGATTCATAAACATCTAACAACAATAACTTACAATCAGCAGTAGTTGAGTCTATGGACCAATGAAAACCTAAAGAGGGGGATAAGGAATCGAATTTGAAAGTTGTGTTCGTGTTTGAGTTCACATTGGAGGTCTGGTAGACTTTAGGACGGACAACAGACGGGCCCCGAACCCGCCAAGGACCCGGGTTCCACTCCTGTGACTGTGAGCCCCCCCCCCCCCCCTGGTTCGTGTCTGTGAACTGAAATACTCGGCCAACCGAACCGAAAGTGGTCCCGAAATAGAAATAGATACAACTTATTAATAAGCGCAGTAAAGTAAAGTAAGTGAGGCCGTAAAGCAGCCGAGCGCGTCTTGAGATCAAACGAGCGACAGACATAACTCAGCGCGGCCTGGGTTCTAGTCCCGGTCAGGAGGGTCTGCTCTCAGACATAACTCAGCGCGGCCTCTTGCACAGGGCCTGGGTTCTAGTCCCGGTCAGGAGGGTCTGCTCTCAGACATAACTCAGCGCGGCCTGGGTTCTAGTCCCGGTCAGGAGGGTCTGTCAGACATAACTCAGCGCGGCCTGGGTTCTAGTCCCGGTCAGGAGGGTCTGCTCTCAGACATAACTCAGCGCGGCCTCTTGCACAGGGCCTGGGTTCTAGTCCCGGTCAGGAGGGTCTGCTCTCAGACATAACTCAGCGCGGCCTGGGTTCTAGTCCCGGTCAGGAGGGTCTGTCAGACATAACTCAGCGCGGCCTGGGTTCTAGTCCCGGTCAGGAGGGTCTGCTCTCAGACATAACTCAGCGCGGCCTCTTGCACAGGGCCTGGGTTCTAGTCCCGGTCAGGAGGGTCTGCTCTCAGACATAACTCAGCGCGGCCTGGGTTCTAGTCCCGGTCAGGAGGGTCTGCTCTCAGACATAACTCAGCGCGGCCTCTTGCACAGGGCCTGGGTTCTAGTCCCGGTCAGGAGGGTCTGTCAGACATAACTCAGCGCGGCCTGGGTTCTAGTCCCGGTCAGGAGAGTCTGTCAGACATAACTCAGCGCGTACTCTTGCACAGGGCCTGGGTTCTAGTCCCGGTCAGGAGGGTCTGTCAGACATAACTCAGCGCGTACTCTTGCACAGGGCCTGGGTTCTAGTCCCGGTCAGGAGGGTGTCAGACATAACTCAGCGCGGCCTGGGTTCTAGTCCCGGTCAGGAGAGTCTGTCAGACATAACTCAGCGCGTACTCTTGCACAGGGCCTGGGTTCTAGTCCCGGTCAGGAGGGTCTGTCAGACATAACTCAGCGCGGCCTGGGTTCTAGTCCCGGTCAGGAGGGTCTGTCAGACATAACTCAGCGCGTACTCTTGCACAGGGCCTGGGTTCTAGTCCCGGTCAGGAGGCTGTCAGACATAACTCAGCGCGTACTCTTGCACAGGGCCTGGGTTCTAGTCCCGGTCAGGAGGGTCTGTCAGACATAACTCAGCGCGGCCTCTTGCACAGGGCCTGGGTTCTAGTCCCGGTCAGGAGGGTCTGTCAGACATAACTCAGCGCGGCCTCTTGCACAGGGCCTGGGTTCTAGTCCCGGTCAGGAGGGTCTGCTCTCAGACATAACTCAGCGCGGCCTCTTGCACAGGGCCTGGGTTCTAGTCCCGGTCAGGAGGGTCTGTCAGACATAACTCAGCGCGGCCTCTTGCACAGGGCCTGGGTTCTAGTCCCGGTCAGGAGGGTCTGTCAGACATAACTCAGCACGGCCTCGTGCACAGGGCCTGGGTTCTAGTCCCGGTCAGGAGGGTCTGCTCTCAGACATAACTCAGCACGGCCTCGTGCACAGGGCCTGGGTTCTAGTCCCGGTCAGGAGGGTCTGTCAGACATAACTCAGCGCGGCCTGGGTTCTAGTCCCGGTCAGGAGGGTCTGTCAGACATAACTCAGCGCGTACTCTTGCACAGGGCCTGGGTTCTAGTCCCGGTCAGGAGGCTGTCAGACATAACTCAGCGCGTACTCTTGCACAGGGCCTGGGTTCTAGTCCCGGTCAGGAGGGTCTGTCAGACATAACTCAGCGCGGCCTCTTGCACAGGGCCTGGGTTCTAGTCCCGGTCAGGAGGGTCTGCTCTCAGACATAACTCAGCGCGGCCTCTTGCACAGGGCCTGGGTTCTAGTCCCGGTCAGGAGGGTCTGTCAGACATAACTCAGCGCGGCCTCTTGCACAGGGCCTGGGTTCTAGTCCCGGTCAGGAGGGTCTGTCAGACATAACTCAGCACGGCCTCGTGCACAGGGCCTGGGTTCTAGTCCCGGTCAGGAGGGTCTGCTCTCAGACATAACTCAGCGCGGCCTCTTGCACAGGGCCTGGGTTCTAGTCCCGGTCAGGAGGGTCTGCTCTCAGACATAACTCAGCGCTGCCTGGGTTCTAGTCCCGGTCAGGAGGGTCTGCTCTCAGACATAACTCAGCGCGGCCTGGGTTCTAGTCCCGGTCAGGAGGGTCTGCTCTCAGACATAACTCAGCGCGTACTCTTGCACAGGGCCTGGGTTCTAGTCCCGGTCAGGAGGGTCTGCTCTCAGACATAACTCAGCGCTGCCTGGGTTCTAGTCCCGGTCAGGAGGGTCTGCTCTCAGACATAACTCAGCGCGTACTCTTGCACAGGGCCTGGGTTCTAGTCCCGGTCAGGAGGGTCTGCTCTCAGACATAACTCAGCGCGTACTCTTGCACAGGGCCTGGGTTCTAGTCCCGGTCAGGAGGGTCTGCTCTCAGACATAACTCAGCGCGTACTCTTGCACAGGGCCTGGGTTCTAGTCCCGGTCAGGAGGGTGTCAGACATAACTCAGCGCGGCCTCTTGCACAGGGCCTGGGTTCTAGTCCCGGTCAGGAGGGTCTGTCAGACATAACTCAGCGCGTACTCTTGCACAGGGCCTGGGTTCTAGTCCCGGTCAGGAGGGTGTCAGACATAACTCAGCGCGGCCTCTTGCACAGGGCCTGGGTTCTAGTCCCGGTCAGGAGGGTCTGTCAGACATAACTCAGCGCGGCCTCTTGCACAGGGCCTGGGTTCTAGTCCCGGTCAGGAGGGTCTTTTTTTTTCGGGCCTCGAACCCCAGGGACATACAAACAGCTTGGCTTACGTCAACGACACACGGGACTCGATCCCGCCCGGGCCTCGCACCCCACCCCACCCCATGGCACCGCGCCACGCGAAGGACAAACAGCTTCTCTTGAGTCAGCGCAACTTAGCGCGACCGACCGTAATATGAGACGAACCGGTCCGTCTTCTCGATATAGGAATCCGCTGCTTTGATATGATAATTTTATTAAGATGTTTTTGAGTGGTGGAATGTATCACAGCGCGTACTCGGTGCAGCACCTCAGCCCAGCGGAGCGACCGTAATGATAAGGGACGGCCTCACGGGGGGCGCGGACGAGCGGACGTCCCGAATATACAGTTGTATTTACATAAAGCTTTCTAGACTACCGGCAAAATGCAACTAATAGAAATGTTTACAGAATTGTCTTTCATAGTTCTACTTCTACAATCTGATTGCCCCCCCCCCCCCCCACACACACCCGCATGCTTTGTTGAACTTTTCTCATTTGTTTAGAGGCATATTTTCGCATGATAAAACTTGCTTTCTCAAGGCTGAACATAACGAAGTGAGCGTATGAACTTAATGCCTAATATATCGCTTTGGAATCAACTATTGACTATTGCACTTTATCGGATACAACCGCCCGTATGACGCACCAGCACCGTAGATCTCGGTACGTAGAGAGCCGCAGGTCCTGGGTGTCCTGGGCGCGAGACACCTGGGCGGCCTCGCCACGTGTCCTGGGCCCCGGTACGTAGAGAGCCGCAGGTCCTGGGTGTCCTGGGCGCGAGACACCCGGGCGGCCTCGCCACGTGTCCTGGGCTCCAGTACGTAGAGAGCAGCAGGTCCGCAATGCCTCACTCGTAGGACGTCAGCATCCACAAGGTTGCTGTGGTAGACTCATTGCTATCTTTCCCTCTTTTCGTCTGTCCTCTTATTATTCTCATTCATGTTGGTGCTCTTTGCGACCTAAACGCCCCCACCCCTCGCTGGACTCCTTATGACGACTCATTGCTATCTTCCCCTCTTTTCGTCTGTCCTCTTATTATTCTCATTCATGTTGGTGCTCTTGCCACCTAAACGCCCCCACCCCTCGCTGGACTCCTTATGACGACTCATTGCTATCTTCCCCTCTTTTCGTCTGTCCTCTTATTATTCTCATTCATGTTGGTGCTCTTTGCCACCTAAACGCCCCCACCCCTCGCTGGACTCCTTATGACGACTCATTGCTATCTTTCCCTCTTTTCGTCTGTCCTCTTATTATTCTCATTCATGTTGGTGCTCTTGCCACCTAAACGCCCCCACCCCTCGCTGGACTCCTTATGACGACTCATTGCTATCTTTCCCTCTTTTCGTCTGTCCTCTTATTATTCTCATTCATGTTGGTGCTCTTTGCGACCTAAACGCCCCCACCCCTCGCTGGACTCCTTATGACGACTCATTGCTATCTTTCCCTCTTTTCGTCTGTCCTCTTATTATTCTCATTCATGTTGGTGCTCTTTGCGACCTAAACGCCCCCACCCCTCGCTGGACTCCTTATGACGACTCATTGCTATCTTCCCCTCTTTTCGTCTGTCCTCTTATTATTCTCATTCATGTTGGTGCTCTTTGCGACCTAAACGCCCCCACCCCTCGCTGGACTCCTTATGACGACTCATTGCTATCTTTCCCTCTTTTCGTCTGTCCTCTTATTATTCTCATTCATGTTGGTGCTCTTTGCGACCTAAACGCCCCCACCCCTCGCTGGACTCCTTATGACGACTCATTGCTATCTTCCCCTCTTTTCGTCTGTCCTCTTATTATTCTCATTCATGTTGGTGCTCTTTGCGACCTAAACGCCCCCACCCCTCGCTGGACTCCTTATGACGACTCATTGCTATCTTCCCCTCTTTTCGTCTGTCCTCTTATTATTCTCATTCATGTTGGTGCTCTTTGCCACCTAAACGCCCCCACCCCTCGCTGGACTCCTTATGACGACTCATTGCTATCTTTCCCTCTTTTCGTCTGTCCTCTTATTATTCTCATTCATGTTGGTGCTCTTTGCGACCTAAACGCCCCCACCCCTCGCTGGACTCCTTATGACGACTCATTGCTATCTTCCCCTCTTTTCGTCTGTCCTCTTATTATTCTCATTCATGTTGGTGCTCTTTGCCACCTAAACGCCCCCACCCCTCGCTGGACTCCTTATGACGACTCATTGCTATCTTTCCCTCTTTTCGTCTGTCCTCTTATTATTCTCATTCATGTTGGTGCTCTTGCCACCTAAACGCCGCCACCCCTCGCGGGACTCCCCTTATGACGACTCATTGCTATCTTTCCCTCTTTTCGTCTGTCCTCTTATTATTCTCATTCATGTTGGTGCTCTTTGCGACCTAAACGCCCCCACCCCTCGCTGGACTCCTTATGACGACTCATTGCTATCTTCCCCTCTTTTCGTCTGTCCTCTTATTATTCTCATTCATGTTGGTGCTCTTTGCCACCTAAACGCCCCCACCCCTCGCTGGACTCCTTATGACGACTCATTGCTATCTTTCCCTCTTTTCGTCTGTCCTCTTATTATTCTCATTCATGTTGGTGCTCTTTGCCACCTAAACGCCCCCACCCCTCGCTGGACTCCTTATGACGACTCATTGCTATCTTTCCCTCTTTTCGTCTGTCCTCTTATTATTCTCATTCATGTTGGTGCTCTTTGCCACCTAAACGCCCCCACCCCTCGCTGGACTCTCCTTATGACGACTCATTGCTATCTTTCCCTCTTTTCGTCTGTCCTCTTATTATTCTCATTCATGTTGGTGCTCTTTGCGACCTAAACGCCCCCACCCCTCGCTGGACTCCTTATGACGACTCATTGCTATCTTTCCCTCTTTTCGTCTGTCCTCTTATTATTCTCATTCATGTTGGTGCTCTTTGCGACCTAAACGCCCCCACCCCTCGCTGGACTCCTTATGACGACTCATTGCTATCTTTCCCTCTTTTCGTCTGTCCTCTTATTATTCTCATTCATGTTGGTGCTCTTGCCACCTAAACGCCCCCACCCCTCGCTGGACTCCTTATGACGACTCATTGCTATCTTTCCCTCTTTTCGTCTGTCCTCTTATTATTCTCATTCATGTTGGTGCTCTTGCCACCTAAACGCCGCCACCCCTCGCGGGACTCCCCTTATGACGACTCATTGCTATCTTTCCCTCTTTTCGTCTGTCCTCTTATTATTCTCATTCATGTTGGTGCTCTTTGCGACCTAAACGCCCCCACCCCTCGCTGGACTCCTTATGACGACTCATTGCTATCTTTCCCTCTTTTCGTCTGTCCTCCTATTATTCTCATTCATGTTGGTGCTCTTGCCACCTAAACGCCCCCACCCCTCGCTGGACTCCTTATGACGACTCATTGCTATCTTTCCCTCTTTTCGTCTGTCCTCTTATTATTCTCATTCATGTTGGTGCTCTTGCCACCTAAACGCCCCCACCCCTCGCTGGACTCCTTATGACGACTCATTGCTATCTTTCCCTCTTTTCGTCTGTCCTCTTATTATTCTCATTCATGTTGGTGCTCTTGCCACCTAAACGCCGCCACCCCTCGCTGGACTCTCCATATGACGACTCATTGCTATCTTTCCCTCTTTTCGTCTGTCCTCTTATTATTCTCATTCATGTTGGTGCTCTTGCCACCTAAACGCCGCCACCCCTCGCGGGACTCCCCTTATGACGACTCATTGCTATCTTTCCCTCTTTTCGTCTGTCCTCTTATTATTCTCATTCATGTTGGTGCTCTTTGCGACCTAAACGCCCCCACCCCTCGCTGGACTCCTTATGACGACTCATTGCTATCTTTCCCTCTTTTCGTCTGTCCTCCTATTATTCTCATTCATGTTGGTGCTCTTGCCACCTAAACGCCCCCACCCCTCGCTGGACTCCTTATGACGACTCATTGCTATCTTTCCCTCTTTTCGTCTGTCCTCTTATTATTCTCATTCATGTTGGTGCTCTTGCCACCTAAACGCCCCCACCCCTCGCTGGACTCCTTATGACGACTCATTGCTATCTTTCCCTCTTTTCGTCTGTCCTCTTATTATTCTCATTCATGTTGGTGCTCTTGCCACCTAAACGCCGCCACCCCTCGCTGGACTCTCCATATGACGACTCCGGCGATCTGCGATGGATCTTATTCGGCCGAAGTCACATGACCTCATCATAAAACTAGAAAAAGTGATCTATAAGGCCAGGTAGTGACTAGTGAGTCATGTTGCATATCTCACGATGAAACCCACCACTAACAGGGAAGACAGACGACCCCCGGGCTATGAGATACTCTGACAGACACGCTTATGCTGCTCAGAGCAGCCGCGGGCGACTCCGGTACCCGACACCTCGGCCTACGTTGCGTGACGCGTGAAGACCTATCCTTCCTTCAACTGACATACAACTAACTAAATAGTGTTCAACATTTGATTTAGATATTGATGATGATATCAGTGTTTTACATCTCCACCAGTTGGCAACAAGAACCACCGCCACCTCCACCTGTGACCTCCACCTCCACTGGCAGGCTGGAGAGATTACGTTTAGTGGGGCCCTGTCAGCTGTAACATGTAATAGAATAGCACGCTTCGCTCGTCCCTCAACTCTCAAGGAAGGTATCATGGCAGTCTAGCAGCCATGCAGACCTGATGATGTTCTCTGCAGAGAGCTGCCAGGCTGGGGGGATTACGTTTAGTGGGGCCCTGTCAGCTGTAACATGTAATAGAATAGCACGCTTCGCTCGTCCCTCAACTCTCAAGGAAGGTATCATGGCAGTCTAGCAGCCATGCAGACCTGATGATGTTCTCTGCAGAGAGCTGCCAGGCTGGGAGGATTACGTTTAGTGGGGCCCTGTCAGCTGTAACATGTAATAGAATAGCACGCTTCGCTCGTCCCTCAACTCTCAAGGAAGGTATCATGGCAGTCTAGCAGCCATGCAGACCTGATGATGTTCTCTGCAGAGAGCTGCCAGGCTGGGGGGATTACGTTTAGTGGGGCCCTGTCAGCTGTAACATGTAATAGAATAGCACGCTTCGCTCGTCCCTCAACTCTCAAGGAAGGTATCATGGCAGTCTAGCAGCCATGCAGACCTGATGATGTTCTCTGCAGAGAGCTGCCAGGCTGGGGGGATTACGTTTAGTGGGGCCCTGTCAGCTGTAACATGTAATAGAATAGCACGCTTCGCTCGTCCCTCAACTCTCAAGGAAGGTATCATGGCAGTCTAGCAGCCATGCAGACCTGATGATGTTCTCTGCAGAGAGCTGCCAGGCTGGGAGGATTACGTTTAGTGGGGCCCTGTCAGCTGTAACATGTAATAGAATAGCACGCTTCGCTCGTCCCTCAACTCTCAAGGAAGGTATCATGGCAGTCTAGCAGGCATGCAGACCTGATGATGTTCTCTGCAGAGAGCTGCCAGGCTGGGAGGATTACGTTTAGTGGGGCCCTGTCAGCTGTAACATGTAATAGAATAGCACGCTTCGCTCGTCCCTCAACTCTCAAGGAAGGTATCATGGCAGTCTAGCAGCCATGCAGACCTGATGATGTTCTCTGCAGAGAGCTGCCAGGCTGGGAGGATTACGTTGAGTGGGGCCCTGTCAGCTGTAACATGTAATAGAATAGCACGCTTCGCTCGTCCCTCAACTCTCAAGGAAGGTATCATGGCAGTCTAGCAGCCATGCAGACCTGATGATGTTCTCTGCAGAGAGCTGCCAGGCTGGGAGGATTACGTTTAGTGGGGCCCTGTCAGCTGTAACATGTAATAGAATAGCACGCTTCGCTCGTCCCTCAACTCTCAAGGAAGGTATCATGGCAGTCTAGCAGCCATGCAGACCTGATGATGTTCTCTGCAGAGAGCTGCCAGGCTGGGAGGATTACGTTTAGTGGGGCCCTGTCAGCTGTAACATGTAATAGAATAGCACGCTTCGCTCGTCCCTCAACTCTCAAGGAAGGTATCATGGCAGTCTAGCAGCCATGCAGACCTGATGATGTTCTCTGCAGAGAGCTGCCAGGCTGGGAGGATTACGTTTAGTGGGGCCCTGTCAGCTGTAACATGTAATAGAATAGCACGCTTCGCTCGTCCCTCAACTCTCAAGGAAGGTATCATGGCAGTCTAGCAGCCATGCAGACCTGATGATGTTCTCTGCAGAGAGCTGCCAGGCTGGGGGGATTACGTTTAGTGGGGCCCTGTCAGCTGTAACATGTAATAGAATAGCACGCTTCGCTCGTCCCTCAACTCTCAAGGAAGGTATCATGGCAGTCTAGCAGCCATGCAGACCTGATGATGTTCTCTGCAGAGAGCTGCCAGGCTGGGAGGATTACGTTTAGTGGGGCCCTGTCAGCTGTAACATGTAATAGAATAGCACGCTTCGCTCGTCCCTCAACTCTCAAGGAAGGTATCATGGCAGTCTAGCAGCCATGCAGACCTGATGATGTTCTCTGCAGAGAGCTGCCAGGCTGGGAGGATTACGTTTAGTGGGGCCCTGTCAGCTGTAACATGTAATAGAATAGCACGCTTCGCTCGTCCCTCAACTCTCAAGGAAGGTATCATGGCAGTCTAGCAGCCATGCAGACCTGATGATGTTCTCTGCAGAGAGCTGCCAGGCTGGGAGGATTACGTTTAGTGGGGCCCTGTCAGCTGTAACATGTAATAGAATAGCACGCTTCGCTCGTCCCTCAACTCTCAAGGAAGGTATCATGGCAGTCTAGCAGCCATGCAGACCTGATGATGTTCTCTGCAGAGAGCTGCCAGGCTGGGAGGATTACGTTTAGTGGGGCCCTGTCAGCTGTAACATGTAATAGAATAGCACGCTTCGCTCGTCCCTCAACTCTCAAGGAAGGTATCATGGCAGTCTAGCAGCCATGCAGACCTGATGATGTTCTCTGCAGAGAGCTGCCAGGCTGGGAGGATTACGTTGAGTGGGGCCCTGTCAGCTGTAACATGTAATAGAATAGCACGCTTCGCTCGTCCCTCAACTCTCAAGGAAGGTATCATGGCAGTCTAGCAGCCATGCAGACCTGATGATGTTCTCTGCAGAGAGCTGCCAGGCTGGGGGGATTACGTTGAGTGGGGCCCTGTCAGCTGTAACATGTAATAGAATAGCACGCTTCGCTCGTCCCTCAACTCTCAAGGAAGGTATCATGGCAGTCTAGCAGCCATGCAGACCTGATGATGTTCTCTGCAGAGAGCTGCCAGGCTGGGAGGATTACGTTTAGTGGGGCCCTGTCAGCTGTAACATGTAATAGAATAGCACGCTTCGCTCGTCCCTCAACTCTCAAGGAAGGTATCATGGCAGTCTAGCAGCCATGCAGACCTGATGATGTTCTCTGCAGAGAGCTGCCAGGCTGGGGGGATTACGTTTAGTGGGGCCCTGTCAGCTGTAACATGTAATAGAATAGCACGCTTCGCTCGTCCCTCAACTCTCAAGGAAGGTATCATGGCAGTCTAGCAGCCATGCAGACCTGATGATGTTCTTTGCAGAGAGCTGCCAGGCTGGGAGGATTACGTTTAGTGGGGCCCTGTCAGCTGTAACATGTAATAGAATAGCACGCTTCGCTCGTCCCTCAACTCTCAAGGAAGGTATCATGGCAGTCTAGCAGCCATGCAGACCTGATGATGTTCTCTGCAGAGAGCTGCCAGGCTGGGGGGATTACGTTTAGTGGGGCCCTGTCAGCTGTAACATGTAATAGAATAGCACGCTTCGCTCGTCCCTCAACTCTCAAGGAAGGTATCATGGCAGTCTAGCAGCCATGCAGACCTGATGATGTTCTCTGCAGAGAGCTGCCAGGCTGGGAGGATTACGTTTAGTGGGGCCCTGTCAGCTGTAACATGTAATAGAATAGCACGCTTCGCTCGTCCCTCAACTCTCAAGGAAGGTATCATGGCAGTCTAGCAGCCATGCAGACCTGATGATGTTCTCTGCAGAGAGCTGCCAGGCTGGGAGGATTACGTTTAGTGGGGCCCTGTCAGCTGTAACATGTAATAGAATAGCACGCTTCGCTCGTCCCTCAACTCTCAAGGAAGGTATCATGGCAGTCTAGCAGCCATGCAGACCTGATGATGTTCTCTGCAGAGAGCTGCCAGGCTGGGGGGATTACGTTTAGTGGGGCCCTGTCAGCTGTAACATGTAATAGAATAGCACGCTTCGCTCGTCCCTCAACTCTCAAGGAAGGTATCATGGCAGTCTAGCAGCCATGCAGACCTGATGATGTTCTCTGCAGAGAGCTGCCAGGCTGGGAGGATTACGTTTAGTGGGGCCCTGTCAGCTGTAACATGTAATAGAATAGCACGCTTCGCTCGTCCCTCAACTCTCAAGGAAGGTATCATGGCAGTCTAGCAGCCATGCAGACCTGATGATGTTCTCTGCAGAGAGCTGCCAGGCTGGGAGGATTACGTTTAGTGGGGCCCTGTCAGCTGTAACATGTAATAGAATAGCACGCTTCGCTCGTCCCTCAACTCTCAAGGAAGGTATCATGGCAGTCTAGCAGCCATGCAGACCTGATGATGTTCTCTGCAGAGAGCTGCCAGGCTGGGAGGATTACGTTTAGTGGGGCCCTGTCAGCTGTAACATGTAATAGAATAGCACGCTTCGCTCGTCCCTCAACTCTCAAGGAAGGTATCATGGCAGTCTAGCAGCCATGCAGACCTGATGATGTTCTCTGCAGAGAGCTGCCAGGCTGGGAGGATTACGTTTAGTCGGTCCCTGTCAGGTAACGTGTAATAAATTTATAGAAGGAATCTCGAACCGAACCAGTCGAGCCGAGTGAAGCCGAGCCGCCTCGGGGCCTGGGCACAATAGGCTGCGAAAATTAGGGAGTAAGGGTGAGCTAATGGCGGCGTAATTATACCCAGGCCTGAAGCGGTGGCTTGGTGGAGATTAGGTTCCGGCGCCGGGGAGCGCAGCAGAGACACCGCAGCGCAATGTCTTCACTGCTGCTAGCTAGACGGTACGGACCATCGGCCACTTTAGACTTCGATCAGCTGAGACTTTGGCCACTTGAGACTTCGATAGCTTGACACTTCGATCAGCTAAGACTTCGATCAGCTGAGACTTCGGCCACTTGAGACACCGATAGCTTGAGACTTCGATCAGCTGAGACTTCGATAGCTTGACACTTCGATCAGCTGACACTTCGATCAGCTGAGACTTTGATCAGCTGAGACTTCGGCACTTGAGACTTGGATCAGCTGAGACTTTGGTCGGTTGTGAGTTTCACAAATTGAGAGCTGGATGATTTGTGAAATGTTTTAAAATCCATCTATTTAGGTATTGACCAATTAAATATTATTACATACAAATGAAAATTAGTAGAATACCGAACTATCATAATGAGGATGAAGTATGGTGACTGGTGAGGTTGACCAATGTGTGTTGTATACCTATCCCTTGTATACCTACCACACGCATCCCTATCATCTATGCATCCGTAAGTAAAGCAAAATAAGGTTTTGAAGAACATTTGCGGCGAGAGGGTGCGGGGGTGTCCTCATCGCCCCCATGTATTGCTGTGGATGAAAATTCAATATGTCCGTCACATAATCGTTGGCATCCCAAGTATCTCGATGGTTTGCGAGGTTGGAGCCACCCTTATTGCGCCGCACTGTCATTGCTGCGCTCCGTGTCCGCGGCGCCCGAGGAATGCGGGGAGGGCGAGGGGGCACGAGGGGCCCGCCCCCCTCCAACAAGAGGCTCGCAGCATCAAACCGATCCGATCCTTGTCTCGACATGATTCAAAAAACCGGTTGAAAATCTTTTCAGTCGAGCATCAAACAATTTTGACAATTAAAAATAATATAGATCATTATAACAACGTAATTTCATTGAGTAATGAGGTGCATGAGTCATAAACATTGCCCGGCGGTTTAATTGAATGCGGGATCGTGTAGCTTTATCAGTGATACGCGTTGTAAATACTGCGAGCGAGACAGACAAGATCTATGTCCCGGCCAGACATATGGGCGATGAGTTAAACCCGATACCAATTAAAAGGGTTGGGTCACATCTACGGGACAAGGTTCAAGCGCGTAACATTTCATTGGGGTGTTTGCCCAGGGGCTTCATTGCACTCACACACACTCACACACACACACTCATACACTCACACTCATTCGTACAGGACATTGGTTGGCTTTATACGAACTATGTTGTTTTGTTTTTTTATGTAGAAAATACAAACTTGAAAAACGAGGCAGATGTTTTGTGAAATTAAAACGCAAATGAAATACAATAATATTGTTTAGAGCTAATGATAAGTATTACTGCCCATCGCAGGTAAATGAATATGAACATTGCAGTTGACAAACATCGACATCGCATCTACAAGTATGGGGTTTGATCAGAGTTTTTTCATGTACAGTGCTGGTATACGTACTATGTATTATGTACAATCCAGAGCACAGGGGAATAATACTATTTATTGCCAATATTATGGCAGGCTGGCCCACCATTCTGTCAGGTGATTTGGAGTTTAACGACGTACTCAGCCGTCAGGTCGGACATAATATATAAAGTCGGTCTCATTGTCGCTTCTTACTACACTTGGGTCTATTCTTTCCCGGGCCAACGATATTTGGTACGTTGTTGTATGCACGATACGAAGACACATTAGCCATATCGACTCAGAGGAAATACTTGTGATGGAGGAAGCATTTCTCTATTTCGCGATGAGTCGAGTTCGCAGCGTAGAACAATACACTCTAGCTGGTCGTAAGGAAAGTCGCCGCCAACCGCAGCGTAGAACAATACACTCTAACTAGTCGTAAGGAAAGTCGCCGCCAACCGCAGCGTAGAACAATACTCTCTAACTAGTCGTAAGGAAAGTCGCCGCCAACCGCAGCGTAGAACAATACACTCTAACTAGTCGTAAGGAAAGTCGCCGCCAACCGCAGCGTAGAATACACTCTAGCTGGTCGTAAGGAAAGTCGCCGCCAACCGCAGCGTAGAACAATACACTCTAACTAGTCGTAAGGAAAGTCGCCGCCAACCGCAGCGTATAGAACAATACACTCTAACTAGTCGTAAGGAAAGTCGCCGCCAACCGCAGCGTAGAACAATACACTCTAACTAGTCGTAAGGAAAGTCGCCGCCAACCGCAACGTAGAACAATACACTCTAACTAGTCGTAAGGAAAGTCGCCGCCAACCGCAGCGTAGAACAATACACTCTAACTAGTCGTAAGGAAAGTCGCCGCCAACCGCAGCGTAGAACAATACACTCTAACTAGTCGTAAGGAAAGTCGCCGCCAACCGCAGCGTAGAACAATACACTCTAACTAGTCGTAAGGAAAGTCGCCGCCAACCGCAGCGTAGAACAATACACTCTAACTAGTCGTAAGGAAAGTCGCCGCCAACCGCAGCGTAGAACAATACACTCTAACTAGTCGTAAGGAAAGTCGCCGCCAACCGCAGCGTAGAACAATACACTCTAACTAGTCGTAAGGAAAGTCGCCGCCAACCGCAGCGTAGAACAATACACTCTAACTAGTCGTAAGGAAAGTCGCCGCCAACCGCAGCGTAGAACAATACACTCTAACTAGTCGTAAGGAAAGTCGCCGCCAACCGCAGCGTAGAACAATACACTCTAACTAGTCGTAAGGAAAGTCGCCGCCAACCGCAGCGTAGAACAATACACTCTAACTAGTCGTAAGGAAAGTCGCCGCCAACCGCAGCGTAGAACAATACACTCTAGCTGGTCGTAAGAAAAGTCGCCGCCAACCGCAGCGTAGAACAATACACTCTAACTAGTCGTAAGGAAAGTCGCCGCCAACCGCAGCGTAGAACAATACACTCTAACTAGTCGTAAGGAAAGTCGCCGCCAACCGCAGCGTAGAACAATACACTCTAACTAGTCGTAAGGAAAGTCGCCGCCAACCGCAGCGTAGAACAATACACTCTAACTAGTCGTAAGGAAAGTCGCCGCCAACCGCAGCGTATAGAACAATACTCTCTAACTAGTCGTAAGGAAAGTCGCCGCCAACCGCAGCGTAGAACAATACACTCTAACTAGTCGTAAGGAAAGTCGCCGCCAACCGCAGCGTAGAACAATACACTCTAACTAGTCGTAAGGAAAGTCGCCGCCAACCGCAGCGTAGAACAATACACTCTAACTAGTCGTAAGGAAAGTCGCCGCCAACCGCAGCGTAGAACAATACACTCTAACTAGTCGTAAGGAAAGTCGCCGCCAACCGCAGCGTAGAACAATACACTCTAACTAGTCGTAAGGAAAGTCGCCGCCAACCGCAGCGTAGAACAATACACTCTAACTAGTCGTAAGGAAAGTCGCCGCCAACCGCAGCGTAGAACAATACACTCTAGCTGGTCGTAAGGAAAGTCGCCACTTATCTCGCCATAACAAGCCCAAAGAATCATTAATTAAGTTCTTTGCTCTCTGGAGCTGAGGTATATTACTTTTACAAACACTGGATGAATAACAATAATATAATACTAATGATGACAGCAGGTGGGACTCAAACCCAGTACCTCAAAATCAAAATTGTGCATAATATACTAATAGTTCGTTGGTTCCTTGAGAGACAAATAACGAAGGCATATAAACAATAACAATATAATTGCATGAATTATAGCAATCCATATTTTGTGACTGACACAATTCAGGGATTCCAACCAGGAAGTTGTAGGCCTAGTTCATGCAACGATTACAGTTTTTAGTCTAGCAAGTCTTCATGTCGCCCCGTATTTTGGTGCCGTTGATGCACATTTCACATTGCAAAATCAAATGTAGGCCTACAATGTATAGACAATTCACATGCAGCAATGTTACAGTATGCAGGGAAAGCAGCAGTTTCTCCTACGCACTGAAGTCGGTGACCGTCGACATTATTCCCAGCAAACACAAGGAGGTACTAAGGATGTACTCAGTTCATACTACGCCGTCCTAGTAGGAAGATCTTAGGATATCCTTTAAGTATCCTAGGAGGTCCCAGTACTTCTTTAGTCCATCCTCACAACGCGCATAATGTCACAGGAAATAGGAGGTTTATCCTGTTAGTATGCACTGAGGGTGTTGTTAGGAGATCCTACTTATAGGAAGTCTGTACTGAAGATAGCTTCAGTCTGTTCTTAAGAGCTCCTTAGTCTCTCCTACTTAGGACTTAGGAGGCACCTCTTAATTTTAGGATGTCCTAGGAAGGACTTAGGAGGTCCCTCTTAGGACATCTTACAATTAAGAGGGGCCTCCTATTTGATTGCGATCTTAATTACTTTACCTACCCCTGTTTCTTCTTTTTGCACTGGGCCCCATGCTAAAGCATAGAAAACAGTGCAAAACATAGGTACCAAAGGTGTAGGTAAATCAATCGAACCTATCAATGGTATAATGACAAAGTATTTCAGACACGCATTTCAATGCCGGTTAACGTTAACATAATATGTGCTCTGTGATTGGTTGTTGGGCGGTCTGAGGAAAGGCTGAGTTGAGGAGCACATGAGGAACGACTACGCATTTGACCCGTTGTGTGTGTTGTATTTTTTTACAGTATTTGGACATCACTAAAAAACAGGACAGTAATGATTAAATCTCAACAACCTTAATGAAACAAATTCCACCAACTTAAAAATATCCCGGTCGCCAGATGCACGGGTCATACAAAAAAGAAAAACATAAAAAAACCTAGCAAATACTTCCAAACTTAAAATGTATGAGGCCAATAAATACCAACATTTATGATTTAACATATTTTGGTCAACTTTGCTAATTTTAAACACATATAATGAATGTTACTAAACAAAAATTGCTAATAATTAATTTCAAGAAAAGAAAAACACGGCAGTCAATTTACACAAGAGACTTTCTAGCAGTTATATCCTAGAATTTAGGCCCCCCAACATAAATGTTTTTGATTTCACTCGCTGACTGCAGTGGCGTAGCCATTCGGCAATTTCATGTTTGATGGCCGAGTGCTTAGCCTCACTGCAGGCCAAGACCTTCGGCACAGCATCTGATGAACAAAAATTCCAGGGTTATATCTATCTAATAGTGTCCATACTTCTGAACACAGATGTGGTGTGCATGAAGCCATGTGGTACGCTTAGGTCTACCTAGGCATAACCCTAGAGGGCAACCATAACCATAAACATGAGGACATATGAACTAAATATAACAAGATGGTATTACTCACCAAAGCTTTCTTGACGAAGGATTTTCCTTTACGAACGACACAATTTTAAGTAAACTTATTATTAATAACCCCTATAATAGACTTTATAAAGGCTAAAGCCACCGCGTACAACCTGCGAAATCAAAGTGAGCGTGCCTGAGCCCTCAAGCCTCGCAAGCGTCATTGCATCAGCTTTTGTGGATTCTTCCTTTACAGGAGGTTGTTAGGAGGAATCTAGAACATCCTAATAGGATATCCTAATTCTAGCTCTTGCTTCCTAGTTTCAGTACATGAAACTATTTCTATGAGGTTGTTAGGAGGGATCTAGAACATCCTAATAGGATATCCTAGTTTTAGCACTGGCTTCCTAATTTTAGTATCTCCTCAGGAGCTCCTGTGTTTGCTGGGTTGTGAGCAAAAGAAGCAACAGCTTCCTCAAACCATGGACCTCTAAAATAGACGTAGCATGTGCACTACGTACAAGATACGATATGAGACATAAGTAAACCCAGTGAGATTTTTATTTTATTTTTTTTATTTAAAATGAAGCCTCTTTTACAATCTTTGGATTACATTATGAAATGTATAGAGAAGAGAATACATATTTATTAATCATTACAGCTCTAGTGTACTTGATGTTTTTCGATGTGGTTACTTGTCGCTCAATTTCATAAACGTAGTCTATTAAATCGTAGGCTAATTAGATTCAGCCGAAAAGAAATAGTGTGAGTGGTGGTGAGATGATGAGAGTGAGATGTTCTGTCTGACCTTTGATTCACATATGTCGGTGAGTGTACCCGTTTACTTCCTTCAAAAATATGCCGAAAATCTTGAAACTAACATAAATAGTTTTCGAAGTAAGTGTCTTAGGAAAATGCATAAAAGAATTAGATCGGCAGTGCTATAAAGTAGGGATGACATCGGGTAGTAAAATTCGGAACCGGTTCCAGCTCTCATATTACCCGGGTACCCGGATCCTGAAAACGTATTTTTCGATGTGTAGGCTTGATTTGAAGGTCGTCACTAGGCCTTGTGAAGGGCGCGGGGCGCAAAGACGAGGGACGAATGACATGCATGCCGCCTGCTCGAATAGCCCCTTGCAGTAATCACGTCGAGTAAAAAAAAACATTTCGCAATACACAACTGAAGCACGTGCATAAAACATGCTTTTTCAAGTAAAATAAATTGTAATAGAACAAGTGTTAGCCAGAATGTTAACCAGAATGTGAACAAACAGTAACGAATGCAAGTCGGTTAGCGTCTGTTCTGTTCCTCGCCGGGTCACGTGTTGTGGAAGGGTAGGCCCGCGCCGTACCTGCTGGCTCCATCGAAATAAACCACAGCAATACTGGAACGTAAGTATAGCCTAGAAACGGACTAAAAAATTACCCGGACCCGAAAAACGGCTCCGGGTAATACTTTGGAGCCGGGTACCCGATGTCATCCCTACTATAAAGGCAAATTTCAAAACATCTTTACGAAAAAAGAAATAAACCTTAGAAGGAACGGAAGGAACACCTTTAGGGCGAGAACTTCTTTATCGACATACATTTCTACCTATGCGTAATGCACTGCCATCTTCCGCAGCAACTGAGAACTAGTGAGCGGTACACGCTACATCCACGCGATCTACCGACAAATGCACGCACTGCAAGGACTGCCATGACGTGTTCAACCGCGGGAGACCTTATGGCAAGCGGGAGACGACTTGCTTCTTCAATAAAGAATAACTCAAAACATAGGTGCCGGCAATTTACTAAATTCTGCTGCATCCGCATAAATATATATATAAACACACGAATGCTTACAAAGTTTATTTGATCTGTAGCGACCCCAGTGTATAATGTATAACCCCTGTCAATAGTTTATATGACAGCAGGGGCGGACTGGGATAAAAAGGCCCGGATGCTGGGTTTCGGGGGGCCCCGCACGAGGTAGCGTGGCGCAGCTGGGGTCTGGGGCTAAGCCCCAGCTGCCGGTAGCAAATACACCGAAGGCATAACATTTTTTTTGCGATTGCATTGAATTATATGGCCTAAAATACGATTTTAGGGCGCGATTGACAGAGGCCACCCTACCAGTAGCAAAATAATTTCCATTATATTCAATTAATTACATTGAATATTTACAATAAATTCAATTATAATTTCAAAATAATACTTATAGAGTGGGGTTTAGATTTTTTAGCAATATAAAAAAAAGTATTTATATCATAGGAACTTTCTGGTAGCAGCCCGGGGGCCCGGACTGCCAAAACGCCCGCGATGCGATCGCATCCCGGCATCCCAAGCAAGTCCGCGCCTGTATGACAGTAACGATCATTTCTGGGTACAGACACCTTCCATTCCTCTCGTAAGCAACCCGGCCATATAAGCCGCCTCTGATACCAAGTGCACAGCTACTTGCCAGCCATTCGGCTCGTTACAGGGCAATCTTAGCTCGATATTGATGCTCAACATGTGTAATATAATCTACCACATGGTTCCAACGTTTCAGGTCAGGAGATGGTGATGGGGTGTTAGACGTAATACATTTAATAGAGGAAAAATACATTAAATAGAAAATATATATACACATACAAAATTATCAATTCTTATTTTCAACAAGACAATAACTTCAACCTTTATCTAGGAACAGTTGTAGATATGCTTCTTACGCGGACCTAATCCTTGAGCTACTCGATCAGTAGCTTTCTCACTCTCTCGGATCAGGATCAGGTAGACGTAAACGCCCATAGTAAATATCACCTTTCACGCAATATCATTTGCCCTTGGAAACTCAGCTGGGCCTCTTTACGCCGTCTAACCGCTTCTGAAGTGCCGCAAAGTGTTTCTCTGTGACATCAATCAGTTCAATGACGCAAGGCGGACTCCCGTCCCCAAGGTATTCCACCCTCATCAAACAGTTGAGATCGACCAGCGTGTTCTGGGCCTTCTCAAACGCCTGCAGACAGAGAAATAAAGATGCTATTATACAGAGAAATAACTCAAAAACATATACTAGAATAGTATGGTATAGGCCTGCCCTAGTGAAATGTAGAGCCCAATATATAATATTCACTACAGCAGACTAGTACAACAGCATGTAATATGACAACATGAGTGTAGGTATCTGTTTTCTTTAGTTGAAACAGCGTTCTTGCGATTATCGTTTAATATAAGAATGTAATATGACAGCATGAGTATAGGGATCTGTTTACTTTAGTTGAAACAGCGTTCTCGCGATTATCGTTGAATATAAGAATGTAATATGACAGCATGAGGGTAGGTGTCTATTTACTTTAGTTGAAACAGCGTTCTTGCGATTATCGTTGAATATAAGAATGTTATATGACAGCATGAGGGTAGGTATCTGTTAACTTTAGTTGAAACAGCGTTCTCGCGATTATCGTTGAATATAAGAATGTTATATGACAGCATGAGGGTAGGTGTCTGTTTACTTTAGTTGAAACAGCGTTCTCGCGATTATCGTTGAATATAAGAATGTAATATGACAGCATGAGGGTAGGTTTCTGTTTACCTTAGTTGAAACAACGTTCTTGCGATTATCGTTGAATATAAGAATGTTATATGACAGCATGAGGGTAGGTGTCTGTTTACTTTAGTTTAAACAGCGTTCTCGCGATTATCGTTGGGTATAAGAATGTAATATGACAGCATGAGGGTAGGTGTCTGTTTACTTGAGATGAAACAACGTTCTTGTGATTATCGTTGAATATAAGAATGTAATATGTCAGCATGAGGGTAGGTGTCTGTTTACTTGAGATGAAACAACGTTCTTGTGATTATCGTTGAATATAAGAATGTAATATGACAGCATGAGGGTAGGTGTCTGTTTACTTGAGATGAAACAACGTTCTTTTGATTATCGTTGGGTATAA
Source organism: Isoperla grammatica (assembly GCA_945910005.1). Lineage (NCBI taxonomy): Eukaryota > Metazoa > Arthropoda > Insecta > Plecoptera > Perlodidae > Isoperla > Isoperla grammatica. Next base: position 2,296,260 of record OX246737.1, read on the forward strand.
GAATGTAATATGACAGCATGAGGGTAGGTGTCTGTTTACTTGAGATGAAACAACGTTCTTGCGATTATCCTTGAATATAAGAATGTAATATGTCAGCATGAGGGTAGGTGTCTGTTTACTTGAGATGAAACAACGTTCTTGTGATTATCGTTGGGTATAAGAATGTAATATGTCAACATGAGGGTAGGTGTCTGTTTACTTGAGATGAAACAACGTTCTTGTGATTATCGTTGAATATAAGAATGTAATATGACAGCATGAGGGTAGGTGTCTGTTTACTTGAGATGAAACAACGTTCTTGTGATTATCGTTGAATATAAGAATGTAATATGACAGCATGAGGGTAGGTGTCTGTTTACTTGAGATGGAACAACGTTCTTGTGATTATCGTTGAATATAAGAATGTAATATGACAGCATGAGGGTAGGTGTCTGTTTACTTGAGATGAAACAACGTTCTTGTGATTATCGTTGAATATAACAATGTATTATGACAGCATGAGGGTAGGTGTCTGTTTACTTGAGATGAAGCAACGTTCTTGTGATTATCGTTGGGTATAAGAATGTAATATGTCAACATGAGGGTAGGTGTCTGTTTACTTTAGTTGAAACAACGTTCTTGTGATTATCGTTGAATATAAGAATGTAATATGTCAGCATGAGGGTAGGTGTCTGTTTACTTGAGATGAAACAACGTTCTTGTGATTATCGTTGGGTATAAGAATGTAATATGTCAGCATGAGGGTAGGTGTCTGTTTACTTGAGATGAAACAACGTTCTTGTGATTATCGTTGAATATAAGAATGTAATATGACAGCATGAGGGTAGGTGTCTGTTTACTTGAGATGAAACAACGTTCTTGTGATTATCGTTGAATATTAGAATGTAATATGACAGCATGAGGGTAGGTGTCTGTTTACTTGAGATGAAACAACGTTCTTGTGATTATCGTTGGGTATAAGAATGTAATATGTCAACATGAGGGTAGGTGTCTGTTTACTTGAGATGAAACAACGTTCTTGTGATTATCGTTGAATATAAGAATGTAATATGACAGCATGAGGGTAGGTGTCTGTTTACTTGAGATGAAACAACGTTCTTGTGATTATCGTTGAATATAAGAATGTAATATGACAGCATGAGGGTAGGTGTCTGTTTACTTGAGATGAAACAACGTTCTTTTGATTATCGTTGAATATAAGAATGTAATATGACAGCATGAGGGTAGGTGTCTGTTTACTTGAGATGAAACAACGTTCTTGTGATTATCGTTGAATATAAGAATGTAATATGACAGCATGAGGGTTGGTGTCTGTTTACTTGAGATGAAACAACGTTCTTGTGATTATCGTTGAATATAAGAATGTAATATGACAGCATGAGGGTAGGTGTCTGTTTACTTGAGATGAAACAACGTTATTGTGATTATCGTTGGGTATAAGAATGTAATATGTCAACATGAGGGTAGGTGTCTGTTTACTTGAGATGAAACAACGTTCTTGTGATTATCGTTGAATATAAGAAAGTAATATGACAGCATGAGGGTAGGTGTCTGTTTACTTGAGATGAAACAACGTTCTTGTGATTATCGTTGAATATAAGAATGTAATATGACAGCATGAGGGTAGGTGTCTGTTTACTTGAGATGAAACAACGTTCTTGTGATTATCGTTGAATATAAGAATGTAATATGACAGCATGAGGGTAGGTGTCTGTTTACTTGAGATGAAACAACGTTCTTGTGATTATCTTTGGGTATAAGAATGTAATATGACAGCATGAGGGTAGGTGTCTGTTTACTTGAGATGAAACAGCGTTCTTGTGATTATCGTTGAATATAAGAATGTAGTATGACAGCATGAGGGTAGGTGTCTATTTACTTGAGATGAAACAATGTTCTTGTGATTATCGTTGAATATAAGAATGTAATATGACAGCATGAGGGTAGGTGTCTGTTTACTTGAGATGAAACAACGTTCTTGTGATTATCGTTGAATATAAGAATGTAGTATGACAGCATGAGGGTAGGTGTCTGTTTACTTGAGATTAAACAATGTTCTTGTGATTATCGTTGAATATAAGAATGTAATATGACAGCATGAGGGTAGGTGTCTGTTTACTTGAGATGAAACAATGTTCTTGTGATTATCGTTGAATATAAAAATGTAATATGACAGCATGAGGGTAGGTGTCTGTTTACTTGAGATGAAACAACGTTCTTGTGATTATCGTTGAATATAAGAATGTAATATGACAGCATGAGGGTAGGTGTCTGTTTACTTGAGATGAAACAACATTCTTGTGATTATCGTTGAATATAAGAATGTAATATGACAGCATGAGGGTAGGTGTCTGTTTACTTGAGATGAAACAACGTTCTTGTGATTATCGTTGGGTATAAGAATGTAATATGTCAACATGAGGGTAGGTGTCTGTTTACTTTAGTTGAAACAGCGTTCTTGTGATTATCGTTGGGTATAAGAATGTAATAAGACAGCATGAGGGTAGGTGTCTGTTTACTTGAGATGAAACAACGTTCTTGTGATTATCGTTGAATATAAGAATGTAATATGTCAGCATGAGGGTAGGTGTCTGTTTACTTGAGATGAAACAACGTTCTTGTGATTATCGTTGAATATAAGAGTGTAATATGACAGCATGAGGGTAGGTGTCTGTTTACTTGAGATGAAACAGCGTTCTTGTGATTATCGTTGGGTATAAGAATGTAATATGTCAGCATGAGGGTAGGTGTCTGTTTACTTGAGATGAAACAACGTTCTTGTGATTATTGTTGGGTATAAGAATGTAATATGACAGCATGAGGGTAGGTGTCTGTTTACTTGAGATGAAACAGCGTTCTTGTGATTATCATTGGGTATAAGAATATAATATGACAGCATGAGGGTAGGTGTCTGTTTACTTGAGATGAAACAGCGTTCTTGTGATTATCGTTGAATATAAGATGTAATATGTCAGCATGAGGGTAGGTGTCTGTTTACTTGAGATGAAACAGCGTTCTTGTGATTATCGTTGGGTATAAGAATGTAATATGACAGCATGAGGGTAGGTGTCTGTTTACTTGAGATGAAACAACGTTCTTGTGATTATCCTTGGGTATAAGAATGTAATATGTCAGCATGAGGGTAGGTGTCTGTTTACTTGAGATGAAACAACGTTCTTGTGATTATCGTTGAATATAAGAATGTAATATGACAGCATGAGGGTAGGTGTCTGTTTACTTGAGATGAAACAACGTTCTTGTGATTATCGTTGAATATAAGAATGTAATATGACAGCATGACGGTAGGTGTCTGTTTACTTGAGATGAAACAACGTTCTTGTGATTATCGTTGAATATAAGAATGTAATATGACAGCATGAGGGTAGGTGTCTGTTTACTTGAGATGAAACAACGTTCTTGTGATTATCGTTGAATATAAGAATGTAATATGACAGCATGAGGGTAGGTGTCTGTTTACTTGAGATGAAACAACGTTCTTGGGATTATCGTTGAATATAAGAATGTAATATGACAGCATGAGGGTAGGTGTCTGTTTACTTGAGATGAAACAACGTTCTTGTGATTATCGTTGAATATAAGAATGTAATATGACAGCATGAGGGTAAGTGTCTGTTTACTTGAGATGAAACAACGTTCTTGGGATTATCGTTGAATATAAGAATGTAATATGACAGCATGAGGGTAGGTGTCTGTTTACTTGAGATGAAACAACGTTCTTGGGATTATCGTTGAATATAAGAATGTAATATGACAGCATGAGGGTAAGTGTCTGTTTACTTGAGATGAAACAACGTTCTTGTGATTATCGTTGAATATAAGAATGTAATATGTCAGCATGAGGGTAGGTGTCTGTTTACTTGAGATGAAACAACGTTCTTGTGATTATCGTTGAATATAAGAATGTAATATGACAGCATGACGGTAGGTGTCTGTTTACTTGAGATGAAACAACGTTCTTGTGATTATCGTTGAATATAAGAATGTAATATGACAGCATGAGGGTAGGTGTCTGTTTACTTGAGATGAAACAACCTTCTTGTGATTATCGTTGGGTATAAGAATGTAATATGACAGCATGAGGGTAGGTGTCTGTTTACTTGAGATGAAACAACGTTCTTGCGATTATCGTTGAATATAAGAATGTAATATGACAGCATGAGGGTAGGTGTCTGTTTACTTGAGATGAAACAACGTTCTTGCGATTATCGTTGAATATAAGAATGTAATATGACAGCATGACGGTAGGTGTCTGTTTACTTGAGATGAAACAACGTTCTTGTGATTATCGTTGAATATAAGAATGTAATATGACAGCATGAGGGTAGGTGTCTGTTTACTTGAGATGAAACAACGTTCTTGGGATTATCGTTGAATATAAGAATGTAATATGACAGCATGAGGGTAGGTGTCTGTTTACTTGAGATGAAACAACGTTCTTGTGATTATCGTTGAATATAAGAATGTAATATGACAGCATGAGGGTAGGTGTCTGTTTACTTGAGATGAAACAACGTTCTTGTGATTATCGTTGAATATAAGAATGTAATATGACAGCATGAGGGTAGGTGTCTGTTTACTTGAAATGAAACAACGTTCTTGGGATTATCGTTGAATATAAGAATGTAATATGACAGCATGAGGGTAGGTGTCTGTTTACTTGAGATGTAACAACGTTCTTGTGATTATCGTTGAATATAAGAATGTAATATGACAGCATGAGGGTAGGTGTCTGTTTACTTGAGATGAAACAACGTTCTTGGGATTATCGTTGAATATAAGAATGTAATATGACAGCATGAGGGTAGGTGTCTGTTTACTTGAGATGAAACAACGTTCTTGTGATTATCGTTGAATATAAGAATGTAATATGACAGCATGACGGTAGGTGTCTGTTTACTTGAGATGAAACAACGTTCTTGTGATTATCGTTGAATATAAGAATGTAATATGACAGCATGACGGTAGGTGTCTGTTTACTTGAGATGAAACAACGTTCTTGGGATTATCGTTGAATATAAGAATGTAATATGACAGCATGACGGTAGGTGTCTGTTTACTTGAGATGAAACAACGTTCTTGTGATTATCGTTGAATATAAGAATGTAATATGACAGCATGACGGTAGGTGTCTGTTTACTTGAGATGAAACAACGTTCTTGGGATTATCGTTGAATATAAGAATGTAATATGACAGCATGACGGTAGGTGTCTGTTTACTTGAGATGAAACAACGTTCTTGTGATTATCGTTGAATATAAGAATGTAATATGACAGCATGACGGTAGGTGTCTGTTTACTTGAGATGAAACAACGTTCTTGGGATTATCGTTGAATATAAGAATGTAATATGACAGCATGAGGGTAGGTGTCTGTTTACTTGAGATGAAACAACCTTCTTGTGATTATCGTTGGGTATAAGAATGTAATATGACAGCATGAGGGTAGGTGTCTGTTTACTTGAGATGAAACAACGTTCTTGTGATTATCGTTGAATATAAGAATGTAATATGACAGCATGACGGTAGGTGTCTGTTTACTTGAGATGAAACAACGTTCTTGGGATTATCGTTGAATATAAGAATGTAATATGACAGCATGACGGTAGGTGTCTGTTTACTTGAGATGAAACAACGTTCTTGTGATTATCGTTGAATATAAGAATGTAATATGACAGCATGACGGTAGGTGTCTGTTTACTTGAGATGAAACAACGTTCTTGGGATTATCGTTGAATATAAGAATGTAATATGACAGCATGACGGTAGGTGTCTGTTTACTTGAGATGAAACAACGTTCTTGCGATTATCGTTGAATATAAGAATGTAATATGACAGCATGAGGGTAGGTGTCTGTTTACTTGAGATGAAACAACGTTCTTGTGATTATCGTTGAATATAAGAATGTAATATGACAGCATGACGGTAGGTGTCTGTTTACTTGAGATGAAACAACGTTCTTGGGATTATCGTTGAATATAAGAATGTAATATGACAGCATGACGGTAGGTGTCTGTTTACTTGAGATGAAACAACGTTCTTGTGATTATCGTTGAATATAAGAATGTAATATGACAGCATGACGGTAGGTGTCTGTTTACTTGAGATGAAACAACGTTCTTGGGATTATCGTTGAATATAAGAATGTAATATGACAGCATGAGGGTAGGTGTCTGTTTACTTGAGATGAAACAACCTTCTTGTGATTATCGTTGGGTATAAGAATGTAATATGACAGCATGAGGGTAGGTGTCTGTTTACTTGAGATGAAACAACGTTCTTGGGATTATCGTTGAATATAAGAATGTAATATGACAGCATGAGGGTAGGTGTCTGTTTACTTGAGATGAAACAACCTTCTTGTGATTATCGTTGGGTATAAGAATGTAATATGACAGCATGAGGGTAGGTGTCTGTTTACTTGAGATGAAACAGCGTTCTTGTGATTATCGTTGAATATAAGAATGTAATATGACAGCATGAGGGTAGGTGTCTGTTTACTTGAGATGAAACAACGTTCTTGGGATTATCGTTGAATATAAGAATGTAATATGACAGCATGAGGGTAGGTGTCTGTTTACTTGAGATGAAACAACGTTCTTGGGATTATCGTTGAATATAAGAATGTAATATGACAGCATGACGGTAGGTGTCTGTTTACTTGAGATGAAACAACGTTCTTGCGATTATCGTTGAATATAAGAATGTAATATGACAGCATGAGGGTAGGTGTCTGTTTACTTGAGATGAAACAACGTTCTTGTGATTATCGTTGAATATAAGAATGTAATATGACAGCATGACGGTAGGTGTCTGTTTACTTGAGATGAAACAACGTTCTTGGGATTATCGTTGAATATAAGAATGTAATATGACAGCATGACGGTAGGTGTCTGTTTACTTGAGATGAAACAACGTTCTTGTGATTATCGTTGAATATAAGAATGTAATATGACAGCATGACGGTAGGTGTCTGTTTACTTGAGATGAAACAACGTTCTTGGGATTATCGTTGAATATAAGAATGTAATATGACAGCATGACGGTAGGTGTCTGTTTACTTGAGATGAAACAACGTTCTTGCGATTATCGTTGAATATAAGAATGTAATATGACAGCATGAGGGTAGGTGTCTGTTTACTTGAGATGAAACAACGTTCTTGTGATTATCGTTGAATATAAGAATGTAATATGACAGCATGACGGTAGGTGTCTGTTTACTTGAGATGAAACAACGTTCTTGGGATTATCGTTGAATATAAGAATGTAATATGACAGCATGACGGTAGGTGTCTGTTTACTTGAGATGAAACAACGTTCTTGTGATTATCGTTGAATATAAGAATGTAATATGACAGCATGACGGTAGGTGTCTGTTTACTTGAGATGAAACAACGTTCTTGTGATTATCGTTGAATATAAGAATGTAATATGACAGCATGACGGTAGGTGTCTGTTTACTTGAGATGAAACAACGTTCTTGGGATTATTGTTGAATATAAGAATGTAATATGACAGCATGAGGGTAGGTGTCTGTTTACTTGAGATGAAACAACGTTCTTGGGATTATCGTTGAATATAAGAATGTAATATGACAGCATGACGGTAGGTGTCTGTTTACTTGAGATGAAACAACGTTCTTGTGATTATCGTTGAATATAAGAATGTAATATGACAGCATGACGGTAGGTGTCTGTTTACTTGAGATGAAACAACGTTCTTGGGATTATCGTTGAATATAAGAATGTAATATGACAGCATGACGGTAGGTGTCTGTTTACTTGAGATGAAACAACGTTCTTGTGATTATCGTTGAATATAAGAATGTAATATGACAGCATGACGGTAGGTGTCTGTTTACTTGAGATGAAACAACGTTCTTGGGATTATCGTTGAATATAAGAATGTAATATGACAGCATGACGGTAGGTGTCTGTTTACTTGAGATGTAACAACGTTCTTGTGATTATCGTTGAATATAAGAATGTAATATGACAGCATGAGGGTAGGTGTCTGTTTACTTGAGATGTAACAACGTTCTTGTGATTATCGTTGAATATAAGAATGTAATATGACAGCATGAGGGTAGGTGTCTGTTTACTTGAGATGTAACAACGTTCTTGTGATTATCGTTGAATATAAGAATGTAATATGACAGCATGAGGGTAGGTGTCTGTTTACTTGAGATGAAACAACGTTCTTGTGATTATCGTTGAATATAAGAATGTAATATGACAGCATGACGGTAGGTGTCTGTTTACTTGAGATGAAACAACGTTCTTGGGATTATCGTTGAATATAAGAATGTAATATGACAGCATGACGGTAGGTGTCTGTTTACTTGAGATGTAACAACGTTCTTGTGATTATCGTTGAATATAAGAATGTAATATGACAGCATGAGGGTAGGTGTCTGTTTACTTGAGATGAAACAACGTTCTTGGGATTATCGTTGAATATAAGAATGTAATATGACAGCATGACGGTAGGTGTCTGTTTACTTGAGATGAAACAACGTTCTTGGGATTATCGTTGAATATAAGAATGTAATATGACAGCATGAGGGTAGGTGTCTGTTTACTTGAGATGAAACAACGTTCTTGTGATTATCGTTGAATATAAGAATGTAATATGACAGCATGAGGGTAGGTGTCTGTTTACTTGAGATGAAACAACGTTCTTGTGATTATCGTTGAATATAAGAATGTAATATGACAGCATGAGGGTAGGTGTCTGTTTACTTGAGATGAAACAACGTTCTTGTGATTATCGTTGGGTATAAGAATGTAATATGTCAGCATGAGGGTAGGTGTCTGTTTACTTTAGATGAAACAACGTTCTTGTGATTATAGTTGGGTATAAGAATGTAATATGACAGCATGAGGGTAGGTGTCTGTTTACTTGAGATGAAACAACGTTCTTGCGATTATCGTTCAATATAAGAATGTAATATGACAGTATGAGGGTGGGTGTCTGTTTACTTGAGATGAAACAACGTTCTTGTGATTATCGTTGAATATAAGAATGTAATATGACAGCATGAGGGTAGGTGTCTGTTTACTTGAGATGAAACAACGTTCTTGTGATTATCGTTGGGTATAAGAATGTAATATGTCAGCATGAGGGTAGGTGTCTGTTTACTTGAGATGAAACAACGTTCTTGTGATTATCGTTGAATATAAGAATGTAATATGACAGGTTGGGGGTAGGTGTCTGTTAACTTGAGATGAAACAACGTTCTTGTGATTATCGTTGGGTATAAGAATGTAATATGTCAGCATGAGGGTAGGTGTCTGTTTACTTGAGATGAAACAACGTTCTTGTGATTATCGTTGAATATAAGAATGTAATATGACAGCATGAGGGTAGGTGTCTGTTTACTTTAGTTGAAACAACGTTCTTGCCATTATCGTTAAATATAAGAATGTAATATGACAGCATGAGCGTAGGTGCCTGTTTACGTTAGTTGAAACAACGTTCTTGCGATAATCGTTGAATATAAGAATGTAATATGTCAACATGAGGGTAGGTATCTGTTTACTTTAGTTGAAACAGCGTTCTTGCGATTATCTTTTAATATAAGAATGTAATATGACAGCATGAGGGTAGGTGTCTGTTTACTTTAGTTGAAACAGCGTTATTGCGATTATCGTTAAATATAAGAATGTAATATGACAGCATGAGGGTAGGTGTCTGTTTACTTGAGATGAAACAACGTTCTTGTGATTATCGTTAAATATAAGAATGTAATATGACAGCATGAGGGTAGGTGTCTGTTTACTTGAGATGAAACAACGTTCTTGTGATTATTGTTAAATATAAGAATGTAATATGACAGCATGAGGGTAGGTGTCTGTTTACTTGAGATTAAACAACGTTCTTGTGATTATCGTTAAATATAAGAATGTAATATGTCAACATGAGGGTAGGTGTCTGTTTACTTGAGATGAAACAACGTTCTTGTGATTATCGTTAAATATAAGAATGTAATATGACAGCATGAGGGTAGGTGTCTGTTTACTTGAGATGAAACAACGTTCTTGCGATTATCGTTGAATATAAGAATGTAATATGACAGCATGAGGGTAGGTGTCTGTTTACTTGAGATGAAACAACGTTCTTGTGATTATCGTTGAATATAAGAATGTAATATGACAGCATGAGGGTAGGTGTCTGTTTACTTTAGTTAAAACAACGTTCTTGCGATTATCGTTGAATATAAGAATGTAATATGACAGCATGAGGGTAGGTGTCTGTTTACTTTAGTTGAAACAACGTTCTTGCAATTATCGTTGAATAAAAGAATGTAATATGTAAGCATGAGGGTAGGTGTCTGTTTACTTTAGTTGAAACAACGTTCTTGCGATTATCGTTGAATATAAGAATGTAATATGACAGCATGAGGGTAGGTGTCTGTTTACTTTAGTTGAAACAGCAAATTTGCAAATATCGTTGAATATAAGAATGTAATATGACAGCATGAGGGTAGGTGTCTGTTTACTTTAGTTGAAACAACGTTCTTGCGATTATCGTTGAATATAAGAATGTAATATAAACCATAAGGGTAGGTGTCTGTTTACTTTAGTTGAAACAACGTTCTTGTGATTATCGTTGAATATAACAATGTAATATGACAGCATGAGGGTAGGTGTCTGTTTACTTTAGTTAAAACAACGTTCTTGCGATTATCGTTGAATATAAGAAAGTAATATGACAGCATGAGGGTAGGTGTCTGTTTACTTTAGTTAAAACAACGTTCTTGTGATTATCGTTGAATATAAGAATGTAATATGACAGCATGAGGGTAGGTGTCTGTTTACTTGAGATAAACAACGTTCTTGTGATTATCGTTGAATATAAGAATGTAAAATGACAGCATGAGGGTAGGTGTCTGTTTACTTGAGATGAAACAACGTTCTTGTGATTATCGTTGAATATAAGAATGTAATATGACAGCATGGGGGTAGGTGTCTGTTTACTTGAGATGCAACAACGTTCTTGCGATTATCGTTGAATATAAGAATGTAATATGACAGCATGGGGGTAGGTGTCTGTTTACTTGAGATGAAACAACGTTCTTGCGATTATCGTTGAATATAAGAATGTAATATGACAGCATGAGGGTAGGTGTCTGTTTACTTGAGATGAAACAACTTCTTGCGATTATCGTTGAATATAAGAATGTAATATGACAGCATGAGGGTAGGTGTCTGTTTACTTGAGATGAAACAACGTTCTTGTGATTATCGTTGAATATAAGAATGTAATATGACAGCATGAGGGTAGGTGTCTGTTTTACTTGAGATGAAACAACCTTCTTGTGATTATCGTTGAATATAAGAATGTAATATGACAGCATGCGGGTAGGTGTCTGTTTACTTGAGATGAAACAACGTTCTTGTGATTATCGTTGAATATAAGAATGTAATATGACAGCATGGGGGTAGGTGTCTGTTTACTTGAGATGAAACAACGGTCTTGTGATTATCGTTGAATATAAGAATGTAATACGACAGCATGAGGGTAGGTGTCTGTTTACTTGAGATGAAACAACGTTCTTGTGATTATCGTTGAATATAAGAATGTAATATGACAACAGTAGGGTAAGTGTCTGTTTACTTGAGATGAAACAACGTTCTTGTGATTATCGTTGAATATAAGAATGTAATATGACAGCATGAAGGTAGATGTCTGTTTACTTGAGATGAAACAACGTTCTTGCAATTATCGTTGAATATAAGAATGTAATATGACAGCATGAGGGTAGGTGTCTGTTTACTTGAGATGAAACAACGTTCTTGCGATTATCGTTGAATATAAGAATGTAATATGACAGCATGAGGGTAGGTGTCTGTTTACTTTAGTTGAAACAACGTTCTTGCGATTATCGTTGAATATAAGAATGTAATATGTTAACATGAGGGTAGGTGTCTGCTTACTTTAGTTGAAACAACGTTCTTGTGATTATCGTTAAATAAAAAACGTAATATAACAGCATGAGGGTAGGTGTCTGTTTACTTTAGTTGAAACAACGTTCTTGCGATTATCGTTGAATATAAGAATGTAATATGACAGCATGAGAGTAGGTGTCTGTTTACTTTAGTTGAAACAACGTTCTTGTGATTTTCGTTAAATATAAGAATGTAATATGACAGCATGAGAGTAGGGGTCTGTGTACTATAGTTGAAACAACAAGATAAGAATGTAATATGACACCATGAGAGTAGGTGTCTGTTTACTTTAGTTGAAACAACGTTCTTGTGATTATCGTTAAATATAAAAATGTAATATGACAGCATGAGGGTAGGTGTCTGTTTACTTTAGTTGAAACAACGTTCTTGCGATTATCGTTGAATATAAGAATGTAATATGACAGCATGAGGGCAGGTGTCTGTTTACTTTAGTTGAAACAACGTTTCTGCGATTATCGTTAAATATAAGAATGTAATATGATAGCATGAGGGTAGGTGTCTGTTTACTTTAGTTGAAACAACGTTTCTACGATTATCGTTGAATATAAGAATGTAATATGACAGCATGAGGGTAGGTGTCTGTTTACTTTAGTTGAAACAACGTTCTTGCGATTATTGTTGAATATGAGAATGTAATATGACAGCATGAGGGTAGGTGTCTGTTTACTTTAGTTGAAACAGCGTTCTTGCGATTATCGTTGAATATAAGAATGTAATATGACAGCATGAGGGTAGGTGTCTGTTTACTTTAGTTGAAACAACATTCTTGCGATTATCGTTGAATATAAGAATGTAATATGTCAACATGAGGGTAGGTGTCTGTTTACTTTAGTTGAAACAACGTTCTTGTGATTATCGTTGAATATGAGAATGTAATATGACAGCATGAGGGTAGGTGTCTGTTTACTTGAGATGAAACAACCTTCTTGCGATTATCGTTGAATATAAGAATGTAATATGACAGCATGAGGGTAGGTGTCTGTTTACTTGAGATGAAACAACGTTCTTGTGATTATCGTTGAATATAAGAATGTAATATGACAGCATGGGGGTAGGTGTCTGTTTACTTGAGATGCAACAACGTTCTTGCGATTATCGTTGAATATAAGAATGTAATATGACAGCATGGGGGTAGGTGTCTGTTTACTTGAGATGAAACAACGTTCTTGCGATTATCGTTGAATATAAGAATGTAATATGACAGCATGAGGGTAGGTGTCTGTTTACTTGAGATGAAACAACTTCTTGCAATAATCGTTGAATATAAGAATGTAATATGACAGCATAAGGGTAGGTGTCTGTTTACTTGAGATGAAACAACGTTCTTGTGATTATCGTTGAATCTAAGAATGTAATATGACAGCATGGGGGTAGGTGTCTGTTTACTTGAGATGAAACAACGTTCTTGCGATTATCGTTGAATATAAGAATGTAATATGACAGCATGGGGGTAGGTGTCTGTTTACTTGAGATGAAACAACGTTCTTGTGATTATCGTTGAATATAAGAATGTAATATGTCAGCATGAGTGTAGGTGTCTGTTTACTTTAGATGAAACAACGTTCTTGTGATTATCGTTGAATATAAGAATGTAATATGACACCATGAGGGTAGGTGTCTGTTTACTTGAGATGAAACAACGTTCTTGTGATTATCGTTGAATATAAGAATATAATATGACAGCATGAGGGTAGGTGTCTGTTTACTTGAGATGAAACAACGTTCTTGTGATTATCGTTGAATATAAGAATGTAATATGACAGCATGAGGGTAGGTGTCTGTTTTACTTGAGATGAAACAACGTTCTTGTGATTATAGTTGGGTATAAGAATGTAATATGACAGCATGAGGGTAGGTGTCTGTTTACTTGAGATGAAACAACGTTCTTGCGATTATCGTTCAATATAAGAATGTAATATGACAGTATGAGGGTGGGTGTCTGTTTACTTGAGATGAAACAACGTTCTTGTGATTATCGTTGAATATAAGAATGTAATATGACAGCATGAGGGTAGGTGTCTGTTTACTTGAGATGAAACAACGTTCTTGTGATTATCGTTGGGTATAAGAATGTAATATGTCAGCATGAGGGTAGGTGTCTGTTTACTTGAGATGAAACAACGTTCTTGTGATTATCGTTGAATATAAGAATGTAATATGACAGGTTGGGGGTAGGTGTCTGTTAACTTGAGATGAAACAACGTTCTTGTGATTATCGTTGGGTATAAGAATGTAATATGTCAGCATGAGGGTAGGTGTCTGTTTACTTGAGATGAAACAACGTTCTTGTGATTATCGTTGAATATAAGAATGTAATATGACAGCATGAGGGTAGGTGTCTGTTTACTTTAGTTGAAACAACGTTCTTGCCATTATCGTTAAATATAAGAATGTAATATGACAGCATGAGCGTAGGTGCCTGTTTACGTTAGTTGAAACAACGTTCTTGCGATAATCGTTGAATATAAGAATGTAATATGTCAACATGAGGGTAGGTATCTGTTTACTTTAGTTGAAACAGCGTTCTTGCGATTATCTTTTAATATAAGAATGTAATATGACAGCATGAGGGTAGGTGTCTGTTTACTTTAGTTGAAACAGCGTTATTGCGATTATCGTTAAATATAAGAATGTAATATGACAGCATGAGGGTAGGTGTCTGTTTACTTGAGATGAAACAACGTTCTTGTGATTATCGTTAAATATAAGAATGTAATATGACAGCATGAGGGTAGGTGTCTGTTTACTTGAGATGAAACAACGTTCTTGTGATTATTGTTAAATATAAGAATGTAATATGACAGCATGAGGGTAGGTGTCTGTTTACTTGAGATTAAACAACGTTCTTGTGATTATCGTTAAATATAAGAATGTAATATGTCAACATGAGGGTAGGTGTCTGTTTACTTGAGATGAAACAACGTTCTTGTGATTATCGTTAAATATAAGAATGTAATATGACAGCATGAGGGTAGGTGTCTGTTTACTTGAGATGAAACAACGTTCTTGCGATTATCGTTGAATATAAGAATGTAATATGACAGCATGAGGGTAGGTGTCTGTTTACTTGAGATGAAACAACGTTCTTGTGATTATCGTTGAATATAAGAATGTAATATGACAGCATGAGGGTAGGTGTCTGTATACTTTAGTTAAAACAACGTTCTTGCGATTATCGTTGAATATAAGAATGTAATATGACAGCATGAGGGTAGGTGTCTGTTTACTTTAGTTGAAACAACGTTCTTGCGATTATCGTTGAATAAAAGAATGTAATATGTAAGCATGAGGGTAGGTGTCTGTTTACTTTAGTTGAAACAACGTTCTTGCGATTATCGTTGAATATAAGAATGTAATATGACAGCATGAGGGTAGGTGTCTGTTTACTTTAGTTGAAACAGCAAATTTGCAAATATCGTTGAATATAAGAATGTAATATGACAGCATGAGGGTAGGAGTCTGTTTACTTTAGTTGAAACAACGTTCTTGCGATTATCGTTGAATATAAGAATGTAATATAAACCATAAGGGTAGGTGTCTGTTTACTTTAGTTGAAACAACGTTCTTGCGATTATCGTTGAATATAACAATGTAATATGACAGCATGAGGGTAGGTGTCTGTTTACTTTAGTTAAAACAACGTTCTTGCGATTATCGTTGAATATAAGAAAGTAATATGACAGCATGAGGGTAGGTGTCTGTTTACTTTAGTTAAAACAACGTTCTTGTGATTATCGTTGAATATAAGAATGTAATATGACAGCATGAGGGTAGGTGTCTGTTTACTTGAGATGAAACAACGTTCTTGTGATTATCGTTGAATATAAGAATGTAAAATGACAGCATGAGGGTAGGTGTCTGTTTACTTGAGATGAAACAACGTTCTTGTGATTATCGTTGAATATAAGAATGTAATATGACAGCATGGGGGTGGGTGTCTGTTTACTTGAGATGCAACAACGTTCTTGCGATTATCGTTGAATATAAGAATGTAATATGACAGCATGGGGGTAGGTGTCTGTTTTACTTGAGATGAAACAACCTTCTTGTGATTATCGTTGAATATAAGAATGTAATATGACAGCATGCGGGTAGGTGTCTGTTTACTTGAGATGAAACAACGTTCTTGTGATTATCGTTGAATATAAGAATGTAATATGACAGCATGGGGGTAGGTGTCTGTTTACTTGAGATGAAACAACGGTCTTGTGATTATCGTTGAATATAAGAATGTAATATGACAGCATGAGGGTAGGTGTCTGTTTACTTGAGATGAAACAACGTTCTTGTGATTATCGTTGAATATAAGAATGTAATATGACAGCATGAGGGTAGGTGTCTGTTTACTTGAGATGAAACAACGTTCTTGTGATTATCGTTGAATATAAGAATGTAATATGACAGCATGAAGGTAGATGTCTGTTTACTTGAGATGAAACAACGTTCTTGCGATTATCGTTGAATATAAGAATGTAATATGACAGCATGAGGGTAGGTGTCTGTTTACTTGAGATGAAACAACGTTCTTGCGATTATCGTTGAATATAAGAATGTAATATGACAGCATGAGGGTAGGTGTCTGTTTACTTTAGTTGAAACAACGTTCTTGCGATTATCGTTGAATATAAGAATGTAATATGTTAACATGAGGGTAGGTGTCTGCTTACTTTAGTTGAAACAACGTTCTTGTGATTATCGTTAAATAAAAAACGTTATATAACAGCATGAGGGTAGGTCTCTGTTTACTTTAGTTGAAACAACGTTCTTGCGATTATCGTTGAATACAAGAATGTAATATGACAGCATGAGAGTAGGTGTCTGTTTACTTTAGTTGAAACAACGTTCTTGTGATTTTCGTTAAATATAAGAATGTAATATGACAGCATGAGAGTAGGGGTCTGTTTACTATAGTTGAAACAACAAGATAAGAATGTTATATGACACCATGAGAGTAGGTGTCTGTTTACTTTAGTTGAAACAACGTTCTTGTGATTATCGTTAAATATAAAAATGTAATATGACAGCATGAGGGTAGGTGTCTGTTTACTTTAGTTGAAACAACGTTCTTGCGATTATCGTTGAATATAAGAATGTAATATGACAGCATGAGGGTAGGTGTCTGTTTACTTTAGTTGAAACAACATTCTTGCGATTATCAATGAATATAAGAATGTAATATGTCAACATGAGGGTAGGTGTCTGTTTACTTTAGTTGAAACAACGTTCTTGTGATTATCGTTGAATATGAGAATGTAATATGACAGCATGAGGGTAGGTGTCTGTTTACTTGAGATGAAACAACCTTCTTGCGATTATCGTTGAATATAAGAATGTAATATGACAGCATGAGGGTAGGTGTCTGTTTACTTTAGTTGAAACAACGTTTCTACGATTATCGTTGAATATAAGAATGTAATATGACAGCATGAGGGTAGGTGTCTGTTTACTTTAGTTGAAACAACGTTCTTGCGATTATTGTTGAATATGAGAATGTAATATGACAGCATGAGGGTAGGTGTCTGTTTACTTTAGTTGAAACAGCGTTCTTGCGATTATCGTTGAATATAAGAATGTAATATGACAGCATGAGGGTAGGTGTCTGTTAACTTTAGTTGAAACAACATTCTTGCGATTATCAATGAATATAAGAATGTAATATGTCAACATGAGGGTAGGTGTCTGTTTACTTTAGTTGAAACAACGTTCTTGTGATTATCGTTGAATATGAGAATGTAATATGACAGCATGAGGGTAGGTGTCTGTTTACTTGAGATGAAACAACCTTCTTGCGATTATCGTTGAATATAAGAATGTAATATGACAGCATGAGGGTAGGTGTCTGTTTACTTGAGATGAAACAACGTTCTTGTGATTATCGTTGAATATAAGAATGTAATATGACAGCATGGGGGTAGGTGTCTGTTTACTTGAGATGCAACAACGTTCTTGCGATTATCGTTGAATATAAGAATGTAATATGACAGCATGGGGGTAGGTGTCTGTTTACTTGAGATGAAACAACGTTCTTGCGATTATCGTTGAATATAAGAATGTAATATGACAGCATGAGGGTAGGTGTCTGTTTACTTGAGATGAAACAACTTCTTGCGATTATCGTTGAATATAAGAATGTAATATGACAGCATAAGGGTAGGTGTCTGTTTACTTGAGATGAAACAACGTTCTTGTGATTATCGTTGAATCTAAGAATGTAATATGACAGCATGGGGGTAGGTGTCTGTTTACTTGAGATGAAACAACGTTCTTGCGATTATCGTTGAATATAAGAATGTAATATGACAGCATGGGGGTAGGTGTCTGTTTACTTGAGATGAAACAACGTTCTTGTGATTATCGTTGAATATAAGAATGTAATATGTCAGCATGAGTGTAGGTGTCTGTTTACTTTAGATGAAACAACGTTCTTGTGATTATCGTTGAATATAAGAATGTAATATGACACCATGAGGGTAGGTGTCGGTTTACTTGAGATGAAACAACGTTCTTGTGATTATCGTTGAATATAAGAATGTAATATGACAGCATGAGGGTAGGTGTCTGTTTACTTGAGATGAAACAACGTTCTTGTGATTATCGTTGAATATAAGAATGTAATATGACAGCATGAGGGTAGGTGTCTGTTTTACTTGAGATGAAACAACCTTCTTGTGATTATCGTTGAATATAAGAATGTAATATGACAGCATGCGGGTAGGTGTCTGTTTACTTGAGATGAAACAACGTTCTTGTGATTATCGTTGAATATAAGAATGTAATATGACAGCATGGGGGTAGGTGTCTGTTTACTTGAGATGAAACAACGGTCTTGTGATTATCGTTGAATATAAGAATGTAATATGACAGCATGAGGGTAGGTGTCTGTTTACTTGAGATGAAACAACGTTCTTGTGATTATCGTTGAATATAAGAATGTAATATGACAGCATGAGGGTAGGTGTCTGTTTACTTGAGATGAAACAACGTTCTTGTGATTATCGTTGAATATAAGAATGTAATATGACAGCATGAAGGAAGATGTCTGTTTACTTGAGATGAAACAACGTTCTTGCGATTATCGTTGAATATAAGAATGTAATATGACAGCATGAGGGTAGGTGTCTGTTTACTTGAGATGAAACAACGTTCTTGCGATTATCGTTGAATATAAGAATGTAATATGACAGCATGAGGGTAGGTGTCTGTTTACTTTAGTTGAAACAACGTTCTTGCCATTATCGTTGAATATAAGAATGTAATATGTTAACATGAGGGTAGGTGTCTGCTTACTTTAGTTGAAACAACGTTCTTGTGATTATCGTTAAATAAAAAACGTAATATAACAGCATGAGGGTAGGTGTCTGTTTACTTTAGTTGAAACAACGTTCTTGCGATTATCGTTGAATATAAGAATGTAATATGACAGCATGAGAGTAGGTGTCTGTTTACTTTAGTTGAAACAACGTTCTTGTGATTTTCGTTAAATATAAGAATGTAATATGACAGCATGAGAGTAGGGGTCTGTTTACTATAGTTGAAACAACAAGATAAGAATGTAATATGACACCATGAGAGTAGGTGTCTGTTTACTTTAGTTGAAACAACGTTTCTGCGATTATCGTTGAATATAAGAATGTAATATGACAGCATGAGGGTAGGTGTCTGTTTACTTTAGTTGAAACAACGTTCTTGCGATTATTGTTGAATATGAGAACGTAATATAACAGCATGAGGGTAGGTGTCTGTTTACTTTAGTTGAAACAACGTTCTTGCGATTATCGTTGAATATAAGAATGTAATATGACAGCATGAGAGTAGGTGTCTGTTTACTTTAGTTGAAACAACGTTTCTGCGATTATCGTTAAATATAAGAATGTAATATGATAGCATGAGGGTAGGTGTCTGTTTACTTTAGTTGAAACAACGTTTCTGCGATTATCGTTAAATATAAGAATGTAATATGATAGCATGAGGGTAGGTGTCTGTTTACTTTAGTTGAAACAACGTTTCTACGATTATCGTTGAATATAAGAATGTAATATGACAGCATGAGGGTAGGTGTCTGTTTACTTTAGTTGAAACAACGTTCTTGCGATTATTGTTGAATATGAGAATGTAATATGACAGCATGAGGGTAGGTGTCTGTTTACTTTAGTTGAAACAGCGTTCTTGCGATTATCGTTGAATATAAGAATGTAATATGACAGCATGAGGGTAGGTGTCTGTTTACTTTAGTTGAAACAACATTCTTGCGATTATCGTTGAATATAAGAATGTAATATGTCAACATGAGGGTAGGTGTCTGTTTACTTTAGTTGAAACAACGTTCTTGTGATTATCGTTGAATATGAGAATGTAATATGACAGCATGAGGGTAGGTGTCTGTTTACTTTAGGTAAAACAACGTTCTTGCGATTATCGTTGAATATAAGAATGAAATATAACAGCATGAGGGTAGGTGTCTGTTTACTTAAGTTGAAACAACGTTCTTGCGATTAACGTTGAATATAAGAGTGTAATATAAACCATAAGGGTAGGTGTCTGTTTACTTTAGTTGAATCAATGTTTTTGTGATTATCGTTAAATATAAGAATGTGACAGTATGAGGGTTGGTGTCTGTTTACTTTAGCTAAAACAACGTTCTTGCGATTATCGTTGAATATAAGAATGTAGTATGACAGCAAGAGAGTAAGTATCTGTTAACTTTAGTTAAAACAAGGTTCTTGCGATTATCGTTGAATATAAGAATGTAATATGACAGCATGAGGGTAGGTGTCTGTTTACTTTAGTTGAAACAACGTTCTTGCGATTATCGTTGAATATAAGAATGTAATATGACAACATGAGGGTAGGTGTCTGTTTACTTTACTTAAAACAATGTTCTTGCGATTATCGTTGAATATAAGAATGTAATATGAAAGCATGAGGGTAGGTGTCTGTTTACTTTAGTTGAAACAACGTTTCTGCGATTATCGTTGAATATAAGAATGTAATATCATAGCATGAGGGTAGGTGTCTGTTTACTTTAGTTGAAACAACGTTCTTGCGATTTTCGTTGAATATGAGAATGTAATACCACAGCATGAGGGTAGGTGTCTGTTTACTTTAGTTGAAACAGCGTTCTTGCGATTATCGTTGAATATAAGAATGTAATATGACAGCATGAGGGTAGGTGTCTGTTTACTTTAGTTGAAACAACGTTCTTGCGATTATCGTTGAATATAAGAATGTAATATGACAGCATGAGGGTAGGTGTCTGTTTACTTTAGTTGAAACAACGTTCTTGCGATTATCGTTGAATATAAGAATGTAATATGACAGCATGAGGGTAGGTGTCTGTTTACTTTAGTTGAAACAACGTTCTTGCGATTATCGTTGAATATAAGAATGTAATATGACAGCATGAGGGTATGTGTCTGTTTACTTTAGTTGAAACAACGTTTCTGCGATTATCGTTGAATATAAGAATGTAATATGATAGCATGAGGGTAGGTGTCTGTTTACTTTAGTTGAAACAACGTTCTTGCGATTATCGTTGAATATAAGAATGTAATATGATAGCATGAGGGTAGGTGTCTGTTTACTTTAGTTGAAACAACGTTCTTGCGATTATCGTTGAATATAAGAATGTAATATGACAGCATGAGGGTATGTGTCTGTTTACTTTAGTTGAAACAACGTTTCTGCGATTATCGTTGAATATAAGAATGTAATATGATAGCATGAGGGTAGGTGTCTGTTTACTTTAGTTGAAACAACGTTCTTGCGATTATCGTTAAATATAGGAATGTAATATGATAGCATGAGGGTAGGTGTCTGTTTACTTTAGTTGAAACGACGTTCTTGCGATTATCATTGAATATAAGAATGTAATACGACAGCATGGGGGTATGTGTCTGTTTACTTTAGTTGAAACAACGTTTCTGCGATTATCGTTGAATATAAGAATGTAATATGATAGCATGAGGGTAGGTGTCTGTTTACTTGAGATGAAACAACGTTCTTGCGATTATCGTTGAATATAATGGCGTTTTCCATTGGTTGCACCAGTGCGCACTCAGTGCGCACTACTTTCAAAATCATTTTCCATTGGTAATTTGAGTGCGCACTCAGTGCAAGTGTTCGTATTCCATTGGTAGTGCAGACGAAACGAGTGCAGCACTAAATCGCACTCGATCCGGAGACAGTGCGGTATTTTCAGTGCAAATATGGCGGCTCGTAACGCGCGAGATATGATATGTATTTGTTGATGGAGCTTTTAGAATCCTCTGATAGCAGTGACGAAGAAGACGTTTTATTATTTAATGCGTCTAAAAACCAATGATGTGAACCCTAAAATACAGGGCTTCGTATCGGATGTAGTCAACAACTATTCTGATAACGAGGTAAGTGTCGTTTTTGCTTTACTGCGTGTAGCGAGGTCCGTCTATAGGTTATGTATGGCCTAATCCTAATATTTTTAACGTTTGTGTTTCGAAAACACTTTCGTCTTCAGCGATCAACTTGTGAGAAAGTAATCGAAGATTTTAAACATCAACTTCTTCAATCTCTGTAGTGCACGCCATGTTTACACTTCTATGGGCATGATGGCGTTTTTCATTGGGCGCACCAGTGCACACTAGCTGCTCGACCGTATTCCATTCGGGACTGCACTCAGTGCAACACTCGGCTAGTGCACTACGTCACATGGCTATTTCGATGTGAACTCAGTGCGCACTCGGTGCATGCCAATGGAAAACACCATAAGAATGTAATATGATAGCATGAGGGTAGGTGTCTGTTTACTTTAGTTGAAACAACGTTCTTGCGATTATCGTTGAATATAAGAATGTAATATGACAGCATGGGGGTATGTGTCTGTTTACTTTAGTTGAAACAACGTTTCTGCGATTATCGTTGAATATAAGAATGTAATATGATAGCATGAGGGTAGGTGTCTGTTTACTTGAGATGAAACAACGTTCTTGCGATTATCGTTGAATATAAGAATGTAATATGACAGCATGAGGGTAGGTGTCTGTTTACTTTAGTTGAAACAACGTTCTTGCAGTTATTGTTGAATATGAGAATGTAATATGTGAGCATGAGGGTAGGTGTCTGTTTACTTTAGGTAAAACAATGTTCTTGCGATTATCGTTGAATATAAGAATGAAATATGACAGAATGAGGGTAGGTGTCTGTTTACTTTAGTTGAAACAACGTTCTTGCGATTAATGTTGAATATAAGAGTGTAATATAAACCATAAGGGACGGTGTCTGTTTACTTTAGTTGAAACAACGTTTTTGTGATTATCGTTGAATATAAGAATGTAATATGACAGCATGAGGGTAGGTGTCTGTTTACTTTAGTTAAAACAACGTTCTTGCGATTATCGTTGAATATAAGAATGTAGTATAACAGAAAGAGGGTAGGTGTCTATTAACTTTAGTTGAAAAAACGTTTTTGCGATTATCGTTGAATATAAGAATGTAATATGACAGCATGAGGGTAGGTGTCTGTTTACTTTAGTTGAAACAACGTTCTTGCGATTATCGTTGAATATAAGAATGTAATATGACAGCATGAGGGTAGGTGTCTGTTTACTTTAGTTAAAACAACGTTCTTGCGATTATCGTTGAATATAAGAATGTAATATGACAGCATGAGGGTAGGTGTCTGTTTACTTTAGTTGAAACAACGTTCTTGCGATTATCGTTGAATATAAGAATGTAATATGTAAGCATGAGGGTAGGTGTCTGTTTACTTTAGTTGAAACAACGTTCTTGCAATTATCGTTGAATATAAGAATGTAATATGACAGCATGAGGGTAGGTGTCTGTTTACTTTAGTTGAAACAGCATTCTTGCAAAAATCGTTGAACATAAGAATGTTATTTGACAGCATGAGGGTAGGTGTCTGTTTACTTTAGTTGAACCAACGTTCTTGCGATTATCGTTGAATATAAGAATGTAATATGACAGCATGAGGGTAGGTGTCTGTTTACTTTAGTTGAAACAGCAAATTTGCAAATATCGTTGAATATAAGAATGTAATATGACAGCATGAGGGTAGGTGTCTGTTTACTTTAGTTGAAACAACGTTCTTGCGATTATCGTTGAATATAAGAATGTAATATGACAGCATGAGGGTAGGTGTCTGTTTACTTTAGTTAAAACAACGTTCTTGCGATTATCGTTGAATATAAGAATGTAATATGACAGCATGAGGGTAGGTGTCTGTTTACTTTGGTTGAAACAACGTTCTTGCGATTATTGTTGAATATAAGAATGTAATATGACAGTATGAGGGTAGGTGTCTGTTTACTTTAGTTGAAACAACGTTCTTGCGATTATCGTTGAATATAAGAATGTTATATGACAGCATGAGGGTAGGTGTCTGTTTACTTTAGTTGAAACAGCGTTCTTGCGATTGGCGTTGAATATAAGAATGTAATATGACAGCATGAGTATAGGTATCTGTTTACTTTAGTAAAAACAGTGTGCACGCAATTGGCGTTGAATATAAGAATGTAATATGACAGCATGAGTGTAGGTATCTGTTTACTTTAGTTGAAACAGCGTTTACGCAATTGGCTTTGTAAAGTAGAATGGACTATGACAGCATGAGTTTAGGTATCTGTTTACTTTAGTTGAAACAGCGTTTACGCAATTGGTGTTGTATATAAGAATGTAATATGACAGCTTGAGTGTAGGTATATGTTTACTTTAGTTGAAACAGTGTTCACGCAATTGGTGGTTGAGTATAAGAATGTAAAATAACAACATGAGTATAGGTATCTGTTTACTTTAGTTGAAACAGCGTTTACGCAATTGGTGGTTGAGTGTTAGAATGTAATATAACAACATGAGTATAGGCATCTGTTTACTTTTGTTGAAGCAGCGTGCCGCAACTGGTTGTTTGGTATAAGAATGTAATTTAACAACACGACTATAGGTATTTTTCTGCTATAGGCAGCGTGCACGCAACTGGTGCAATATCATTAACGGTACATGCTTTAGCATTACTTTCAATTTGAAAACCACAAAGAAATATATACATACCTTCACCAGTTTTTCTTTCAAATTTGGATTTCTGCTAATCTCGCTTCGCATTGCTTTCACCTCTTGATGGCTGTACCCGATTAGAGACTCCACAACCTGCAGAATGTTACAAAAACAATATAGATACTACCAGCACTCACATGCAGCAATTAGCAAGTGTATTAGTTTCTTCTTGTTCTTGTAAATCACTTATCGAAGCTACCAGTCGCACGGAACCATCAGAGTTGAGAATACGAGTGACACAATGTCGATAACACAATCGAGACCCACAGTACAAAAATGTTTTGAATCAAATATTAGTTTACAGTTGGGCCTACACCTTATTTTACAGTCACTCTCTCCGCCAAGGTGGAAAAGCCTCTGGAGATTTTTATCGTGAGTAGTTTTAGTTGCTATCTAAAGATGCCATCAAACCTAAGCAATAAAACTTACTTAGGATAATTCACAACTACCTTTCCTTTCAAAAGCATATTAGACTTTCCGTAAGTTCGCGTCATTCGTGAATTGCATTGCACTCTGCAAACAGCAGCCGGCACTAACAGTCTTCATCGCGAGATCTCACAGACTCCGACCCGAGAGAGTCTCAAGCAGAAACTGCAAGAATACCTCCCTAGCAAAGCCTTTTATGACACTAGGGAACTCACCGAAGTAACGCAGAATCCAAACGATTGTGTACACACTTAACCCTTGCTTTAATTACTTGACAACTTTTCAATATTCGATAGCCTTGTTTACTTCCACATGAATGTGTGGCAATAAATAAATTTAAAAGAAACTAGGTACAGAAGAATGAGATGGCGGTGGCACTCACGTTGGAAGAGAATACGGCGTCAACGATGGCCGACCCATCGCAGATCTTGGCCACCAGGTGCCACCCCTCCCTGTTGATGCTGACCTTGGCAACCACCGTCATGACGAACGCCTTGACGGTGTGGACGACCCTGGATGAGGGCGGACATCTTGCGAGCTGCGCCAGGTAGACGTACGGGGACCCCGACGTAACGGGGGCGGGGGCCGCATCCGTCTCGTCGTCCGGCCCGCAGAGCATCGCGCCCCCGGTCCCCGGGCGGAGGACCCCGGATGGGCCCCCCGTCACCTTGGGACTGCTCACCGACATAGACGAGATCCTGCGACTCGGGGGTGAATCTCCTGGAGCAGTTGCAACAACTTGTTTTAAGTACGGACCCCTTAACACTCCTACATATTTATCAAATGTGATCCCCTTGTTAATTATCGTTATACATATTCCCCCCCCTTCCCTCTCCTATCCATATTGCCTAGCTAACACAATTTATCCTACTGCTTTTTACAAGAATGGACATGAAGTGAACCTCATAAAATAAAACAAGGCTAAATATTATATAAACTATTAAAATAGGCCTACCTAGGTCCATGTCATGCCTCTATGGACCCCGAGAGAGAACAGAGTTTGGAATCCTCTGTCTAGAGGGAACGTAGAGGAAGACCCAGTCTGAGTGGTGAGAACTTAACTACAGACTGGATGAGTACCGGTACTCATTAGTGTTACCCAGTGATATATATACCACACAAGTAGCCAACAAAGAGTTTCTCAATGCAAGAAGAAGGGATGACAAAAATGTGAATTGCAAATACTGTAGTAGTTTTTATTAGAGGATCCACTATCTTAATGTTTAGTGCTGTGTCTGTGTAGTTTTTCTCCCTTTCATTACCCATAAGAAGGCAAGGCAATACTGTAACTCAGTCCATCGAGTGTGAAAAACTAAGCAACATAATTTTGAATCCATGTAGTTTACACTGTAGACTAGTGTTAAATAGACCTACCTGATTTACTCGATGTCAGGAAAGACGTCAGCTTGGTTTGCTTCTTGGCTGACTGACTACTTGGGATGGGCTGGCGAACCTTGGACTGATTCTGAACTGCCTTAGTACTGGACTGATGTACTGTTGGCGGACTTTGGAATGTTTGGTTACTGGACTGACGTGCTGTTGGCGGACTTTGGAATGTTTGGTTACTGGACTGACGTGCTGTTGGCGGACTCTGAAATGTTTGGTTACTAGACTGACGTGCTGTTGGCAGAGTCTGAAATGTTTGGTTACTGGACTGACGTGCGGTTGGCGGACTCTGAAATGTTTGGTTACTGGACTGACGTGCTGTTGGCGGACTCTGGAATGTTTGGTTACTGGACTGACGTGCTGTTGGCAGAGTCTGAAATGTTTGGTTACTGGACTGACGTGCTGTTGGCGGACTCTGAAATGTTTGGTTACTAGACTGACGTGCTGTTGGCAGAGTCTGAAATGTTTGGTTACTGGACTGACGTGCTGTTGGCGGACTCTGAAATGTTTGGTTACTAGACTGACGTGATGTTGGCAGAGTCTGAAATGTTTGGTTACTAGACTGACGTGCGGTTGGCGGACTCTGAAATGTTTGGTTACTGGACTGACGTGCTGTTGGCGGACTCTGAAATGTTTGGTTACTAGACTGACGTGCTGTTGGCAGAGTCTGAAATGTTTGGTTACTGGACTGACGTGCTGTTGGCGGACTCTGAAATGTTTGGTTACTAGACTGACGTGATGTTGGCAGAGTCTGAAATGTTTGGTTACTAGACTGACGTGCGGTTGGCGGACTCTGAAATGTTTGGTTACTGGACTGACGTGCTGTTGGCGGACTCTGAGGTACTTGCTTGCTGGATTGACGTATCATAGGCTGATTCTGAAATGCTTGGTTAACAACAGGCAGATTCTCAAATGATTGATTGCTAGATTGATGTATTGTAGGTTGGTTCTGGAATGCTTGATTACACGTCGGACGATTTTCAGGCGGGTTTTGAACAGCTCGATGGCCAACATTCACGCTTGGTCTCGTTTCATTAGCCGAGTTTCTTCTGTTCTCGAAAGCATTTTGCGGATTTCTTTGCACACTACTGGCCTGTTCTATAGCTTGCCTCTCAATTGCTTCGTAGTCAAAAGATTGGAGTAAGTCTTCGTCTTCCGATAGGTCCATTATATCCGAATTGTCATGGTACTGCTGCTCGAATCCGTCTGAAATCGGAACGGAACAAAATTGTTGGGAACTTATTTCGTGTTAGGACCATCTGAAATGAGTGTGTGGTAAAGAATATTTATTTCATTTCAGTCTGGCACCAGGGGACTCGAGCAAAAGGAACTCTAGTGGAATCCGTCTCACATGACACTTAACCTTTCACAACACACATACTCGCAACTATTGTACTGCATAAGTTCTCTTCTCACCCAAACCTAGTGCTGACTTAACCGACGTGAACCAGTCAAGAGGGATGCGGCAGAGAAACAAGATGTGAAAATAGCGGGACACGGAAATACGTTATACGTTGCTGCCAAACCAGCCTAACAGAAATTATTACAATGGTGGACTGGTGGATACAGAATAGCATTAAAGAGAAGATATTGAAATGAACATACTTCAGCAAGCAACACTAAATCAATGTGACAAGAGCTTACAAGTGTCAGTACAGATGTACCTAATTTAAAATGAAAAGCTTAACTAGGATGACAAACAGCAGCAGGCAATGAACAACAATACAAAGACGTTAAGAGAAGAAGAACAGAGCATAGACTCCGGTGTAGACTTATGACAGATTTATAGCAATTTTCTGATTGGTTCATATGACCTACCGGGCCAAGATAACTAGATAACTAGATAACTAGATTATTTTTGTTATATCTTTATTAGCATTTAAATTAGTAGTAAAATTCCTACTTCCTCTGTAACGTCATATTACATAATATAGACTGTATTGTAGAAGACCAGCTACCTACGAGTAGTATACTCACTGGGGGTCAGTGATATTATATAATTGTAATTACTGTATTCATTATCAATAAAGAATCTGAAAC
Organism: Isoperla grammatica; assembly: GCA_945910005.1. NCBI lineage: Eukaryota > Metazoa > Arthropoda > Insecta > Plecoptera > Perlodidae > Isoperla > Isoperla grammatica. Next base: position 2,325,142 of record OX246737.1, read on the forward strand.
TAGTGATTTAGAAACTAGTGGGCCGGAAAAACGTGTTGCCGTGTTGCTATAAATCCGTCCTTACTCTAAATAAAATAAGCCTAGGCCTAACCAAACTATCATGCATGTTCCAAGGAACAGACCTTGTAACCGCTCCTCCGTACCGGTCGGGGCGTGTTGCTGTTCCAGGGCCGACAGCTGGGCGTCGACCTCCGCGTCGATAAGGTCGTCATCCGATAGCGAGGGGTCGGGGTCACGATCGCCGTACTGAGGCTCGTCTTGGTCCTGCAACCACATTCCAACCGGCTCGAGAGAAGATCGTGAGATATCGGCACAAAGGAGCACAAGTAGATTCGGAATACGGTTATCAGTAGAGAGATTAGGAAATGGAATAAAACGGACAAACGGTGAGACGAGAGGTTGATGGACAAAAATGCATGAAATGAAGGTCATGCGCAGGCAGCGTATAAGTTTATGGACCGAGACGGCAAACAAGGAGAGAAAACCACGTCGGCTCAATCTAATGTGCACTACACTAGTTTGAATTTCTGTTGAAGGTCTTTGACAAATTGTGCATGAGAAGGGGAACCCAGACAAAATAGAGGAACCACCCTAATAGGACACAAAGTAATCAATAAAACATTACAACATCCTTACCCAGTGCTCGTCGGGTGGCGGCGGTGGAAACAGCGGAGGCAAGTTGTTGTTGCAAAGCACTCGTGCAGGCTGTGCGTTTGGCAACGGTGCTACGTTGGCATCTGGCAACGCTAGGTTCTCGTTGTACGGGTCAGGATTCAGGGGCAAGCCACTGAAACAGACAATGGCTATTAACGGTTTTATATCCATGATGTCCCAGGTTTTATTTATATGAAGTTCAGACTAAATAATACTGTTTTGTTTAGAAATTTATGTTTATAATTTTATAATTTATAATAGTTTATGGATTCAATGGGGTTCTACAGAAGATACCACACAAGTCCACTATACCAATGGAGCAAAGAAAATCTTTGTAAAGCTACACAGATTGCACTGTTTTGACCATAGCCAACCCCCCCCCCCCCCCCCCCTCTCTAGATCTTGGGATTAGATTAGAGTAACCAACAAAGCTGCCAAGGCATGTAGTGCAACATGCAAGTTGACAGACATTCAAAAGAACCCTCAGGGACTTTTTATTTATCAATGCCGTGATTAATAATTATATCTTTGATAACTATTCTTTCAGCTGGTAGGCCTACTACCGGTACTTGTATTCTTAAGTTATTTTATTTTACCTGAATTTAAAAAAAAAAACTTTAAAATAATTTAGTATTATCGATCAAAAACGGTAATTATGCTGACTAATATCAGTATCCATGTTTGCTATCGATGACCATCCCTAGAACTCGTGTAGCTCACAGCCACATGGTTAACTGAGCAGCTCTTGTTGTAGCAATAGTTTTCATCTTCTCTTATGCCCACAATTGACATCTCACATCATCATGTGCTTTCTGTTCAACCAATAGAACTTACTAGGTATAATAACTATGAGTTGTAATCATAGGGCTACGTACAGTTTCTTACAAAGGATGTTCTCGTAAGCATTCGGTATTATCATGGAGTCGATTTCTCCTCCGAGAAGTTTAATGTTGCTTTCCGTTAACAACAGCTTTCCCCTCCGGCACAACACCGGGCCTATAATCAGCACCTGGAACATCACATTGCAGACAATAGTTCAATAATCATTCAATAGTTGATAATATGAATTGCTGTTGGCTGTTGTAGAGTGCACCCTTTTCAGGTGACTGCCTGGGTAAGTAATGAATATTAAAGTCTTTGAATAGTTGGGAAGTAATAACCAAGAGCTATTACACATACAGTAGTAGGAATCAATCACAGCACTTGTCACTGAGAAAGCATTGGGAAAAACTACGAACCACTTGCATTTGTTTGTTGAAAATACACAGTGGCTTTCCTATCTCTAGTGGCTGACCAGAAAATACATGATGACATGAGATGTCAATTGTGGGTATAAGAAAAGAAGAAGCTTTGCCTTTGACTTGCCAAGCCAATAAAATATAGTCCAATAACTAAGCTATGTGTAAAAGTTTCCTTCTAATAAAGTTTTTCAATTTTCTCTGTAGGCCTATAACAATTTAAAATTACGAACACATTTGAGGAAATTGTCCGAGTGTTACCATAGTCTATCCAGATCCCCATGAATCAAATTTCATCACTTAAATCTCCATCTGTGGTAAAGTTATATGGTTTTAGCAGTGCGATACTGGAACTTATAATTCAACCATTTTCTGCATGTGAAGCAATGCCAATTTTTATCCCATTTGCATAGAATAACGATTTTAACCTGTCTTTATGGTTTGCCAATGTGAACTAGTACTAGTATTTAGTTTTCCTCCATGCTATACAAGATTCAAATTTTCCAAACACTTGGGAACCGCGTAGCTTGGGTTCTACTGTATCCTACCTTACTGCCGGGGATGAGCGGCTGGCTGAGTAGCTTGATGACCTCGTGCTCGAGACCCTTGACCTCCTGAGTACCGTCGCACAACGTCAGCTGCCACATGCGGTTCCCTTTCGGCTCCTTGTAAGCTTCCTTGTAGCGAGGCAATTCGTCTCCCTCGTTGAGTGTTATGTTCAGCAGCTTCTGATGCTGCGAGTAGCAACTCACGCTTATGTCCAACATCGCTTCAACCTGAGCAGAGTAACAGTTGTAGAATAATACACGACTTGAACTTTAACCTACGAGTCAAGTAATACACGCTAGTACCGGTATGTGTCTTACGAGATATTGCTTTAAGTTCATACCTGCAAAGCATACTTTCCTGGTAGCATAATTTTCGTCTCATTCACAAGATTTGGAGGAAGACAAAGAGTTTCCATTTCCCGTAAATCGGCAAGCAGCCATTGATCAAGGACAAATCTTTGTAATGCTGCAGTTGAGGCCTGAAAATGAGAAATATAGGGTGAAAATATGAGAGAAACTAGTGTTTTAAGCGAGCTGTGAATTACGGCAGACCACTTGCGAGAAAGTCCCACTTAAATGAGAAGAGATAAACATGACATCTCATCTTCACGTTTTCGTCCCTAGGACCCAGACATGAGAATACAGGGGAAGTTGTGGGGCTAGGAAAGATGAAGGCTTTTGCCGATAGGCTGAGGCCAAAACCTGAACCCAGGTGGAAGGAAAAGGAAAAAGGTGATGGCGATGGAGAAGGAAGAGGGATGAGGGCAAGAGGAGAAACGGAAGGGAGGAGATTAAGGGAAACTGGGAAGAAACAGCAAGAGGATGATGGAGAAAGGAGGAAATATGCTAAGGAGGGGACAGGAGGAAGGAAGGAAGTAAAGAGACCCTCACCACCGGGGCGGCGACCAGCCAACTGTGAGGAGGAGAAACACAACAACAACAACAACAACAAGACTTCAATGTGCATGCCGCTTTATGTGGGGCCTAGTCTAATGTATAGGCCTACATACGGAGCGGGCCTTGATCTACGTTCCCAGACTACTGTGGAGCTGGTAGTTAGTGCCTACTCCTTGACTCAGGGTGACCAGGGCCTGATCAGATCTCTAATAGGGCTAAGTACACAGACTAAATAAGATTCAATAGGCCCAATTAGCCTGATTAAACAGCTAAGTATAACTAAGACAACACTTTGAGTCATCGATTACCAAGGTTGGCTGCAGCCATTAAGGCGTTGCCTAGTAAATCGTACTCCTGCATTCCAGGTTTAAATCCTAGCCTAGCTTGGACATGGACATCATGCCTTGTGGCTTGCATGGTTTAGCCTAGGCCTAGGCCTTGGTTCAAAAATTGAAAAATGTAGATCAACATGACAAAATATCTTGTCTGTAAGTCTAGGCCTAGGCCATTATATTTCAAACCCAATGCATAGGCCCTAGTTCAAGCTGAATCAATGAATATTGATAGTACTTAGGCTAGTTACCGCCATCCCCATGACAAACCTAAGAACTAGGTAGGCTAGAGCCTCCTAGCCTACGCATTGGGTTTGAAGTTCGGGGTCCTAGGCGTGCTAAGAATGAGGTTATGTTGAGCATGCACGGCACAGACGAGCTGGAAAGGTACTAGAGAAGAAACTTTATGGCTACTAATTCTTACGTTTGGGTTTTCAGAACGGAAAAATTCAGCACATCCATCAATCCAATCATCTGTAAAGTTGTAATGTTGAGATTTTAAATTATTTAGCACTTCTTGCAACACAGGATCCCTGGCCATTTTGCCACAAATGTCACATTATACACTGCCTTGCTAACGTAACATTGTTGATGTGTTCCCGCCAAATCCCTTTAACTGGCAGTGATTCTCAGCCGATACATGGCCGATAACAAAAAGCAAACTAGTTTTAAAATTTAATCATAGGTAGCGCACTTTGCATTTTATTACGTAAAAGGCGGGAATACATTTTAAGCTGCAAGGTGTAATTTTTAGTTTTCATAGCTAAGGAGCGTAATGGCTGCGAGGTGAGGGGCTCATTAGATGAGATATGAGTTATGATGACACATAAACAAATACCTTACAAGTGTTTCTGTGTTGGGTCCTGCAGTGAAGAGCTTTAGACAGCGGGAAGACCCGCCTGCAATCAGGGGCGGACTGAAAAAAAATCCAGGCCGGGCAAACTTTTGGTCAGGCCAGGCACGGGGGGTTTGGGGGGCTGTGGCCCCCCAACAACAGCGCCGCAGGCGAAATTTTTTCAAATCAGGCTTTTAGAAGGCATTTGGTGCGTTTTAGAAAAAACATAGCAGGCTGAAAGCACTACTGAAATACTATAGTTTTCGACGATTAAAAGTAGAAAAACACCAGCAAGAAGATTGGAACACTATCTAACGACTGATGAGAATGAGATCAAGTTACACCGAAATCCAACGATTCTACAATGTAATTTAAACCTTGCAATATCGTAACGGAAGGGGGGGGGGGGGGAGGGACTCGGATTTAAAGAAATTTAAATTTCAAACGTGCACATGTAAGCCCATTGATTTTTGAGTATATTATTGACAATGGAAGGCGAAAGTTTATCGTGAAATCTATATCTTCTTAACAGTAACCTAGTGTTATACATAATTGGGGAAATAATATAAAATTGTCAGCAAAAACTTACATTGTTCTGTGGGAGGGACTGCAGCGCTGAGGCGTGCGCAGAGGTTGATCAATGGGGGGGGCACAATAAATTCCCGGCTAAAGTACTTCCCGGCGGCGCCCCACACCCTTCAGGTGTGGGGGGGATACCCACTACAAAAAAGCGCCGCAGGCGATTTTTTTAAAACCGACGCTTTTTAATGTGTTTTTAAGCGTTTTAGGAGGAGTACAGGTTGTCTGTTGAATGTTTTAATTTTATCAGTGATATCATTGTTACAAAGTGATGGTATAGTGGTCAGTCACAAAGCCAAAATTTTGGTGTTAGGGCAACAGGTGATGTTGACTCCGGTCAGCTCATTCCAAAGTCAAACCAATCTAGGACTTCAGATAAAATTAGAACCATTATGTCATATACGTCATCATTTTTGTCGCCTGTTTCGACAGGCACTCACTGTCCCTGGACCTATTTTTTCCCGGGCCAAACGAGCAAGGTAGTTGGAGAAACAGTGAAAGTTTGAGGAATATATTTATAGACTTTCTACTGTGTTGTGACTTGCGAGCAAAGCGCCACTAAATATGATTTTACAATCTAATGCCTCATTCTGCAAAAAAAACACCTATTCTAATGGGGGGGAAACTGCCCCCCTTGCCCCCTCCTGCGCACGCCTATGCCGGGCAGCGCACACCACTATCCGATTGTTATTAGTAGATTAGTGTTTTCTTCACTCACAGGTACACGGTGGGCAGCGCCGCCAGCGCGGCAACTTACCGCCGGCGCCAGGCAGTTAGTTTATGCCTGTTCCACTCAGACCAGGCCAAATTTGGGCCAAAACAGGCAGGCCACCGGGCATTTGCCCGGTTGCCCGGTGGGCCTGTCCGCCCCTGCCTGCAATTGGGAGACGAGAGACAGTTCCAAGAACTATAGACGAAACCAAAGACAAGCTCACGACAGAAACGCGACAAAAAGTGAAGACTCCTAATTTGAACTGGGTCGGGGTACTTTTTGTCTCCTCTACTGCAAATGATTTTACGTTGTCATGATCCACGGCCGAACCTTTGACGAGATCGTTATCTTTAAGTCATGGTCGCCTTCAGATTGACATTCTCGTGATGGCCCGACCGCCGAAACCATAACCGTTCCACCCTCCATGCGTGAGAGAGAGAGAGAGATGTAGCTGTCTGTCACCCCATCTGGAGCCATCTACCCTCCACGTGTAGGCACTGAATCAAATCCAACCCTTCGCTCTCTTATCTTCTTTGGAAGGGAAAACTTGTGCATGTTGATTTTTATCTCCCTCCCCCACTCATTTGTGAACCAAACCAATCAATCACCTGACGAGGAATTCAGTGTCAGAAGGAAAGAAGGCTACGATCTGGCATCAGACATCTTCCTCTTCGTGACTGATCTCTCGATTAGCCTCGTTACCATGCTGGGAGCTCAAACCAGCTTTTCTGAAACCGGAACACGCGTTCCCGTTTTATTTTGTAACTCACATACTGTTTTCCTCATGATTTCAAAATTCGTGAATTACCATTATTTACTTGTATGTGTTAATTTAACACGAGGAACCGAGCTTGTTTCTGAAAATACCAAAATATTTATTTGCTGGTATGAATCAAAGATTACGGATTTAGCTTCGAGTGGTCCAAACGTTGAGTTGTGCTTGTGCGGTGTGGGTGGTTTGTGTAATATTAGTACTATGTGCACTATGGTTTATATTACAAGTACTAAGAATATGAATAAAAATAAAAATATAACTTTATTTTCTTCTTTGTACATTAAGTGAAATACAGCTGTAAAACATAGTACATACATAACATGATAAAGCATATACATTACATTTAAAAAAAAGGAAGACAAAATGAAGTTCGACGGATCGAGACTGGAAACCTAAAGAACTCTATTTCCTAGGTATGAATGTTGTTGCCGGCTCGTTTAGCCGGAATGTCACAAATCAGTCACCACGTGTCTGGAGTCTGCGCGCGCAGTCACACAAATACCCCACACCGTTGTTTGTAATTAATGTAACAGGAAATTACCTAAATGTTTTCGGTTAGCAAGTGATGGAGGGGCCGACCATTGAAGTGAATAGCGCTCTAGAATAGCCTCGTAGTCGGCAGGGCTGAGGTCTGACGTCATAGCTCTTGCCAAGTACCAAGTTAACAACACGTTCACTACATCTGTTCGTAACGAGACACGTCCAGCGCGCATGTTGGTATTGGAAATGTGACGACACAATATAATGACATCCCAAACCAAGTAAGACCAGTTCACTCCGCTTAGCGGGACAGGGATATTGTCACGCGCCGACTTGAGGTCGGTTGAAACAGCGCGTGTGAGGTGACCTCCATCACATAACAATAGTTTCTTCAGTTTGCCGCCAGGACCCGACTAGTTTCGCCTGGAGCCCAGCACAACATTTCGACGTGCAATGGTTTTCCAATTGTTTATGTATCAACATATTATTAAATTGATTGTCTTACAATGTATTGTAGGGTAAATAAATTACGATTAGAACAACAGCCATATTGTTTGGTTTTGCTTTGAACAAACAATGAATGTGTACCAATAAAAGAATGATACAACAATGGAGTCGCCTAGCAACCAATTGTTTGCCCGACGTTATGAGTTGTAATGTCACAGCCAGGGCTATATAATTATGTATCATATATCCTGAATTAGCCTTTCAGGACATAAAATACAAAATAGCAGATGAGCCCCATCACGGTCGCAGCTTATCGCTTATCCACTCGGCAATATTTATCGCAGGAGGACATAATCTCGAATGGAAATGCTACGATAAGATTTTTTAAAACAAATCGCTGATTTCACATCTGACTCATCCCAGTCTAGTTTTGTCGAAAGAGAAAGAATTGAAGTACAAATGCAGCCATGAACTACAGCTAGAGTTTCATACCGCCTCGCCGACTAGTCAAGCCTACGAATAGTAGAGTCCAGGATCCAGACACAGGAGTCAGTGGAGTTGGAGAGGGGAGAGATGACAAGATCACGTTGTTTGTCGAAACTCGATAGATTCATCAGCTGTCAATAAGGCGAGAAAACAAACCAATTCAAGATGAACATATTAAATAAGCAGTAAGTCTGCATAGCGTAATGATTGTGTCTATGAAAACTAATACAAATTTCCTTTCGTTTCCAGCCACGGGAAACTGGGAGGACGGGTGGGGAAGCAATTTTTTTGTTTAGTAAACTTTAGTTTAAAACGTTGTTTTTACCTAAACATATATTCCCATCTCATCAATGAGTATAGTCCACTCCAGCGGCGCATTGAGTTCAGTGTGATTGAGCTATTACGCTCGACGAGACGGGGGGAGGGAGGGATGCTATTTCTGAACACACATCACGCCCCATTGAATCAACATAGAGCCAAGCAGATGAAACACCTTCCCGTGGCTGACATCCAATCAAGCCGCCTGCACTCCTCAGTCAGTCCTCAGCCAAGCAGATGAAACACCTTCTCGTGGCTGACATCCAATCAAGCCGCCTGCACTCCTCAGTCAGTCCTCAGCCAAGCAGATGAAACACCTTCTCGTGGCTGACATCCAATCAAGCCGCCTGCACTCCTCAGTCAGTCCTCAGCCAAGCAGATGAAACACCTTCTCGTGGCTGACATCCAATCAAGCCGCCTGCACTCCTCAGTCAGTCCTCAGCCAAGCAGATGAAACACCTTCTCGTGGCTGACATCCAATCAAGCCGCCTGCACTCCTCAGTCAGTCCTCAGCCAAGCAGATGAAACACCTTCTCGTGGCTGACATCCAATCAAGCCGCCTGCACTCCTCAGTCAGTCCTCAGCCAAGCAGATGAAACACCTTCTCGTGGCTGACATCCAATCAAGCCGCCTGCACTCCTCAGTCAGTCCTCAGCCAAGCAGATGAAACACCTTCTCGTGGCTGACATCCAATCATGTGGCCTGCCGGAGCAGATTATCTAATCGTGTGTTCGCCACGTCACTCCTCAGTCATGTAGCCTGCACTCCTCAGCCATGCTGTCTCCGCTCCTCAGTCATGCAATGCCTTCTGTATTGAGGCATACTGCCTTATGCACTCCAGGCTCAGTCAGTACTCCTCAGTCAAACTGCTTCTCAATCACGATCATACTAAAACGGAGTCAGAACTCATTGTTGTCTGATAACATGGTCCCAGCCAGCCCCACTGCTGTCCCATCATAGACTTATCTCATCATCTTTGGTTGGTCCCAGTCCAAGTTCTGAATATTCAATAAGACAAAATACAAATAAACATAAACACTTCTTTACTGCCGGATGCCAAAACAAAGATAAGGACTAGAACGAGTGGAAGGTTTTTACTATTTATTTTAATTAGTAATTATTGGAGTTCGAGTTGCCGTGAAAATAATTAATTATTATTTATCACTTTTTGGACGGGACGCCATGAATAATGTATTGGACCTTCGTGTCCGAGTCCGAGTGAATATTATCTTGTATCGTGGCTGAGCATACAGGGCAGGTGGGATAGTTAGAAGTTAGCAGCGAGATGGCGCAGATGATAGAGCAATCCAAGAGGCTCAGGACCGACCTGTGGTCCATTTATTATGTCTATGCTGTGGTGCGGAGAAAGACTGCCTTGGAAAGTAACTGCTAAACGTTAAAAGTCTCTTTCTAAAAAGTAACTTACATTATAGTTGGAACTACAAAAGTAACATACAAAGTTGATGGTTACGAGAATTTGTCGAGAAGAGTAAAATAGTCTTGTGAAGTGAGTTACACGCAGTATAAATACATAGTACCCGCAGAGAGATGGATTTTGATGTTAGCGTGTTTTTGAAAATGCAATCTGTTTCAAAATTAACTTTCTAATTTGTTTTAATGTTCCTAATCTTTTAGCGTTAAAAGTTCCTGCTGTGGCAAAAGGAACTACTCAACAATGCGGAAACACACGGGTAATCTTCTCGATGATCCTCGCTGCCAGTTGCCAACTGCATTCTTCTGCGCCGCCGTACATGTTGCGTGTGTTGTACATAAATACAACCGAAGAGGTTTATGTCCCTGGTGTGATGAGCCCAGCCCTGGTCGTAACTATGAGCGATTTAGAGCTATTTAACACTTCGCTATTTCAGTACCTATAATCGGTTCAATATTATTGAACTCCTTTCCTTTGAACTTTCCTTTTCCAAACACCTCAAGAAAAAAAGTTTATTTGTTTTAGGAGTAAGTAAATAGCTACTTATCATACCAGAATATTATAAACTTAGGCGTAATCACAAAGTGTTTATTATAAATATGCTACTTACTAAACAAGTGCAGGCGGGTTGTTGCACACCCAAGACAATCTCTGATTGGTCGGATTTCGTTCCAAACAACTTAGAGATGAAACAGGCCACCCAAGCCCCAGCCCATCCAGCCAGGATGCCTCTCCCTTGTTTTTTCTTCCTGGGGGAATCGGGCGGGAGTGGAGCAAGAGAAGGTAAACGTAAGCGAGTGGAGAGAAGTATGTTAGAGTTAAAACGTAATTTCTCTAAAGTATCATGATGACTATTGTTGTCATTGAGTTTGTAACGACGGCTCCTTTAGTGACCTCGTCTCATTAGTCATACGACAGGCAGAGTTACCCTGACGTGGCGTAGTAATTGTCCAAGCGCTTGCGGATAAAAAGCAATTTAGTAAGTTATCGTTTGAGGAACTCGACAACCCGATATCTGCAATAAATCATGAACCAGTTCAGGTCTTCATAGTTATATTGCCAGTGTGCAATCTCTATACATTGTTATTGCATCTAACATAATACAGGGGTTGTAAATTATAGACTACATTATCTATAGTATAGAACCTTACAACAATATTTTTATAGCGGCTGGTTAACTTTATGGACACGAGATAAATGATTTGCCGAGATTCTTTTATGACCCATTGTGTGACAGGATAGACAGACAGATAGACAGACAGACAGACAGACAGACAGACAGACAGACAGACAGACAGACAGACAGACAGACAGACAGACAGACAGACAGACAGACAGACAGACAGACAGACAGACAGACAGACAGACAGACAGACAGACAGACAGACAGACAGACAGACAGACAGACAGACAGACAGACAGACAGACAGACAGACAGACAGACAGACAGACAGACAGACAGACAGACAGACAGACAGACAGACAGACAGACAGACAGATAGACAGGCAGCTAAATGATTGTAGGTGTTGTGTGTGTGTGTTTGCAGACATTATTTTGGGCGTGTTCAGTGTTATGGCCTCCGGTTTGTTTGTCGAGAAGTGGCAACGCGGTGAACCCTGCTGGTCGCCTGGTGTCATTTGAGAGGGGCCTTTGTGCACGGCGAGCAGGAGCGAGAGAGAGAGAGAGAGAGAGAGAGAGATGTCGTGAGATCCAGACTCGAGATCTCGAACCAACCAGAGACCCAGCCAAGCGACCACAGAAATTTCACGACAAAATGTTCGGTGAATCGTGAAAGTAATGATTCGGCTGATTCCTCCCCTTTGTTTTAGGTTAGCAACCCCCTCCCCCTCCCCCTCCGCCCCGGAAGACAAAGACATCCAGAAGCAGAACAGAATCTGCTGCACTTCCATGGATGGTACAAATACAATGCATGCTCGGTCTTCAGTTACGCTTTTCACGAGTTTCCCATCAATGTGACAGCCAATCACTAATCAGAAGCCCCGACGTTGTTTTATTGGTTGCTTCAATACTGCAGGCAGGATCCGTCAGGATCCGTCACACAACTTATATAAGGTTCTGCGATTCTATAGAAAACCAACGTGCCACATTATTTGTATGTGATTTGTGGGGTAGGATGGCAAACTTGACGGAAACAGAGTGGCGGTGTGGGCAGTGGGCACGCTCCCCATAACCCCCACCCCCAAAACGCCATTTGCTTTACTTTACGGCACTTCAAATACCACCATTGTTATCAAAAATAATACAATTGGGTATATTTGAATTTGGAAACACAATAAAGCGCTGAATTTCAGAACTGAGATAAAAAGTGCAAAACAAAACAAAATACAATATTTTATAAATCTAAGATGATTTCGAAGAATTTGTAGAAAGATAACCCTCTATGAAAGTGAATTTGCTGATCACTTTCAATAGCTATAGCTATATATCTATACATTCTTCAAAATCCTCGACTACCTATCATGAAATAAATGAAACTGATTTTTGTCCTGCATGAATATTGGACTGTATGTAGTGAAAGTGTGACATCTTCAACTATTCAGTACATTGCTGTCCTGATTGAGGGGATTCCGGCGTCAGGACAAAGCTGTCATAATCAGGACTGTTGGCAACCCTGATGGAAGCCGATAAAGAAGTTGTTCTGTTTGGTAAGCAACTTCCACTTGTTGCTCCCCTAGTCTTACATTAGCAAGGTCCATGGTCCATACAGTGAATAGTTGTTCTTGTATTTAGGAATAAAAGGGGATACGTATAGGAAGGATTAGGAAAGAATTCGCAAAAAACATGGATCGCCTATTCGATAGACATTTTGTTATTCAAGTAAGACATTAAAATTCATAAGTATGTGAAATCGTTGGTACATACATAATAATTGAATTGATATTTACTCTGAAATTATCAGGCATCTATATGATCACTCGTTTATTTTGTTGTAACATATTTGTACCTAAACCTATGTAACTGTAGTGTACTGTAAGCACAGATTACTACACATTATTGTCTATAGAATGTAGATGGTATGGTTGAAATGAGATGAGATGCAGGCGTAGACTTGGCCTCGCTGTTAGTGCCGCGGTCGCTTGCCCCGGACCCTATTTCCCTACGACACATGTGAATGTGACAGCCTGCAGACTGCTTAGAAATACCTGAGCCTCCAGTGTTTGGTTTCATAGGAGCGCAGAACAAACAGTCCCACCCCTCGTGGTAGTGAGGTGACAATAATCAACGCCTTGGACTCTCTCGTTACCACCTTTTACACTCACACGCACACGCACACGCACACGCACACGCACACGCACACGCACACGCACACGCACACGCACACGCACACGCACACGCACACGCACACGCACACGCACACGCACACGCACACGCACACAGTCCCACCCCTCTTGGTAGTGAGGTGACAATAATTAACGCCTTGGCTGTCCGTTGGACTCTCTCGTTACCACCTACACGCACACGCACACGCACACGCACACGCACACGCACACGCACACGCACACGCACACGCACACGCACACGCACACGCACACGCACACAGTCCCACCCCTCTTGGTAGTGAGGTGACAATAATTAACGCCTTGGCTGTCCGTTGGACTCTCTCATTACCACCTACACGCACACGCACACTCACACGCACACGCACACGCACACGCAGGCTCATAGTTACTCACCTCGTGTAAGAGGACGATTGCCCCCTTGTGTAACTATTAGTTGTCAAGCCTATCTTCATGTGGTATCTGTACGTGTACCATTGTACCACACACCTTAAATTAACAAATGTAGTGCGACAATTTATTATTTCGGTGTTGAAAGTGAAACCACAGTGACACATTGAGGGGTGAATGCTGGGAGGGGGGGGGGGGGGGGGACGCCCAATTGAAATGATCAAGATTACTATTCGTCAACCACTCGATCATCGTCTCAACATTAGCATCAATCTTCTTGGCCAAACAAGTTGACCTCCGGTGATCAATAACAACCAATACACACATTCAGTTCAAGTGGTCAGTTTAATTGAACCGTGGTCATCTTTGCTTCGGTCTCTGCCCAGCTGCACCAGTACAGGGCTTGTGCTCATTGAGGGGTGTAGACATCCCCCCCCCCCCAGTCACGTGTGGTGGGGCAGCAAATCCATGTGTGGTCGGGTTGGTGTTGGTGAAGGAACCTCTTTTTCGGTTCAAGTTTAGCAGTCAGTCTAAGATCTTGCTGGTTCAATATAGGGAATAGAAGACTTTTTGTTTGTGTTTTCAAAAATCCATTTATTGAACTGATTATTGACAGTATCGATCGACATATGTACCAGAGTGGTGTCGTTTGTTAGGTTGCACCCTTGCAACCGTCACTAACGCGGTGGAGTATTACTTTATCACCTAGACACAACACATGATATAGATTGTGAAGTATAGTGAAGTGACGTATGTGACAACTACCAACCTAAATCTAGTTGCATCTCGTTCTCTGCATCCGGTATTACCAACCTAAATCTAGTTGCATCTCGTTCTCTGCATCCGGTATTGTAGTGATACTATGAGCGCGTCTGTTGGCAGGCGTTGTAAGGGCAGAAGATAGGAGAACATCCGTCCATGATGTGGGGGGTAAATATGTTGTGACCATGTGTGACACGACAGGGGGGGGGGGGGGAGGGCCACGTCATGTCATGTTATCGACATTTTATGTACCTATAGTAACTTTCAGAAAATGTAACATTCATTTTTCAAATATTGCTCTGTTTTTTGTGTTTGTGCTGGGGGGGTGACATTATTAAAGGAAGGGGTCACAACTACTGTGACAAGTGTTTGCTCCCAAAGTGTGTAGCCCCCCCCCCCCCCCGCGCAGTACATTGTATAGTAACCGCGTCACGTGACCACGCCAGTGATAAACTGTTTCCTGCTACGAACAGAAATGTATTCATTTTAATATTCTATTCGAACGTGAAATATTTTAGAATATATTCCTGTACCCAAGATGGAAGTTCTCCTCCTTATATGCGCACCATTCAAATCCGCCTCATGACAAATGGGTCTGCATATTGATAAGATCTGTATGGCGACTGCGCGTTGCGTGTCCCATGTTGAGCACTGCGCATGCGCGGGCACAGCTCAGCTCCAGGACACAAAAACCACCGGAAAACATAAAAACAATATTATTAGGCGACAGATTGCGCGGGGTGTTATGGGAGGGAAGCGCTCAGCATTTGGGCGGGGGTTATTTCTTGTTTTAACATCTTGTTCGGATCTCGGAGACGAAAATAGTTTCGGAAACGCAGGTGAAATATTTACTGGAATTTCGAGCAAGATTATTAATGTTGTCCTATTGTTTGTATTGAGTTTACAAGTTATCCTTCTTCTCCCTAAACCAATCCACCACCGTGAAGGACCAAAGAAAACTATTATTAATTGAAACTAGGTATCAACCGACCGGTGGATTGGTTTCAAACAGCTCTCCATTCCTTCCTTTTCATTTCTTTAATTTCACTATAATTATTATTATGAACAAGCAATCGGGTTCAGAAAGGTGTCTCATCTATTAACTTCATAAATAACTTGTACAAAAGGTGTGAACGGTCTTAAAAAGTGTTTAAGTACATATAATTTTGATATTAAAATTATACAAATGTATCGTGTTTTAGTGACAACCTTTTCATAAAGTTCTATCATCACCAGAAATATAAATGTAAGCTTTAAAAAAGATCCACCCCCTATTCCGGTTTTGTCGTACACTACCTTGTTGCCCTTGCTTTCTTCCGGTGTGTTAATTATTGTGTAGACATACTGTTGTATTATTATTGTAAATCTTCTTTCTATAATCCCATGATCGGCAACGCACTTCCCTAATACCAAGGATTATTATGCCGTCAATTGATTGACACGTGGCTTGCTCATCCAGCCACGTGTATTTATTATGTCGGGGATCCAACACGTCGTTAGTATCGCAGCAACGTGTTAATGTATTGATTGACACGTGGCATGCTCATCCAGCCACGTGTATTTATTATGTCGGGGGTCCAACACGTCGTTAGTCTCCAGCAACGTGTTAATGTATTGATTGACACGTGGCAGGTTCATCCAGCCACGTGTATTTATTATGTCGGGGGTCCAACACGTCGTTAGTCTCGCAGCAACGTGTTAATGTATTGATTGACACGTGGCATGCTCATCCAGCCACGTGTATTTATTATGTCGGGGGTCCAACACGTCGTTAGTCTCGCAGCAACGTGTTAATGTATTGATTGACACGTGACATGCTCATCCAGCCACGTGTATTTATTATGTCGGGGGTCCAACACGTCGTTAGTATCGCAGCAACGTGTTAATGTATTGATTGACACGTGGCAGGTTCATCCAGCCACGTGTATTTATTATGTCGGGGGTCCAACACGTCGTTAGTCTCGCAGCAACGTGTTAATGTATTGATTGACACGTGACATGCTCATCCAGCCACGTGTATTTATTATGTCGGGGGTCCAACACGTCGTTAGTCTCGCAGCAACGTGTTAATGTATTGATTGACACGTGGCATGCTCATCCAGCCACGTGTATTTATTATGTCGGGGGTCCAACACGTCGTTAGTCTCGCAGCAACGTGTTAATGTATTGATTGACACGTGACATGCTCATCCAGCCACGTGTATTTATTATGTCGGGGATCCAACACGTCGTTAGTCTCGCAGCAACGTGTTAATGTATTGATTGACACGTGGCAGGTTCATCCAGCCACGTGTATTTATTATGTCGGGGGTCCAACACGTCGTTAGTCTCGCAGCAACGTGTTAATGTATTGATTGACACGTGGCATGCTCATCCAGCCACGTGTATTTATTATGTCGGGGGTCCAACACGTCGTTAGTCTCGCAGCAACGTGTTAATGTATTGATTGACACGTGGCATGCTCATCCAGCCACGTGTATTTATTATGTCGGGGGTCCAACACGTCGTTAGGCTCGCAGCAACGTGTTAATGTATTGATTGACACGTGGCATGCTCATCCAGCCACGTGTATTTATTATGTCGGGGGTCCAACACGTCGTTAGTCTCGCAGCAACGTGTTAATGTATTGATTGACACGTGGCTTGCTCATCCAGCCACGTGTATTTATTATGTCGGGGATCCAACACGTCGTTAGTATCGCAGCAACGTGTTAATGTATTGTTTGACACGTGGCATGCTCATCCAGCCACGTGTATTTATTATGTCGGGGGTCCAACACGTCGTTAGTCTCGCAGCAACGTGTTAATGTATTGATTGACACGTGGCATGCTCATCCAGCCACGTGTATTTATTAAACCGGGGGTCCAACACGTCGTAAGTCTCGCAGCAACGTGTTAATGTATTGATTGACACGTGGCAGGTTCATCCAGCCACGTGTATTTATTATGTCGGGGGTCCAACACGTCGTTAGTCTCGCAGCAACGTGTTAATGTATTGATTGACACGTGGCATGCTCATCCAGCCACGTGTATTTATTATGTCGGGGGTCCAACACATCGTTAGTCTCGCAGCAACGTGTTAATGTATTGATTGACACGTGGCTTGCTCATCCAGCCACGTGTATTTATTATGTCGGGGGTCCAACACGTCGTTAGTCTCGCAGCAACGTGTTAATGTATTGATTGACACGTGGCATGCTCATCCAGCCACGTGTATTTATTATGTCAGGGTCCAACACGTCGTTAGTCTCGCAGCAACGTGTTAATGTATTGATTGACACGTGGCAGGTTCATCCAGCCACGTGTATTTATTATGTCGAGGGGTCCAACACGTCGTTAGTCTCGCAGCAACGTGTTAATGTATTGATTGACACGTGGTATGCTCATCCAGCCACGTGTATTTATTATGTCGGGGGTCCAACACGTCGTTAGTCTCGCAGCAACGTGTTAATGTATTGATTGACACGTGGCATGCTCATCCAGCCACGTGTATTTATTATGTCGGGGGTCCAACACGTCGTTAGTCTCGCAGCAACGTGTTAATGTATTGATTGACACGTGGCATGCTCATCCAGCCACGTGTATTTATTATGTCGGGGGTCCAACACGTCGTTAGTCTCGCAGCAACGTGTTAATGTATTGATTGACACGTGGCAGGTTCATCCAGCCACGTGTATTTATTATGTCGGGGGTCCAACACGTCGTTAGTCTCGCAGCAACGTGTTAATGTATTGATTGACACGTGGCTTGCTCATCCAGCCACGTGTATTTATTATGTCGGGGATCCAACACGTCGTTAGTCTCGCAGCAACGTGTTAATGTATTGATTGACCCGTGGCATGCTCATCCAGCCACGTGTATTTATTATGTCGGGGATCCAACACGTCGTTAGTATCGCAGCAACGTGTTAATGTATTGTTTGACACGTGGCATGCTCATCCAGCCACGTGTATTTATTATGTCGGGGGTCCAACACGTCGTTAGTCTCGCAGCAACGTGTTAATGTATTGATTGACACGTGGCATGCTCATCCAGCCACGTGTATTTATTATGTCGGGGGTCCAACACGTCGTTAGTCTCGCAGCAACGTGTTAATGTATTGATTGACACGTGGCTTGCTCATCCAGCCACGTGTATTTATTATGTCGGGGGTCCAACACGTCGTTAGTCTCGCAGCAACGTGTTAATGTATTGATTGACACGTGGCATGCTCATCCAGCCACGTGTATTTATTATGTCGGGGGTCCAACACGTCGTTAGTCTCGCAGCAACGTGTTAATGTATTGATTGACACGTGGCCTGCTCATCCAGCCAAGTGTATTTATTATGTCGAGGGTCCAACACGTCGTTAGTCTCGCAGCAACGTGTTGATGTATTGATTGACACGTGGCATGCTCATCCAGCCACGTGTATTTATTATGTCGGGGATCCAACACGTCGTTAGTCTCGCAGCAACGTGTTAATGTATTGATTGACACGTGGCATGCTCATCCAGCCACGTGTATTTATGTCCAACACGTCGTTAGTCTCGCAGCAACGTGTTAATGTATTGATTGACACGTGGCCTGCTCATCCAGCCACGTGTATTTATTATGTCGAGGGTCCAACACGTCGTTAGTCTCGCAGCAACGTGTTGATGTATTGATTGACACGTGGCATGCTCATCCAGCCACGTGTATTTATTATGTCGGGGGTCCAACACGTCGTTAGTCTCGCAGCAACGTGTTAATGTATTGATTGACACGTGGCATGCTCATCCAGCCACGTGTATTTATTATGTCTGGGGTCCAACACGTCGTTAGTCTCGCAGCAACGTGTTAATGTATTGATTGACACGTGGCTTGCTCATCCAGCCACGTGTATTTATTATGTCGGGGGTCCAACACGTCGTTAGTATCGCAGCAACGTGTTAATGTATTGATTGACACGTGGCATGCTCATCCAGCCACGTGTATTGTTTATGTCGGGGGTCCAACACGTCGTTAGTCTCGCAGCAACGTGTTAATGTATTGATTGACACGTGGCATGCTCATCCAGCCACGTGTATTTATTATGTCGGGGGTCCAACACGTCGTTAGTCTCGCAGCAACGTGTTAATGTATTGATTGACACGTGGCTTGCTCATCCAGCCACGTGTATTTATTATGTCGGGGGTCCAACACGTCGTTAGTATCGCAGCAACGTGTTAATGTATTGATTGACATGTGGCTTGCTCATCCAGCCACGTGTATTTATTATGTCGGGGGTCCAACACGTCGTAAGTCTCGCAGCAACGTATTAATGTATTGATTGACACGTGGCATGCTCATCCAGCCACGTGTATTTATTATGTCGGGGGTCCAACACGTCGTTAGTCTCGCAGCAACGTGTTCATGTATTCATTGACACGTGGCATGCTCATCCAGCCACGTGTATTTATTATGTCGGGGGTCCAACACGTCGTTAGTCTCGCAGCAACGTGTTAATGTATTGATTGACACGTGGCATGCTCATCCAGCCACGTGTATTTATTATGTCGGGGGTCCAACACGTCGTTAGTCTCGCAGCAACGTGTTAATGTATTGATTGACATGTGGCTTGCTCATCCAGCCACGTGTATTTATTATGTCGAGGATCCAACACGTCGTTAGTCTCGCAGCAACGTGTTAATGTATTGATTGACACGTGGCATGCTCATCCAGCCACGTGTATTTATTATGTCAGGGGTCCAACACGTCGTTAGTCTCGCAGCAACGTGTTAATGTATTGATTGACACGTGGCTTGCTCCACCAGCCACGTGTATTTATTATGTCGGGGGTCCAACACGTCGTTAGTCTCGCAGCAACGTGTTAATGTATTGATTGACACGTGGCTTGCTCCACCAGCCACGTGTATTTATTATGTCGGGGGTCCAACACGTCGTTAGTCTCGCAGCAACGTGTTAATGTATTGATTGACATGTGGCTTGCTCATCCAGCCACGTGTATTTATTATGTCGAGGATCCAACACGTCGTTAGTCTCGCAGCAACGTGTTAATGTATTGATTGACACGTGGCATGCTCATCCAGCCACGTGTATTTATTATGTCAGGGGTCCAACACGTCGTTAGTCTCGCAGCAACGTGTTAATGTATTGATTGACACGTGGCATGCTCATCCAGCCACGTGTATTTATTATGTCGAGGATCCAACACGTCGTTAGTCTCGCAGCAACGTGTTAATGTATTGATTGACACGTGGCATGCTCATCCAGCCACGTGTATTTATTATGTCGGGGGTCCAACACGTCGTTAGTCTCGCAGCAACGTGTTAATGTATTGATTGACACGTGGCTTGCTCCACCAGCCACGTGTATTTATTATGTCGGGGGTCCAACACGTCGTTAGTCTCGCAGCAACGTGTTAATGTATTGATTGACATGTGGCTTGCTCATCCAGCCACGTGTATTTATTATGTCGAGGATCCAACACGTCGTTAGTCTCGCAGCAACGTGTTAATGTATTGATTGACACGTGGCATGCTCATCCAGCCACGTGTATTTATTATGTCAGGGGTCCAACACGTCGTTAGTCTCGCAGCAACGTGTTAATGTATTGATTTACACGTGGCTTGCTCATCCAGCCACGTGTATTTATTATGTCGGGGGTCCAACACGTCGTTAGTCTCGCAGCAACGTGTTAATGTATTGATTGACACGTGGCATGCTCATCCAGCCACGTGTATTTATTATGTCGGGGGTCTAAACACGTCGTTAGTCTCGCAGCAACGTGTTAATGTATTGATTGACACGTGGCATGCTCATCCAGCCACGTGTATTTATTATGTCGGGGGTCCAACACGTCGTTAGTCTCGCAGCAACGTGTTAATGTATTGATTGACACGTGGCATGCTCATCCAGCCACGTGTATTTATTATGTCGGGGGTCCAACACGTCGTTAGTCTCGCAGCAACGTGTTAATGTATTGATTGACACGTGGCTTGCTCATCCAGCCACGTGTATTTATCATGTCAGGGGTCCAACACGTCGTTAGTCTCACAGCAACGTGTTAATGTATGGATTGACACGTGGCTTGCTCATCCAGCCACGTGTATTTATTATGTCGGGGGTCCAACACGTCGTTAGTCTCGCAGCAACGTGTTAATGTATTGATTGACACGTGGCATGCTCATCCAGCCACGTATATTTATTATGTCGGGGGTCCAACACGTCGTTAGTCTCGCAGCAACGTGTTAATGTATTGATTGACACGTGGCATGCTCATCCAGCCACGTGTATTTATTATGTCGGGGGTCCAACACGTCGTTAGTCTCGCAGCAACGTGTTAATGTATTGATTGACACGTGGCATGCTCATCCAGCCACGTGTATTTATTATGTCGGGGGTCCAACACGTCGTTAGTCTCGCAGCAACGTGTTAATGTATTGATTGACACGTGGCATGCTCATCCAGCCACGTGTATTTATTATGTCGGGGGTCCAACACGTCGTTAGTCTCGCAGCAACGTGTTAATGTATTGATTGACACGTGGCTTGCTCATCCAGCCACGTGTATTTATTATGTCGGGGGTCCAACACGTCGTTAGTCTCGCAGCAACGTGTTAATGTACTGATTGACACGTGGCTTGCTCATCCAGCCACGTGTATTTATTATGTCGGGTAGTCCAACACGTCGTTAGTCTCGCAGCAACGTGTTAATGTATTGATTGACACGTGGCATGCTCATCCAGCCACGTGTATTTATTATGTCGGGGGTCCAACACGTCGTTAGTCTCGCAGCAACGTGTTAATGTATTGATTGACACGTGGCTTGCTCCACCAGCCACGTGTATTTATTATGTCGGGGGTCCAACACGTCGTTAGTCTCGCAGCAACGTGTTAATGTATTGATTGACACGTGGCATGCTCATCCAGCCACGTGTATTTATTATGTCGGGGGTCCAACACGTCGTTAGTCTCGCAGCAACGTGTTAATGTATTGATTGACACGTGACATGCTCATCCAGCCACGTGTATTTATTATGTCGGGGGTCCAACACGTCGTTAGTCTCGCAGCAACGTGTTAATGTATTGATTGACACGTGGCAGGTTCATCCAGCCACGTGTATTTATTATGTCGGGGGTCCAACACGTCGTTAGTCTCGCAGCAACGTGTTAATGTATTGATTGACACGTGGCATGCTCATCCAGCCACGTGTATTTATTATGTCGGGGGTCCAACACGTCGTTAGTCTCGCAGCAACGTGTTAATGTATTGATTGACACGTGGCATGCTAATCCAGCCTTATGTATTTATTATGTCGGGGGTCCAACACGTCGTTAGTCTCGCAGCAACGTGTTAATGTATTGATTGACACGTGACATGCTCATCCAGCCACGTGTATTTATTATGTCGGGGGTCCAACACGTCGTTAGTCTCGCAGCAACGTGTTAATGTATTGATTGACACGTGACATGCTCATCCAGCCCAGTGGTGTAGTGCCAAATTTACCAGTACGTATACGCTTCAGTGGGAAGCTGGAGAGACACATCTTTCCAGACAAAAGAAGATGGGGGTTTGGGGGGGGGGAACAACGGCGCCGCAGGCGATTTAGAAAAATACAGACTTTTTAGAGTGTGTTTTGAGCGTTTTAGATACCAATACCGGACTGAATGCAATCCCGAAATACTGCAGTTTTTGTAGTGCAAAACCAGAAAATCACAAAAAAAAATTGGAACACTGACGAGAACTGTTCAGGAATACGTTTTGGGGCTTGGGAAGTAGTTTTGCGACACACACGCCGCTCGTGGCCCGTATAGGTATATCTGTTGATACTTGGCTGTTGATAATTGACACCGCAATATTTTTACCAAACGAAACAATTGTATCCCACTTGGTGTATTGGCGGGACGCGGGACTTAAAATGGAATATCGGGACTCCCAGATCCAGGGATGGTCTTAGAGGAATTAAGGCCTTGTGCCAATTAAAAGCCAGTGCCAGAGAGCACAATTTGACCAATGGAGAAAAGCTGACAATCGTGAATAATGTGTCCGTCATTCGAGGCATGTTATGACCGTATCATTGCGTATCAGTCGTATCATTACCAAAACCAGTGTGTATATGAAAGTTTTTTAGCCGGAGCAGTGTGTATACGGCGTATACGCCCGTATACGCACCACTACACCACTGATCCAGCCACGTGTATTTATTATGTCGGGGGTCCAACACGTCGTTAGTCTCGCAGCAACGTGTTAATGTATTGATTGACACGTGGCATGCTCATCCAGCCACGTGTATTTATTATGTCGGGGGTCCAACACGTCGTTAGTCTCGCAGCAACGTGTTAATGTATTGATTGACACGTGGCATGCTCATCCAGCCACGTGTATTTATTATGTCGGGGGTCCAACACGTCGTTAGTCGCGCAGCAACGTGTTAATGTATTGATTGACACGTGGCATGCTCATCCAGCCACGTGTATTGTTTATGTCGGGGGTCCAACACGTCGTTAGTCTCGCAGCAACGTGTTAATGTATTGATTGACACGTGGCATGCTCATCCAGCCACGTGTATTTATTATGTCGGGGGTCCAACACGTCGTTAGTCTCGCAGCAACGTGTTAATGTATTGATTGACACGTGGCATGCTCATCCAGCCACGTGTATTATAATGTCGGGGGTCCAACACGTCGTTAGTATCGCAGCAACGTGTTAATGTATTGATTGACACGTGGCATGCTCATCCAGCCACGTGTATTTATTATGTCGGGGGTCCAACACGTCCTTAGTCTCGCAGCAACGTGTTAATGTATTGATTGACACGTGGCTTGCTCATCCAGCCACGTGTATTTATAATGTCGGGGGTCCAACACGTCGTTAGTCTCGCAGCAACGTGTTAATGTATTGATTGACACGTGGCATGCTCATCCAGCCACGTGTATTTATTATGTCGGGGGTCCAACACGTCGTTAGTCTCGCAGCAACGTGTTAATGTATTGATTGACACGTGGCATGCTCATCCAGCCACGTGTATTTATAATGTCGGGGGTCCAACACGTCGTTAGTATCGCAGCAACGTGTTAATGTATTGATTGACACGTGGCATGCTCATCCAGCCACGTGTATTTATTATGTCGGGGGTCCAACACGTCGTTAGTCTCGCAGCAACGTGTTAATGTATTGATTGACACGTGGCATGCTCATCCAGCCACGTGTATTTATTATGTCGGGGGTCCAACACGTCCTTAGTCTCGCAGCAACGTGTTAATGTATTGATTGACACGTGGCATGCTCATCCAGCCACGTGTATTTATTATGTCGGGGGTCCAACACGTCGTTAGTCTCGCAGCAACGTGTTAATGTATTGATTGACATGTGGCTTGCTCATCCAGCCACGTGTATTTATTATGTCGGGGGTCCAACACGTCGTTAGTCTCGCAGCAACGTGTTAATGTATTGATTGACACGTGGCATGCTCATCCAGCCACGTGTATTTATTATGTCGGGGGTCTAAACACGTCGTTAGTCTCGCAGCAACGTGTTAATGTATTGATTGACACGTGGCATGCTCATCCAGCCACGTGTATTTATTATGTCGGGGGTCCAACACGTCGTTAGTCTCACAGCAACGTGTTAATGTATTGATTGACACGTGGCATGATCATCCAGCCACGTGTATTTATTATGTCGGGGGTCCAACACGTCGTTAGTCTCGCAGCAACGTGTTAATGTATTGATTGACACGTGGCTTGCTCATCCAGCCACGTGTATTTATTATGTCGGGGGTCCAACACGTCGTTAGTCTCGCAGCAACGTGTTAATGTATTGATTGACACGTGGCTTGCTCATCCAGCCACGTGTATTTATTATGTCGGGGGTCCAACACGTCGTTAGTCTCGCAGCAACGTGTTAATGTATTGATTGACACGTGGCATGCTCATCCAGCCACGTGTATTTATTATGTCGTGGGTCCAACACGTCGTTAGTCTCGCAGCAACGTGTTAATGTATTGTTTGACACGTGGCTTGCTCATCCAGCCACGTGTATTTATTATGTCGTGGGTCCAACACGTCGTTAGTCTCGCAGCAACGTGTTAATGTATTGATTGACACGTGGCTTGCTCATCCAGCCACGTGTATTTATTATGTCGGGGGTCCAACACGTCGTTAGTCTCGCAGCAACGTGTTAATGTATTGATTGACACGTGGCATGCTCATCCAGCCACGTGTATTTATTATGTCGAGGATCCAACACGTCGTTAGTCTCGCAGCAACGTGTTAATGTATTGATTGACACGTGGCTTGCTCATCCAGCCACGTGTATTTATTATGTCGGGGGTCCAACACGTCGTTAGTCTCGCAGCAACGTGTTAATGTATTGATTGACACGTGGCATGCTCATCCAGCCACGTGTATTTATTATGTCGGGGGTCCAACACGTCGTTAGTCTCGCAGCAACGTGTTAATGTATTGATTGACACGTGGCTTGCTCATCCAGCCACGTGTATTTATTATGTCGGGGGTCCAACACGTCGTTAGTCTCGCAGCAACATGTTAATGTATTGATTGACACGTGGCATGCTCATCCAGCCACGTGTATTTATTATGTCGGGGGTCCAACACGTCGTTTGTCTCGCAGCAACGTGTTAATGTATTGATTGACACGTGGCATGCTCATCCAGCCACGTGTATTTATTATGTCGGGGGTCCAACACGTCGTTAGTCTCGCAGCAACGTGTTAATGTATTGATTGACACGTGGCGTGCTCATCCAGCCACGTGTATTTATTATGTCGGGGGTCCAACACGTCGTTAGTCTCGCAGCAACGTGTTAATGTATTGATTGACACGTGGCATGCTCATCCAGCCACGTGTAATTATTATGTCGGGGGTCCAACACGTCGTTAGTCTCGCAGCAACGTGTTAATGTATTGATTGACACGTGGCCTGCTCATCCAGCCACGTGTATTTATGTCCAACACGTCGTTAGTCTCGCAGCAACGTGTTAATGTATTGATTGACACGTGGCCTGCTCATCCAGCCACGTGTATTTATGTCCAACACGTCGTTAGTCTCGCAGCAACACCTGCAAGAATTATTACCAAGTCTGTTTTGTATTAATAGACGAAGACGTTTAACGTTTACGTTGTGCGCTGCCTGAATGCGAAGATCTGGCCCGTCTGCTCAACAGTCGCAGCACCGATAAAGAACACACATTTATTTATTCAAACTTGTTTGACTTTGGTTCGAAAAAACAGCTTTCCGATGGGAAAAGAAATCTACTATCAAGATCTCGAACCACAGCCTGAGTTATTGGCGTTGGGAATTTATTAGGCACAAGCCAGACATTTTGAATTTAGTTCGAAAAGAAACAGCTTTCCGATAGGAGGATATAGAAATCGACCAGTTGAGCTTGTTAATTGTCAGCTTTGAGAACTTGTTGGATAGAAGAGAAATATTATTAATTATTTATAACATGCCTTTCACCGCACTATAGAAGAAGAAGAACAAGAAGCATTGATGAAAAATATCAACAAACCCAATGTAACGTTTGGTCGACAAAAGATAAATGTACGTAGAATAGAATAGAATAGAATAGAATATTTATTGAATAATTCAGATAATATGTTACATACATTGCTTATTTTTGGCCACAGTAGGAAAACAATCTCCTGAGGTGTGGCCATTTATAGAACAAAAATTATACATATGAATTTGGAACTTATACACTAAGATAATAATAATAAAAGACAAAAGTAGATGCTAGTAGATACAATATTAATAATTACTTAGTATAAATATGAGAGAGAAGTTCATAATGTAAAGAAAACTTGTGGCCTACTAACTAATGTTTATTTTATTTTCTTTATATAAAACAGTATATAAACACTGATAACAACCAATTTTCGACCATTCTTTAGATACCAGGGTAACAGTTTACAATATAATTAACTTTCTCTATACTGAGATTTTGTAACCACATACTACATTGTTTCATGAAGCAATATTTTGATTTGAGTAGTGAGATGTGAGACGGAAGTAAGTTATATAGTTTAGGACCAAGGAATATCGGGTGCCTCTGTGTTAATCCTTTGACAACGCGCAGTTCTTGTACGCAATTAAATCTACTGTTTCTGGTGAAGTGATTGTGAATTTGGGAGACCCGACGGGAGGTTATTTTATTAGAGTAAATGGACTTGAGTATTGCTAAAAGGTATAATTTTCGAACTTGAAGGACTTCCGTTTCATTATATAAAAATTTTGAAGAATATCTGAAAGGTTTTTTCAACATGATTCTCAATATAATATTTTGTGCTGTCACAAGTTTTAAAAAATGGGAGCCATATGCTCCTCCCCAGCCTATAATACCATAATTGAGAATTGATTGTACTGTAGCAAAGTACACCAATTTAAGATGCCGTACCGATAATATATTTCTCAGATTGTAGAATAGTGCCATAGCATGCCTAAGTTTATTGACTAAATTTGCAACATGAAAGTTCCACTTTAGATGACAATCAATTAATATACCTAAGTATTTTATATTGTCAGTTCTCTTTAAGGCTAAACATTTGCAACCTTGGGACATATTGCATCCAATCATATGTATTTTCACAACCGATGTTGCTGGAAGTGAGTTTGAACGTGGTCCAAAGGTGATGTAAAATGTTTTGTCTTCGTTTAAGCTCAGCAGGTTATGACTAAGCCATTCCTTTACTTTGTTAATACCATATTCGGCAAGACTATGCGTTTCAGTCCAGAATCGTGATGAGAATATTAATACAGTGTCATCAGCAAATGAAATAATGCTACAATTTAGAAGTGGTCCTAAGTTACATAGACTATTAATGAATATAAGAAAGAGTAAGGGACCAAGAACTGTGCCCTGAGGAACACCAAATTTGATTTTACGGGATTTACTCAGTGTCTTATTTATGCACACATATTGTTTTCTGTCTTGAAGATAGCTTTTTATCAATGCAAGTGGCAAACCCCTTATACCCATACAATCAAGTTTATTTAATAGTATATTGTGTGAAACAGTGTCAAACGCTTTGGCTAAGTCAATAAAGATTGCAAGTGGTTTTTCATTATTGTCAATTTTTTTATGGAGTAAGGAAGTTAGCTCGAGTATTGCGTCATCAGCACTAAGATTGTTACGGAAGCCAAATTGTTGTTTTGATATTAAATTATTATGATATTAATTATAAATTAGTAATAAAGAATAAGAGAGGCAATGGACCTAAAACTATAAGTATTTTACTTCAATAAAATAAATAAAACACATAATAATGTCGTCTGTTATTTTGACAGCGATGATAATCGAGACGATGAGGGGTGATATGTGAAGATGAACACTCGTCCCATCACATCAATCAATGCCTAAACAAGTATTCGAACCTGGGACCGCTATTGACTATAGATAGGGTCTAGTAGGGACCAAAGCTCGGACAGAACTCGCAGAAGGTACGATCCGATAGTATAGCATACTATATCTATACAGAATACTATCTACTCACCTCATCCTGTGAGTATATTGCAAAGTACATCTTGAAACCGTACCAATGTTTCCCTGTTCAATAAAATCTGGACCCACAATTAAAAACAAATCTAGACATAAAAATAATCACGATCTTTAGATTAACCTTGCGGCAAAATCTCGCTTATATCGTAAAGCCAAATCTTTTATAAATGTAATTATAAATACTTGAACAAATTTCAAATTACAAAATGGTATCTGTACCTACTGAGTTGACCCCGCCTAACCTGTACAGCCTGGGAGCAATGGCGCTCACAGTCACAGCGTGTACAGTACACTGTGCAGACACTTCAAACAACGCTGAGCGTTATTCATTTATTTATACACTAATCTCTTGCTTGACTGTTTTGTTGTCATCTACACGGACAGGTCGGTCAGACTGTGTAATCAACAGTAACAACTAAAACGTAGACCACAAATGAACAAAATACTTTAGTGATTCATCATAATTCATAACATGATTATCCTTGGAATTGTTTGAAACCGCTTTCCAATATTCAAGACAGCCCATTTTATATCTGGACTACATATTTGACCTTGACCTCCATAGTTCTGTTAATCCAGTGGATTCGTTTAGTCCAGTGTATCTACTGGTATGTGTTTATTACCCTGCTGTACCTGGAAACAACTGAGACATGTGCTTATCTCTGGCTGAGGAAAGTATGTTCAGACGTGAATACACCTAAACTGTATCTAAACTAGGAATCAGGATCAACACAAAGAATCAATAGACAACAGATAATGTTTAAATGTTTATTTTCTTCTCAACTCAACTGTTGACAAAACTAAACTCAAGTTATATAAATCAGTTTAATAATAAATATTTACAATATATGTTGATATAAAAGTACTGTATATTATTATTACTATACACTTACATTAAAATATGTATCACCATAATAATAGAACATTTCCCAGTGGGTATGTACAGCAATGACACAACGAAACGCAACACTTGAATTAGTACAGTTACGTCCACAATAAACCTAATGAGAAAAGTGATTGTACATTACGCTAATGGCACATGAAACTTCGCAACTAAAACAAAGTAATCTCACATTTGATGCAGTTTTTAGGAATTGGAGTCTCACCTTCCGATATATACAATACAATACATGGCACTAGAAAATAAATCCCACATCACAATAAAAAAAAGTAACAAAAATATGATTTTAGTGAGACCTTGTTATTGAATGTGTTATGGATGGCTGAACTAGGTGTGAGATGGTTGAACGAATAAATAGCCTTGAGTGTGTATGTACAGATGTGTGATATAAACTAAACAACGTATAACAAGGAGGGAAGGAAGGAACAGATCATCAGACATCAGACTGTAGTCTCGCTCCCATGTTTCCTGTACTTCCGGTGCTTGTGCGCGTGCGCGTGAGTGTGCGCGCGGTGCGGCGGCTGAGGGTAGTACTGGATGGGGTGACACTTGACCGGGGGCTGCTTGTACGGTCCTATTCGCCTGAAGAGAAGCCGCCAGGCGCGTAGAGACTTGGACGACCACACCCACACGGCTGACGTCACGCCCACCACCAGAGACATGAAGAGACGCAGGAGGAAGACCCACACTCGGGGTCGAACCTGGAGCGTGTGCGTGGGGTAGGGCGAGGGGGGCGGGGCCTGGAGCCACCCGTCACGTGACCAGTACTCGAAGAAGAGGATGGCGACGACGCACGCGGCCGGGATGGTGTAGAGAACACTGAGGGCAGAAAACATAACGTTATATATCAGGGTCAGATAAGTTTGTGGGGTTGGGAAGTAGCTATCAGGGTCATAGGACATTTAGGTGTGTGTATGTGCTGGAGAGCAGAGAGAGGCTGTATCGTAAGTATCAGGGTCATAGGAGAGCAGGAGGGTCTGTGCTGGAGAGCAGGGAAGGGAAGTACGATAAATATCAGGGTCGTAGGAGAGCTAGGAGGTCTGTACTGGAGAGCAGGGAGGGAATGTATAGCAAATATCAGGGTCGTAGGAGAGCTAGGAGGTTTTGCTGGAGAGCAGGGAGGAAATGCACATTAAACTTATCAGGGTAACATGATAGTTAGGGAGGCAGGTGATGTACTGAGGGCAGAAAGAGGATGCACCACATTATATCAGGGTTAGAGGAGAGCTATGAGTGCATATACATCATCTATCAGGGTCCGAGGAGAGCTAGGAGTGTCTTACCTGAAAACGCCCAGCCTCATGACGACGGCGTCAGTCTTCTCGCTGATCTTAGCGGCGTCGCGACGGATGGTATTGACCGGCGGAGGGAGACTGCGACGCCGGAAGACGGAGAGGAAACCAGTGACCAGCAGTGAGCAGCCAATCACGAGGTAGAAGAACTGAGGCGCCAACACGAACAGGAGCAGCGACTGAGTGCTTTGGTTGCCGACAAAACAGGCGCCTGCAATGCAAACAAGCAACAGGTATGAGAACACTTGTTCCGGGTAATATGAAAACCCCATCTCATCCATGTGTTGGAGAACACCAAATCATGGACAGCTCACAGTTTATCAACAAACTAGCATTGTAAATGTACAATACAAAAGCTGAGACCAAGGTAGCTGCCATTCACGTTAAAATTTGAGCATCAATTGTGTTATACAATAAAGAAAAGATAATTATTGATTTGTTTTGAATTATCTACGCTACGAAACGTTAAACCATGGATTCAATAAAACATTTGAAGGGAATGTATATATATATTATTTACAATCACGATTAGACTAGCGAAACGAGGAGTCGAAGGCACCACTTTGGGTTAGAGTAGACCAGCCAAAACACGCCCAGTAGAAGCGTAGACTCATTAGTAGAGCGAGTAGCTTCGCTTGGCGGCTCCGCAGTCACAGCAGTGTCAACACGCTCGTTGGCGCCCGGGGCGGCCCGCCCACTAATTGCACAGGGGTGAGACACGTCGATCCTTCTCCAAACACTCTTCGATCTCTGATGAACATGCTCTTCGATCTCTGATGAACACTCTCCTTGCAATATCGTCCACCAGGCATACGACGGACATGGGTTGCTATACCTTCCAGGCGCAGTCACAACCTCACCATTACACTACACAACGGATGACTATGTTCATAGTTGTCACGTGATGACTCGGTGGCCATATTGGTCTCACACAAGCATAACCTAAAGACGATGCGTGGGATTTATAGATTGTATAAAGCAGAAAGTTCTTCTTAAAAAACCAGGGCCCAGATTCACAAAGGTGCCTAAGTGCTAAGACGTCCTAGTTTAGGCAAATCTTAGTGATATAAATCACGCATATGTCGTTCTGCAATGTCATACATAGACAATATAGTAAAATAACAATTTAACTAATAATATTATTGTATTTGTGAATGTGCTTATCTTGATTTATCTAGTTAGGATTTGCCTAACTTAGGACAACTTAGAGTTAGGCATCTTTGTGAATCCACGCCCAGTGTTTCTACTACAATTGGCTTCAACTGTTTCTCTGTAGCAACACACCCACACATATTACCAAGACAGCCGCCACCCGCATACCGTAGTGTGTTGCCTTAGAGTGAGCGCACTTTACACCGTGGTGCCTTGTCTTACAGTGAACGCACTATGGACTGCTAATGGCGTGAACACACGGCCCGCGCAGCTATGCCAACAAGGATAAAAAGCTGCTCACCAGTGGCGTCACGAAAGAAGGTATAATGCCGGCGGAATGTGAATTGAGTGATTATTCCATCTGTCACTGACAATGTCTCTTCATTTGGTCGTATTGACAGCAACAAGTGACATGTTGTGTCTCTGTTGCCCTCAGTGCTCTTGTCGCACAACCAAACACTTCTAAGCACGTGGTCACTGCCTCATGATATGATCTTGGCGCGTTGGTCCTGTGGATTTACACGCAGCAGTCTAGGGTTCGGTGCCAGGTATACCGTACAGGCTGGTTATGATACTGTCATGTCAAAAGATACATATTTAAAAAAACAAAATTGAATCCATGTAAACGGTTATTTTGTAGCTGTCATAGCTACGAACCAAATAATGGTCGGTGTCCGCTGGGTCAACCGTAACCAATAAATAAATACACATTTATTCAGGTGGTTTGTTCCGCCAGCAACATATATACGCGAATACAATGATTGTGGTTCTGTATCGCCAAGCGAAGAGCAGCCCACAGGAGCACGAGGTAAATGATACAGAATACGACGTGAGTGCAAGTGGGGGGGGGGGGGGGGGGGAGGGAGGGAGGGACTGAACACACACATTGTCACGACCATAAGGAAGCTTCCTTGCGGTTATGCTCCTGTAATAAATACGTAATTGCTGTTTCCATCTCACGTACTTATGGTCTTTATCAGTCATAACGCGGAGGAGTTTAATGGCTAGTTATTAATTTTTAATATTCCATGGCTGCGCATTTAATTTTATCTATAGTCTATTGAATGTCATTGCGTGTTACTCCACGTTAACATATTGTCTTCGCCTTCGAAGAAAGGAAATACATCTCCAACGGCTGAGTAACCCTGCGTCTTGATACGCCACTGTGATATGCACTTATCTAGCGCTGAACACAGCCCATGCACTTGTCTACCGCTGAACACCCTCTACACGGATACGCCACTGTGACATGCACTTATTTAGCGCTGAACACAGTCCATGCACTTGTCTGCCGCTGAACACCCTCTACACGGATACGCCACTGTGACATGCACTTATCTAGCGCTGAACACAGCCCATGCACTTGTCTACCGCTGAACACCCTCTATGCGGATACGCCACTGTGACATGCACTTATCTAGCGCTGAACACAGTCCATGCACTTGTCTGCCGCTGGACACCCTCTATGCGGATCCGCCACTGTGACATGCACTTATCTAGCGCTGAACACAGTCCATGCACTTGTCTGCCGCTGAACACCCTCTATGCGGATACTCCCGCTCCAGCTAAACCAGATTCCTGTCATCAGCCAACAAGTAAGAACTGGTCCGGTCTGCAGCCTTGGGACGCAGCAAAAACCAGAATTATACACATTTAGCACAATTATCGAGTCAGCTAAACAAACAACCGAGCCACGGAAGCCGGCCGATTATTTATTACATTAAAAAGTGTTCTGCTTCGTTTGCGAGAATGACGACCGGTCAAATCAGGTGAGAACAAGCGTTTAAAAACGATTTAAAAAGTAATCTGGCTTCACGACAACTTGACCAGCTATAGTTATGCTGACTGCTGAGGCCGCGTTTCAAAGCTAAACTTAGTTGACTAGGCTATAAGTAGTAAACTAGTAAAAGAAGGCAACCGAAGCCGTTAGTGTATAGTCTTGTTAGTTGTTAGTTATATTTTACAAGCTCTGTTTTTTTGTCTAGTTCATTCGTCAGCACAGAACCAATAGTTGTTTAGTCGAAATTTCGAAAAGACGCATTTACAGCAATAATCGTACATACTTCCCTACTGTCAACAACTGTTAACAACCTGTCAATACACATTACTAACAATCTGCCTAAATTCCGGATCCTTCCAATTTGGTGTGACCACTTCACGTTCCAATAATCTGTTGGTATTCTTGTCTTTGTTTACATATCCACTTGGTTACATAATATCAGCATTGTGTTGTCCGCTAACACCTCAGATAACAGCCTGTTTATGTGGAAAAGAATCATACTGGAAGTAACTGAACAACGATTGTACTACCAAGCGCTGTTAGTACAGTTACTAGCTCACAGACGTCAGATAGACGCAGGGAAATGATGACACATTTCCTCGCCAGCTGATTAGACTAGACAAGTGACGCGCGCGTGCGAGGGGCGTTCACGGGGATGTCAGAGGTTATCTAGCCTCATGTCCCCCCGCATCTTGTAACTGTCCATCTTCATCTGTCACCCCTCGTTATCTCGAGTAGCTTGATTGCAATAATAGAGACGTAGAGCAACAAGAATCATTATACCTCCGTCGTACGGACGCAAAGCGGGTACTCTGCGGGTACTCCTAACATACAGCGGGTGTGCGGGTACTCTGCGGGTACTCCTAACATATAGTGGGTGTGCGAGTACTCTATACTCTAGTGGGGAGAGTATTCTTATAAATTTCCAAAACAATTTTAAATGTGCGTCATGTAGAATTGCACGGTGTGTACCGTAACGTTCATTGAAGAGAGCAACTAGGGACACGCTAGTGTACACAGTGCACACAAACAAACGTTTGTCCTGTTCCCAGCACATCGCTGTACATTGTAATATATAGACACCACCACAGTTCCCTGTTTACTCTATCGAGATTTACTTAGAGTTGGTCGTTATCACTGTATCAACAGAGGAGATAGCGCGACTTGTATGTACTTGGCACAGTAGCCCCAGGGCCGTGTATAACAGAAGGCGCCTTATCAGTGACACTAGTGCAAACACTGATAGCGACAAGACAGCCGGTCTGGGCTACAGAACCCGGGTCATCAGATTTCACTTCCTTTACTGCCAATTAGCTTTGCATTCCCTCAACGCCTACGCGTACATCTGCTTCAAAAACCAATGTTACATTGATTTATGTATTGGCATTAGGGGAATTAATTTAAAACATCCATCTACTAGGAAATAAAATAATGGAAACATGAAAGTACGTTGGCAATAAGATATTTCCCCTAACGCCCACGTCTTATCTTCGGCACTTCGATCATATTTTATTTCACGATAAAATGAATAAATTTCCCTAATGCCAACAAATTCATCAAGTTACATTGAATTTTAAAGCAGTTACAAATGTTGGCGTTGGGAGAAAGAAAATGCCGTTGGCATCAAGGGAATTGGATTGAAGGATCTTCCTCTTTTATGTTTTGCCCTTATGTGCGTATCCGAAGTAACGACATAATGACAAACATTATTAATTTCATTATATTCGCGCACAAACCCTGATTACATTTATTTATTTACTTATTTAGTGTCTTGCCATGTTCAGCCATAGAACTAGCCCAGCCCCGCCATGTTCAGCCATAGAACTAGCCCAGCCCAGCCATGTTCAGCCATAGAACTAGCCCAGCCCAGCCATGTTCAGCCATAGAACTAGCCCAGCCCCGCCATGTTCAGCCATAGAACTAGCCCAGCCCCGCCATGTTCAGCCATAGAACTAGCCCAGCCCCGCCATGTTCAGCCATAGAACTAGCCCAGCCCAGCCATAGAACTGCGCCCGGTGAAACCGATATAGCACAATAGTAGAGCCAGGCCAGGCCCGCCATGTTCAGCCATAGAACTAGCCCAGCCCCGCCATGTTCAGCCATAGAACTGGGTGAAACCGATATAGCACAATAGTAGAGCCAGCCCCGCCATGTTCAGCCATAGAACTGGGCCCGGTGAAACCGATATAGCACAATAGTAGAGCCAGGCCAGGCCCGCCATGTTCAGCCATAGAACTAGCCCAGCCCCGCCATGTTCAGCCATAGAACTGCGCCCGGTGAAACCGATATAGCACAATAGTAGAGCCAGGCCAGGCCCGCCATGTTCAGCCATAGAACTAGCCCAGCCCCGCCATGTTCAGCCATAGAACTGGGTGAAACCGATATAGCACAATAGTAGAGCCAGCCCCGCCATGTTCAGCCATAGAACTGGGCCCGGTGAAACCGATATAGCACAATAGTAGAGCCAGGCCAGCCATGTTCAGCCATAGAACTGGGCTCCGGTGAAACCGATATAGCACAATAGTAGAGCCAGGCCAGCCCCGCCATGTTCAGCCATAGAACTGGGCCCGGTGAAACCGATATAGCACAATAGTAGAGCCAGGCCAGCCCCGCCATGTTCAGCCATAGAACTGGGCCCGGTGAAACCGATATAGCACAATAGTAGAGCCAGGCCCGCCATGTTCAGCCATAGAACTGGGTGAAACCGATATAGCACAATAGTAGAGCCAGCCCCGCCATGTTCAGCCATAGAACTGGGCCCGGTGAAACCGATATAGCACAATAGTAGAGCCAGCCCCGCCATGTTCAGCCATAGAACTGGGCCCGGTGAAACCGATATAGCACAATAGTAGAGCCAGGCCAGGCCCGCCATGTTCAGCCATAGAACTCAACTGGGCTCCGGTGAAACCGATATAGCACAATAGTAGAGCCAGCCCCGCCATGTTCAGCCATAGAACTGGGCCCGGTGAAACCGATATAGCACAATAGTAGAGCCAGGCCAGCCCCGCCATGTTCAGCCATAGAACTGGGCCCGGTGAAACCGATATAGCACAATAGTAGAGCCAGCCCCGCCATGTTCAGCCATAGAACTGGGCTCCGGTGAAACCGATATAGCACAATAGTAGAGCCAGGCCAGCCCCGCCATGTTCAGCCATAGAACTGGGCCCGGTGAAACCGATATAGCACAATAGTAGAGCCAGGCCCGCTATGTTCAGCCATAGAACTGGGCCCGGTGAAACCGATATAGCACAATAGTAGAGCCAGGCCAGCCCCGCCATGTTCAGCCATAGAACTGGGCTCCGGTGAAACCGATATAGCACAATAGTAGAGCCAGGCCAGCCCCGCCATGTTCAGCCATAGAACTGGGCCCGGTGAAACCGATATAGCACAATAGTAGAGCCAGGCCCGCCATGTTCAGCCATAGAACTGGGCCCGGTGAAACCGATATAGCACAATAGTAGAGCCAGGCCAGCCCCGCCATGTTCAGCCATAGAACTGGGCCCGGTGAAACCGATATAGCACAATAGTAGAGCCAGGCCAGGCCCGCCATATTCAGCCATAGAGCTGGGTGAAACCGATATAGCACAATAGTAGAGCCAGGCCAGCCCCCGCATCACCGCGGCCACCCCAGGAAGTAATAAAACACACTAGATCAACAAACAGCCAACGAGGTGTTTGTAGCTACGCCTAGACTTGAAATAAACAGATTTTTATGGCGCAAATATTTGATCTGGGCTACCAATACCATAGACGACCGAGATTCGATACGCGACTGCGGAAGTCATAAACCATCCTGCCCACGCTCGAGTTAACCCGCTGGGTGAACTCTCTCGGATACCACACCTGTCCCGCGAAGAGACACACGCAGTTCAGTGAGACATAAGGCGGGTCCAGTTGAGACAGTCCATCCACATTCTACAACATCTAGCACATCTTATAATAACTTTATTCAAAATTAGTTTTTTTAACAACCCCTCTACCGGTACTCTCTAGAAGTACGGAATGGAAATAAATAATTATACAATTCTAATTATTGTTTACTTTTTCAATAAATAAATAACTAAAAAAAAAAAAATAAAAAAAAAAAAAATAAATAAATAAATAAATAAATAAATAAATAAATAAATAAATATATAAATAAAAAATAAAAAAATAAATAAATAAATAAATAAATAAATAAATAAATAAATAAATAAATTAATTATATAACATTTGTGTTTAATGCCTATACCAACTCAGTAAGAAGAAATGATTTCAGTGGGGGTCATTACACCATTACTTATATGCTTCGTTGATATGACGGCTCCATTTGCACATTTCCAAAATTTAAAAAAAGTAAAAACCCATCTCGAACTGGCAATCGAACCCTGGCCCTTCTGCTTTGAAACCAGGAGTGAACCCACAGGACCACACGTTGAGGAGTGCAGAGTTGCTGTGACTGGACCACAGAGATATGACAGTAGCGCCAAGACAGACAGACAGACAGACAGACAGACAGACAGACAGACAGAATGACAAACGTCCAACGGAAGGAATTCGGTCGTAAACAATCCTCGTGTTAATTATGTCCGCATATTAATGAAGTCATTAGGATTCCGCAGAGCGGCGGCGAGCCTGCCTGGGTGGTATAGTGGCATTGCTCGGCGGTAGCGCACGGGACGCGAGCACGGGGCGCGGGTTCGAAGCCTACGCTGTTCTAGCTCTCCCTCAGCCGACACTAGCCTGCCTGGGTGGTACAGTGACGCATTGCTCGGCGGTAGCGCACGGGACGCGAGCACGGGGCGCGGGTTCGAAGCCTACGCTGTTCTAGCTCTCCCTCAGCCGACACTAGCCTGCCTGGGTATTACAGTGACGCATTGCTCGGCGGTAGCGCACGGGACGCGAGCACGGGGCGCGGGTTCGAAGCCTACGCTGTTCTAGCTCTCCCTCAGCCGACACTAGCCTGCCTGGGATATTTGTAGATATTTATAAATGAAAGCTATTACGGTGGTGAACCGCAGGACATAATAAACATTTCATTTTCTGATTGTTTGTCCAATGAAAACCAAGTGTCGAAGCTTCTCGACGCTGAAGAACGTCAGCCCCAACAGGTAAGGTCGGTAATGGAAACCGAAGAGAAACAAAGCGCGACGGAAACGGGGTTGAAAGGGGTGTTGGTCTGGTAACTCAAGCCCTGCGTCACACGTGAGTTCCGCTCTGCTTCGCGCGTTGCCGGGACAGCCGCACAAAGACGAGGTGACAGGACAAAGAGAACCACGAGATGCTTGAATGCGAGATGAGGCGCACTTCTGTGCGAGGCTGCTGCTGAGTGCTTTGGTGTCGCCGTCATCGAGTGCTTTGGTGTCGCCGTCGCCCGACTTCTGTGCGAGGCTGATGCTGAGTGCTTTGGTGTCGCCGGCATTGAGTGCTTTGGTGTCCCTACTTCTGTGCGAGGCTGCTGCTGAGTGCTTTGGTGTCGCCGGCATTGAGTGCTTTGCTGTCGACATCGCCCAACTTATGTGCGAGGCTGCTGCTGAGTGCTTTGGTGTCGCCGGCATTGAGTGCTTTGCTGTCGACATCGCCCAACTTCTGTGCGAGGCTGCTGCTGAGTGCTTTGGTGTCGCCGGCATTGAGTGCTTTGCCGTCGACATCGCCCAACTTCTGTGCGAGGCTGATGCTCCATGATTGAGTGCTTTGGTTCTCTCAGCATCCCGACTTCTGTGTGAGTACGCTGAATGTGAGTGCTTTGGTTCTCTCAGCATCCCGACTTCAGTGTGAGTACGCTGAATGTGAGTGCTTTGGTTCTCTCCACGTCCCCCTTCTGTGTGAAAGAGCTTTGGTATCTAAATCGTTGAGAGCTTTGGTGTCGTCCTCGACCAACTTCTATGCGCGGATGGAGAGTGCTTTGATGTCGCCGTCATTGTCTCATTGAGTGCTTTGCAGACGCCCTTGTCCCACTTCCGCGAGGATGCTGCATGCGTGCTTTGGGGACGCCGCACTTTGTGACGTCGGTAATGCCTGTTATTACTCATCACGCAGCCAGATTCTCGAACACGCCCACCACAAGGAACCGACTATTTCAAAGGAGATGCAACAAGTAAAGTGAGTACATATTGTAAATTAATTAATGAGAGTAATCACGTAAGACTAAAGAGAGAGGCGCCTCAGCAACCAATATTTACGCACCATGCGCCGCCTCTGTAGTCTGTACAGTAGTCTGGTTAAACCCTCGTGTTTTACGGGAGTGGTAAATCTACTGTACTCGCTACCTGTTGATTGTTTTGCATCTCCGGGTAAACCGCGTCACCTTTGTGAGGTCGCGTTCAAACGCGCCGACGTCGGCAGCCATGCGAACACAGAGGACATTACACAAGCCCTATCACTAGCAATGTACGAGCAATGTACACCTTCTAAATCTGAACTAAAGGTAGGTGCAATAATTAATTATATACGAACTATACAAAGAGCAGTATAAGCTATGTGTTTGTTGTCCCACAACACCCCGCTTGCTATGTCATCCACGTTTCCCTGGCTACTTTAGTCGCGTATCATCCGTTATTTAGAGAACTCGAGGTACACAGAAGGGCCTCTCTCTCTCTCTCTCTCTCCTCTCTCTCTCTCTCTCTCTCTCTCTCTCTCTCTCTCTCTCTCTCTCTCTCTCTCTCTCTCTCTCTCTCTCTCTCTCTCTCTCTCTCTCTCTCTTACTCTTACCCGTGAGCTCGTCGGCGTCCACGTCCCTGAGAACCAAGATGGCGATGGTCTGAGCGGCGGGGAGTCCCCACCCCGCTAGATGGAACAGCGACGAGTGTTGCAGTATTTGCTCGTGGCTCCATCTCAGGACAGCGGCCAGGAACCAACACACTGTCAGTACCACCCACCTGTAACACGAGACACACACATTTTACAACACTGTACTAGACACTAGAACACTATATATATATATATAGTCTCATGGAGACCTCAGATCACGGGCATGCACGCTGTTTCAATGATAATAAACAATCTTGGCGTTCTTTCACACAGTCGTACAGGCAGTCTTCAACTTAGATGAGTGCACAAGACAAGCCTCATTAGCCACGCTCGCTGTGTTCGAAATTTATTTAATACAATTTTAAATGTGGAAAGTTATAAAATTAGGTTCCAGTGAATACATAGGTTGTTCACTAGATTGGAGACATGATAACGGTCGGTTGTCAGAGTAAGGGAGGCAAACCCGAATCCAAAAATATGTCGAGCCGAAACCAGACAGGATTATTCCGAAAGTGACCCATGTGTTTCCTTACGCAACAGTTTAACACACTGTCAAGGTTTCCATGGGCGAGGAACTGTCACCCTGTGACTGTGACTGTGAGTGTATAGTGATGCTAACAGACTGTCAAGGTTTCCATGGGCGAGGAACTGTCACCCTGTGACTGTGACTGTGACTGTGACTGTGAGTGTATAGTGATGCTAACAGACTGTCAAGGTTTCCATGGGCGAGGAACTGTCACCCTACCCTGTGACTGTGACTGTGACTGTGACTGTGAGTGATGTTCCCTCGTTACGCTGCAGCAAAACATGATTCGTACAACACAAGCGGCTAATTTAATGACGAGGCAGTTTTAAATTCAAGTTTTTTCGCGACATGTTTGCATATTTTAACATTTATGAATTTGTAGTTGAACACGCAAGACATGGTTGACTTTAACTGCCTAAGATTAACTTTACTGCCAATATTACAGCCACGTTAAATATAATGTTTTATTCACATCTCAAGAACGAAGCAGTGAAACACTTAAAATTCGCCACATGAGTCAGTAAGGTCTCGGTACTTAGAAAATAAGTATATGTATTTATTTAATGTCTTATCCAATGCAGTTTAAAATTGATTCAGAAGA
Organism: Isoperla grammatica; assembly: GCA_945910005.1. Classification (NCBI taxonomy): domain Eukaryota; kingdom Metazoa; phylum Arthropoda; class Insecta; order Plecoptera; family Perlodidae; genus Isoperla; species Isoperla grammatica. Next base: position 2,366,786 of record OX246737.1, read on the forward strand.
ATTTGTTGTTTTACGACGTATCGACAGCCAGCTCATATGACGTCGGTCGAATAAGATCCATTGCGTATCGCCGGGGTCGACTCAAGGGCATCCAAAACAAGGGGGGTTGGTAAGCGTTTGACCCGCAAAGAAGGCCGGCAAATATATGTATATACAATATGGAAAGTAGGAACAGGAAAAGTTATAAACGGCCACGTGAGATCAGAAAAGGGATGAATGCACGAGAGCGCTCTTTGCGGGCAACGGCACCACGAGGAGGGACCCAACCCTTACAAAACATTACATCACTGATTATTATTACTAGTATTGTTCTTTGAATTATAGAAATATAAATAACGGAGAGTTATTAGAATAATTGTGACATTGCTTCGGCCTTGCTTCAACCGCAGCGTGAGATTCAAAATGGCGGCCCCACATACACAAGTGTTGGGCCCTACCCGTGAAGTCAGGCGAGTAATTCATGTGCTTATAAAACTGTCTTGTTTGAGTCACGTGCGACTGAGGTACTCGATTGTCAACCGTGCGTGAGAAGCGGACAAGGCGGTGGGAATATTAAATTGAATTTATAGCTGGAACAAGTTGGACATTAACTCTTGCTTGGCTCCGCAGTGGGTAGACGTGGGCCCACTGGGGTGCATACTGTATAGCACTAAAACCGGTAAGCCACTTGTTGCCAACACTGGCAGTTGCAATACGATGTTGGTTCAATAATTATGCCACCTCAGTGCCTCAGTCTGTTACACACTAATGGCCAAACAACCTGTGGTTGGATTCATGTTCACTGCACGTCTATCATAGGCCTAAGTGAAGTAATAACCACGCTCGGAATGAAGGTTTTTTACTTTTGTGAAGATATCCTTCAACCGTGAGATATATTTTATGTATGTCAATCCACCCAACTCTAGTAGTCTATTGCAGCCACTTCCATAGCGCCTGGTGGAATAGTGACAAACACAGTGAAAACACTCAATACAGACAAGACCAGTTCACTCCACTCAGCAGGACAAACACACAGCAGATAAGCGCGCCGTCTTCAGTTACTTTAAAACAGCGCGCGTGAAGCGACTTCATATTCCGTCAGGACCCGACTGTTTCGCCGTTGCACCAATTGTATAGCTGAGCTGCTGTAATGGTTTTATTGATTTCTTTCAGCAACTGTATCGAACTGTTTAGACAGTATGACGACGCATCGACTCTGAATGCTCTATGCATCAACCTTGCTATCTTTTGACAACTATGCTCTCAATTGCAGACATGAATTTCTCACGGACGCTCAGTTTTGATTCAGAACATGGTATAAATGGTACGGAATCTTTGATTTTCGAAAATAAGATCTCCCCTTTGACATTCACAAGCAACTGCAGTTACTAAATGCTGACTGCTAGCGCCATCTGGGTTTGTTGTTGTTCGGGTCTGTTGTCAACTATACACATAAAATGTCTGAACATCCACAGTGATCCACAGTTACAGAACTAAAAGGAGATAGAGAGATTAATGATCTGAACATGGTATGAACACTCTTGCAGGCTGTGCAAATCATAGATTTAGAAGGCGCAGCAAGTGTGGCAAAGTGGCACTTAACAAGAATACATCTAATTGGCAGAGTGGGCATATTTTCAATCACACGACTGAAACAAGTCTATTATCTGAGATCCTACCCACCAAGTTAATGTATCTGATTGGTGGACAAGCAATGGTCCACTCAGATGGCTGTGGAGAGGTAAACTATGGGACACACCTGCTAACTATCGGATTAACTGCTTGTCTTTATGGCCCGAGTATTTCAATAAGACAGCGTTACGACGGCCACCCCACCCCCCTGACATGCAGGGCGGGGCCTCGTCCCACCTAACTCAACGTGGACGGAAAACAACTATAGCCACGACTCGTGTTTATAATCTACTCAACTAATTTGCATTTTGAAAGGCAAATAAATGACGACATACCAAATGAGGAGAATGGTTGGTACGAGATGGTGCGATAGGGAGCCAGGCTCCTCACCTGCAGGCTGGTTGGAGGGGGGGTAGCCTACAGGTGGCGGGGCGGGACAGCTCGGTGTCCAACTTTCACACATACGGACTGACCACTCCTCCGAGTATCAAACATAGCTGCAGACACTGCCAACCAATTAACACTTGTTTAAATGTTTCACTAAAACAATACAATACTAATTAATAGTAGTCATTACATTTAATACAAATTATTCGGTATTCTAATTCAATGTTGGACGCCCAGCCCCGTCCATCGACCTAATGTCACAATCACCAAGATTCTTTAGGGTAGCCCTCGCCCTAAAGAAAACTCGTATGTGCACCAATGCAGTTTTCATCAATTGTGTTTAAATTGTTACAATGATCGTTTTTCATTTGTGATATTACTGGAATTACCTGATCAATTTTACCAACGAAAAGCGGAAGATGTGTTCGCTACAGCCCACGGACACGGTGGTAGGTGGTACTAACAACTAGTGGCTAATAGCTGAGCTAAGTACCACCAGGGAAGAGAATCAATTCTCTACGCATGCTCGCGCCACATTGCCCACTGTACAGCGTACCGTACACATCAAGCAAAGTGCAACAGTGTGTACCGCGTACCGTACATGCCAAGCAAAGTGCAACAGTGTGTACCGCGTACCGTACATGCCAAGCAAAGTGCAACAGTTATTCGTGCGTGCAGACAAGTGCAACCAAGTGATATTTCCCCCCCCGAGAGACACAGCTCAGACCGGCGCATGTAGGTTCCTCCACCAACCTCCAGTCTCTCTGTCCGCCACGCAGTCACACACGTCAGAAGAAATAACTCACAGACTGTTTATTTTCACAATGTTTGGTTTTCTCCAAAACACTTAAATTATCGGCAGCACCATTTTCTTTATCTCTCACAGCTTCTGTTGAAATCCGCCCAAGGCCAAACAAACAAACACGGCTCCACAGAACTGAACGACGTGGATCTAAATATTATGAAAGCGTTGATTAAGTAGTAAAACGTTTATTTAACGCTGGCTGGCGAGCAGAGACCGCGTGGGTTGGGTTGGTAGCGCCGGACAGTGAGTTGGGGCAGCTGGGGCGCCCGGCCAACAGCGCGCCGCGATAGCAGAGATCGCGTGGGTTGGGTTGGTAGCGCCGGACAGTGAGTTGGGGCAGCTGGGGCGCCCGGCCAACAGCGCGCGGCGACAACAGTGAAGAGAATCCGAGCCTCTATCTTGGATGACAACAGGCTGTACAAGTTGGGAATGTTTGTTCTTCTATTTACAGGACAATAAAATGTTTATTTCGCCGTGTCTACTGCGTGCTATTGACTCGGTGCGTGCTATCAAATAAGAGTAAATAGATAAAGATAAATACACTTGTAGTTTAACCATTGAAATTTTGTAATTTACCAGTTTCAGCACTGCAATCTTTTCGCCTAGGCAATTAGAAGAAATGCTCATGTAAATCTGTACAAGCCGTCACCACCGCGCCGGCTTGCATAGAAACACGACATCTCGCAGTGATTGCTGCGGCCCCTTGTCCCGGCGCGCTGGTACGCGCTGTCGTGGCCGCGCCACCCTGCACGGGGGCGACGTCAACATGGCGCGACCGGACACCTGGGCACCGCACAAATCACTGACTCACCGGGGAACCAACCTGTTGTTTTTTGTGCCGCAGATTGTAACAAGCCGATGTCGGCCGTAACGAGTCGAAAAGAATGAGACTTATTAATCTTCGGCTCTCATTTATCACTTGAATTGATTATTGTGAGCGGAGGTGCCGTGCGTTGCCGCGTGGAGCGCTGCCCGCGCGGCCTGGGGGGAGACTAAATTGCAACATGTCTGCATAAAATTGAAATTCTTTTCGTAGAACAAAGGGAAGATCTGAGATACGGGCAGCTTGGTTGCAGCGGGAGAGCTCTAAGATCGCTCTAGCTTGGGCGAAGCCCCCCAACAACATCTAATATAGTAAACTATCAATACAAGTCGACTGGAATGTCCATCAGTGACAGTTTTTATCTTTCCGTGTATGCAAAATACGGTATATGTGAGGAATTTTCTAATATTCAATTTTGGTATTAGGTGACCCCTCAGATTGTATTCTATTACCTGAGGGCATCGAAATAACAGGAACAGTCAACAAGTATTTTGTGTCATGGATGCCGGTCAGGCTCAGCCACAGGCGAGGCCCACGTGGGGTGTCACGTGGGGGGGGAGGGGCACAATGTGGCACAATGTGACAGTTTAACACTATGAGGTATCAGAGACATCAGATTAAACATTCACGAGGTGGTATATATACTTGATTCCGGTGCGGTAACGGTACTTTACGGTACTACTGTTGTACAACCTGAGAGTAGTGTACCGTGGCTCAGCAATCAATCGTTATCACGGTGTCTTCTCGATAAGCCTCGCTGAAGTGACTGAGGAAGGGACGCGGAGCGAGTCTCCGAAGAAGGAGGAACACATTCTTTGAGCAATGTATGAATGCCAGTATACACCACTGGGAGGCGTCAAGTATAACAACAACAATGTTTGTCCAGGAATGTGTGTAGAGCCCCCCTGTGAATGCCTGTATCCGCCACTGGGAGGCGTGAGGTAGTAACAACAACAATGTTTGTCCAGGAATGTGTGGTGAAGGCGTCGCAACCAGTCACCTCTCAACAGACACTTGTTGATGCGAGCAGAGTGGAGAGCTCAGTCAACACTGTAGCATGACGCGTACAAACAACTACATTAGATTACACAAATCATTGTGTACTTATCTTCCTTTACAACTCGCTTTTACAACTGTATAGGCTGAGTGGACAGTGGCGGCGCGCGGGGTGAGTGAGGCAAGCTAGGCCCAGCCTCACCGAGCTATCATGGTTTAGTGTTATTATTGACATACGACGAAATCCGGGTGTATTGTAACTTAGTTGATGAGTTTGTTGATTCGAGTCTAATGTGAGGTCATTTCTATCATATAGGACCGATATCGTAGTCATATTTGGTAATGAATGTTGTCTTGCACAATCCAATCTCAAAACCAATAGTATTTTGCGGTACCATTTAGCTATAAGACCTTCTCGTGGGTGCTGTGGATCTGTTGCACCCACGGATACTTTGGTCACCCCTTCACGCCCCCCATAAGAGCTACATTCAACATCTCATTGCTTTTAAAAACTAAAAGCAAAACATACAAAAAGCGCTCGTCGAGAAAATACTCTGTCACTCCGTCTGACAACCGCGGCTAACTAAATAAATTACCTTGTCACTCAGGTCTGCTTGATGCGCGGCGAGCCTCGCGCGATCCACTGTACCTCGTCCGAGGACGGTGTTGTGTTCCTGCGCCTCGTCCGAGGACGGTGTTGTGTTCCCTGTACCTCGTCCGAGGAGGGTGTTGTGTTCCTGCGCCTCGTCCGAGGACGGTGCTGTGTTCCCTGTACCTCGTCCGAGGAGGGTGTTGTGTTCCTGCGCCTCGTCCGAGGACGGTGCTGTGTTCCCTGTACCTCGTCCGAGGAGGGTGTTGTGTTCCTGCGCCTCGTCCGAGGACGGTGCTGTGTTCCCGCACCTCGTCCGAGGACGGAACAACGTCGTGGTCATTATTTTGGCTTCTTGTGCAGGCGTGAGGGGGTGCTGAACACACAGTTGCAACCCTGCACCTGCGTGAAGGGGTGCTGAACACACCGTTGCAACCCTGCACCCGCACCTGCAAGCTGTAAGTGACCAGCTCCTGTATTTGCCTCCCCGGTCGGAAGTGGGCGGCCCGCGAACCCCCGTCGCCCACGCGGTCGCAATAACAAACTCATTTTGTGCGAATCTACGCGTTCGACGCACTTCCGCATCCGGCTAGTGGAGCCCCCGCCATCTTCGCGTTTCCGGTTCCTGTCTTGTCTCGTCTACACGCCAAGGTGCTCCGTCTCAGGGGGGGAGAAGTACCTTGTCTGTTGACTTTATCCCTGGCCACGTCCCAGCCAGGGATGGTTTATTTATATTCACCTCTGGAAAATGTAAAATAATGACTTTATGCTGCTATTGTAGCTACTATAAACTTACAAAAAACATAAATACGACACATTTGCGCCATATTGTTTCCTTCTCTTGTACTTTCTACGGGAATTCAGGAAATATCTCACATGAGGCCAGGCAAGGTGTGAGGTGAGCAAGCATGCAGTAGTAGCAGCGTCACCTGCCAGGCATACTACAGACTACAGAGTACAGACTACAGACTACACACTACAGACTACAGACTACAGACTACAGACTACAGACTACAGACAGACAGGGAGCCGGCCTGTCTCGGCTAGAGTAAATATTATCACAGCCATGTAGACATGCGACTCAACAGATAGGACGCGTGATGCTTGTTGTACATCGTAACGCCAACACAGCTGCACGCACGGCTTTCCGTGCACGGGCCAGAATATGCCACTGCTTTCCGTTCACGCCACTGTCCACAATACACTGCGGCTTGCAAGTATATAGTACGCCACGCACGGCTTTCCGTGCACGGGCCAGAATATGCCACTGCTTTCCGTTCACGCCACTGTCCACAATACACTGCGGCTTGCAAGTATATAGTACGCCACGCACGGCTTTCCGTGCACGGGCCAGAATATGCCACTGCTTTCCGTTCACACCACTGTCCACAATACACTTGCAAGTGTGAAGGGGCGGAGGAACACCACTGTAGTACTGTACAGATAGTTGCAGATAGTTGCTACAGTTGGTACAGATAGTTGCTTGTCGCTGAAATCCGTCCTGGCTTTAGGTATAGATTCTTATGTGTCCCGAAACACGCTTTCGTCATAGACAAGAAACTTGTGGCCAATCAGCGATCGGTATTTGTATTGGGGCTCGCTGGCCAGCCACGACCACTCGCCTACGACGAAAGCATCTGTAAGGTTGCTTCGTGACGACTATACATGGAAATGTGACAGTACTTGTTATGCACTGCACGCGCTAACGAGCAGCGAGGCCAGGGGTCAGGTTATATTTGCATCATGACCTTCAACTTGGCTGCGACAGAGTCACCGAAACCAAATTACTCCCAGGCTAATGATTGATAATGGACAATCGTGCGCCGGCCAGATCACGATACAATATCTATCTACGATTGTTATAGTTTCGTTCGTGATCGAACTAGGATTCATGATCGGAGGGTTTTTTAATGGTAGGTTAGGCGCCCCTGTGAAAACATACATGAGCATCGAGTCTGGTCTCCTCTCGCATGGTATGCTGGGCTTCACCGCACAGAACCTGGCATAGAACGGATAACTTAGAAGCTATGCGAAGTTACGTGAAAGTAATCTAACATTGACATACGTACTTATACTTGTTCCGAAACAACCTTACGTATACTTTCGACTGATTCGCGGCAGCCAGAGAGCCCCAATTTCGAATAACGATTGTTGATTGGCCACGAACCACTCGTCTCATCGGTAAGGTTGTTTGGGGGCAAGTTTAAACCAGACAATGCATGAGAATAATAATTCTTCCTAGGCATACCTGCGGTAGGGGGCACACCACCTTTATCTAATGTCATACTTCTTTAGTTCTAACTAGTTATTAGGGTGTTTAGATAATTGGGAAGGAATGTCTCGAGGGCATCTTATAACGTAATGAACTTCATGAGGACAACTCCTTCAGTGGTCGGAATCGAACCGGCGACCTCCCGCGAGTGAGTCTCACTGAGCCAACGGACTGTTGTGTTGTAGTTGTTGTTGTTGTGCCTCGTCCCAGATGGACCCGGCCGACCGTGGTTCGCGCATACCTGAGCCTAGCGGGCCTAGCGATATGACAACCGTGCAGGTAATAAATTACACCACGCAAAACAAACATGGAGGAGGTTTCGGTTCTACCTGGGACCCATTTCAATTACGAGCTCAGTTATAACAAGCTCGGCTCACTCACTCACTCAATTGATTTAGTTTCTTCGTCTCGCTCTCAACAAAGGAAAGGTTAACCATTTCAATTAACTCCAGTCTTGGGTGATTACAATACTGGACTCAGCCCGTGGCTCTGACCGGTACTCGAACCCGGGGCCATGGCAATATGCCTGTAAAGCTGATTACAGACACACCCGCACTCTATGGTCGAATACAAACAACCAAGCTAGTTAGTAATCTAGAATAGATGTTCGAATATCAGATACAAAAGATTTTAGAGTGTTTGACACAAATAGATGGCTTGAAAGCATTTTTGTTCATAACTTAAAAATGCCATTGAATTTAATATCAAAATTTTGGAATGATTCCGAGCTAGTTGTGATCAAGGTCTGCAGATAGTCTCAAACAAGTATTTAAAGTGTATTATGTTTGGAAATGGATTAAATAGACAATTTGTGATATTATGGAAATTGTAAATTTTATCGAAACACAATTTTGTATCTATTTTATTGAATATCAGTAGAGCTCGACAACAACGTAACGAAACTACGGTCTGGACCTCGAGATTATATAATAAAGAACAATTTATTTACATTATAAACAATACAAATTACATAGTGTTTAAAATTGCCCATAGAATAACTAGGTCTATACGGTTATGATAATAAGACAAAACATTTTTATCATGGGTAAAAAAGTTTGTAGTACTAAATTCGGAATCACCCATATTAAATATAGATGAACGAACATTACTGCAATAGAATTGATACGCACGAGTCCGAAGATGTGGATATCACTCCAACCAAAGTAACGTCGTGTCAATGATACGCGTGGATATTACACCGACAAAGTAACGTCATGTCAATGATACGCAAGAGTCCCTAGATGTGGATATTACTCCGACCAAAGTAACGTCATGTCAATGATACGCGTGGATATTACACCGACAAAGTAACGTCATGTCAATGATACGCAAGAGTCCCGAGATGTGGATATTACCCCGACCAAAGTAACGTCATGTCAATGATACGCGTGGATATTACACCGACAAAGTAACGTCATGCCAATGATACGCAAGAGTCCCTAGATGTGGATATTACTCCGACCAAAGTAACGTCATGTCAATGATACGTAAGAGTCTCGAGATGTGGATATTACTCCGACCAAAGTAACGTCATGTCAATGATACGTAAGAGTCTCGAGATGTGGACATTACTCCGACCAAAGTAACGTCATGTCAATGATACGTAAGAGTCTCGAGATGTGGACATTACTCCGACCAAAGTAACGTCATGTCAATGATACGTAAGTCTCGAGATGTGGATATTACTTCGACAAAGTAACGTCATGTCAATGATACGTAAGAGTCTCGAGATGTGGATATTACACCGACAAAGTAACGTCATGTCAATGATACGCAAGAGTCCCGAGATGTGGATATTACCCCGACCAAAGTAACGTCATGTCAATGATACGCGTGGATATTACACCGACAAAGTAACGTCATGCCAATGATACGCAAGAGTCCCTAGATGTGGATATTACTCCGACCAAAGTAACGTCATGTCAATGATACGTAAGAGTCTCGAGATGTGGATATTACTCCGACCAAAGTAACGTCATGTCAATGATACGTAAGAGTCTCGAGATGTGGATATTACTCCGACCAAAGTAACGTCATGTCAATGATACGTAAGAGTCCCTAGATGTGGATATTACTCCGACCAAAGTAACGTCATGTCAATGATACGTAAGAGTCTCGAGATGTGGACATTACTCCGACCAAAGTAACGTCATGTCAATGATACGTAAGAGTCTCGAGATGTGGACATTACTCCGACCAAAGTAACGTCATGTCAATGATACGTAAGAGTCTCGAGATGTGGACATTACTCCGACCAAAGTAACGTCATGTCAATGATACGTAAGAGTCTCGAGATGTGGACATTACTCCGACCAAAGTAACGTCATGTCAATGATACGTAAGAGTCTCGAGATGTGGACATTACTCCGACCAAAGTAACGTCATGTCAATGATACGTAAGAGTCTCGAGATGTGGACATTACTCCGACCAAAGTAACGTCATGTCAATGATACGTAAGTCTCGAGATGTGGATATTACTTCGACAAAGTAACGTCATGTCAATGATACGTAAGAGTCTCGAGATGTGGATATTACTCCGACCAAAGTAACGTCATGTCAATGATACGCAAGCCAGAGAGATGTGGATATTACCCCGACCAAAGTAACGTCATGTCATTGGGCCGAGACCACCGCAGTAGAGAACATTGGCCGGCGGCTGATCCACGTTTTTTACCTCCATTACATTCTCGAGCTGCTCTACCATCAAAACGGTCGGCCGAGTTAATTACTACTATTATCTCCAGACCGGGTTGAGTTTCATTTGTTAACTTGATTGGGATTTCAGCCCGTTAACTAGACCGGGCAGGGCAGGGCTGGGCACGGCTGCTCTGCACGCGGTGGTGCCCGGGTTCGAGTCCCGGGGCACGGCTGCTCTGCACGCGGTGGTGCCGGGTTCGAGTCCCGGAACACGAGACAGAGAGACAACCCTCTTCAAAACATCATTTCAGTTTCTTCTCTGGCAAAACAGTCATAGTAATAAAACCTAAACATGTAAACATGTATTCACCCAGTTTTGCTCACGGATGGAATAAGTCCAGGGTAGCTCTGCCTGTCGTAAGATGCGACAAACTTTGAGTACCTCGCTAAAAATAAATACAATAAATAATAAAAACATAAAAATATAAAAAAATAATCAAATAACAATTAACGACATGTCCCTTAGCCTGTAAGTATGTGTATGAGAGAAACTATCTTGACAACAAAGTAATATTTTGCGCCCATGGAGTCTGTGTACCAAACCAACAACACTAATAATGACATTTTTCTACTTTTGACTGAATTAATTCTTGAACTGAGCATTTATTTCTGTGTTACATCGTGTTACAATATTTTTGTTACCCCCTCTACGTTGCACGTTGCGTCAACTCAGCAGAAGATATTTTCAAGAGACAGGAAAGTGACTACAATACAATGATTTTAATAATTCCAAAAACGGATTGTTTCTGTATTTATTTCTAATCCTTCTAAGATGCCTGATGGACTTGTTCGGATGCAACAAACCTGCCTTACTGACCAGGTGCAGGGGTAGGAGTAGGGGAGGGGTAGTGAGTGAAGGAGGCTCCATTCGCCTTTAAATCGAGATGTAGGCGCGCCACCGTCGCGACCATCATGGCCGTCCGAGCCGGGATAAACAACGCACGGCTAACCTGTGTTCCATATGTTTCTGGCAGTAGGTTAGTGAGTGACAGGGTGATGGTGTCTGTGATACACATTTATCACATAAACGCGTTAGTTGGGAACATACAGCGACCATTTGTCAAAGCAAATAGGATTTTAAACGGTTATCGTTTAATTTTACAGTAGTAATATTAAGTAAACGGGTACTATGTAGGCAAGCATCCCTTCAGACATCATAATTACATGCAAAAACCACATCTGATAAACGTGAATAATATTAACTGCACAGATGAGAACAACGAAGTTAACGCTACTTGCTCATATAAAGCAGGTTCAAGGAAGTGTAAACATGACTATTTTCTATATGTAAGTAAGGCAAAGAGGGCTCCCGTTCATATTTCGGATCACAATTCCTCTTTTATCTCTTCTTCAAATTTCTTTTCATTCATTCCGGCCCTCTTTTCTACCTAAACGCCCACCGGACTCCCACGCCTCCCCCCCCCCCCCCCCCCAGTACCTCCCAAGCCCCCAAAACCAGAAATGAGTGTTCTCTACGACATAGGCCTATACTTGCTAAAGCTAAAGGTAATTGCAACGCAGCTGAATCTGATAGGCATATGCGTAGGCGCATGCTAAATGTTGGATTCTAAAAATAGGTTTTAAGTTGATCATTTTGTATCAGTATAGCCTATTATGATTATTGATAACGGTAGTTGAGGTGTTTTATGTCTCCCACCCAGTGGCGTAACTTGCTTAGTGCGGGCCCCCCCGCGAATGTAATTCACTTGGGCCCCCCTATAATCAATAGACAATAATCAATAGTCGGTGTGGGAGGTGACGTCCAAGTATGCGGCCCGGTGGGGAGCGGGGGGGGGGGGGGTGACATAGTAATATTCATTCATATGTTAACGATTTATTTACTCACCAAGCAGTCCTAGAAGATGGATAATATTCTTAAAAACATCGCCTCTCACTATCTTTGTCGCGTGGAAAAGATATATTTTTGGGTCTGCAAGATCCATGTTTAATAATCAAACGTTTTGTGTTAGAGTCTAGAATATTAGTAGGAAAATTAGCCCTGTCTGTAGGATATTGAACTTTATTATCGAACGTAACCGGCTCAGAAGTCTGATTATGGTCACTTACTGAGATGGGGTGAGAACAACACGGGTCACTAACAGTTTCGTTTACTTCCGAAATGTCAATTTCATTTTTTTGTACGTTAGAAGATGTTGAAAAATAGTAATTGATTTTTTGTAGTTTTTTGATTTCCTTTTCTCTTTCCAACTTCTTTTTTCTTTTCGCACAACCACTTTCACTCCGATAACTCATCGCATCGTTATTCCTACACTGAACTGCTCCTTATAGTACACAAAACACAAGTTACACAGCACGGCACAAACACATATTTACAATTTTATACTAAAACCACATAGTTACTATAAACACAAATTGCAACGCAAAATATAAAAACAGTTTTACATGCGCGAAAGTCAAAAAAATTCCACGACGAAAGTTAGCGCGATACTAAAGAAGGGTAGCGGCTGGCGAGCGACGGATTTTTCGTCACTCAAGGAAAAGACCATTCAAAGTAACCAAACAATTATCTTGTCTTTTCACTCGCTTGTCAATGTCAACTAACTTGTGGTCAACATTTTGGTGGGCATCTCTATAATTGGGGTTTGCTTCGAAATTGCTAAATACGGAAAAACTTATTTTCTCCCCGAGTGGAGCTACACATTGAAACAGCAGTGCATTTAGCACAAAGCAGCTCCCCTTCACGGAAACCACACCCTGGGACGAGGTAGTTTCCAAGAAATATGTGAATAACACTCGTTGTTCCGTTTTTGTTTACAATTTTTTTTTGACACGTGACACAGGGACGTATTCAAAACAGATTAGTTCATTGCATGGCAACAAAGTCTTACCAAAGACCACACACTATCAGGGGCCCTTGCGGGCCCCTGAAACCCCCGGGCCCCCCCGCGGCCGCGGGGGCTGCGGGGGCGGTAGTTACGCCACTGCTCCCACCCCCTTACACCCACATCCCACACCCACGCAATCTACACTTTGAGGTTAATTTTCCTGTATAATGCTGAACTTCAGTATTGGAGGTTTAAAATAACATTAAGAATTATATTGTGACAAATACATTGTCACAATTCTGTTGAACCATCAAGTAAACATAATCTACCGTACGCATATTTAGTATTTTTTTATGAAATATATAAATTTAAAAAAAAACTCCAATATGTGAGTAGGCCTAAATGTAAATTTATGTCAGGACTACCTATGCACTTTTTTTAACACAGCATCTACGAAATATATTTTTTAAAATGATTTATTTAACGGCACAAAATAAAAAACATTGTTTATTTTTTTTAGACTGAATACCATACCAGCATGCCTTTTGACACCTACGCAACTGCGTAAGCGCCAAACTCATTCGGATTTTAAAACACTTCGTATTGAGAGAATATTTGTTTCGCTCGCCGTTTGCTACATTGTGGCATGGATCAACACGGTATTGATTGTCAATTTTAACATGTTTACTGCCCGACAATAATATTGATCATGTAATTCACTCATACTCTCTATCGCCGTCTATATAACACACAGCGAACACCGGCCATCATTCCGTAACCTATCCCGGCTGTACTGGTTCTCGATTTGTCCGCCAGAGTTCAGCCACTTTGGATTTAAACGCGAATAGAAATGCTCCATCACCTGTCATGCCGGAAACGTTTTGATTAAATGGTCACCAGATTACCTCCATTTGATCCTTGAATGCCGAGTTTGTTTTGCTCATTCGATAATTGCTTACGAAGAAACAACTTGTGAGAAAAAAAAAACTACGACGGGTTTTTGTTTCGTTCGTTTCGGCCGAGCGTGAATCTAGTTAGTAGTTTGACGGAGAAGTGGCGCGTGAGTGTAAACAATGTGCGTGAGTGCAAACAACACACGTGCGTGCGTGCGTGCGTGCGTGCGTGAGTGCACTTGAATCATAGACGAGGACGAACCCAAGTCTATAAAAATCACAACCAATAAAATACCTGTTGCCTCGCAAGAAATGTTGCGAGTTTGGTCGGCCGTGCAGTGTTGCCAAGCGTACGTGCACAACAGCGGGTGGGTCCCAGAGATTTATGGTTTCAAAGACAGGCTAGAACACACATGATTTATAACCCGCCATCTGCAGCCAGGGTCAATGGAACTGTCTGCACCGTCTCTACGCATGTGTATATACGCAGGTGGGCTGTGCGTTACGACATACCCCTAGTTATGACACCCCTTAATTATGATCCCCCTTGAGGGGTGAGTTTATCCCCACCCGTCTGTAGCCTGTCTGTAACGATGTGGGCTGTGCCTTACCCCTCCCCCACGTCTCGTGTAAACAGTGCATGGGGTGAAATCAACCCCCACAGGCTAGTCCTGATCTACCTGCGCACTAAGAACTTATCTATATGTAAATACGGACGTTTTTCGTTTTTATGACATTTTAAAATTAATTAAGAATCGTGGTTCTACCATTATAAATATAACATGACATGCGTGGACCCACGAAAGACCCTTGAGCTACACCAATTAATGCCTTTGTAATTTGATACAATAATGCCCTCAATTATTAGATAAATATTTATTCTATATTTACAGCAAGTCACATTAGAGTGTATCAGAACGAAGAGGAATACAAAGACGAAGAACAACACAACATGACTTAAGATGAGTTTAATCTTATATTTTTCACAAAATAATGTCAATATTTTAAATTAAATTACCTATCATCACACAAGTACAGGAACGGTTGTACAATCCTTACGGTAGTCAGAAACCATTTAGTACTGGCAAGTGACGTATGACCTAGCGATACCTGCAAGTACGAGGTTCAGTTTCACACTGCTCATCGTCACGATTCCCCTCTTCGCTTCCCAACTAAATAACTCACAATTACATCTACAAACTCCGCTGGGCGTGACTCCCAATGTCACTTGTCTAGCCAGAGAGAGAAAGAGAGAGAAAAAGAGAGAGAGAGAGAGAGAGAGAGAGAGAGAGAGAGAGAGAGAGAGAGAGAGAGAGAGAGAGAGAGAGAGAGAGAGAGAGAGAAGAGGAGTGGCAGATAAATTGTCCGGCCCATAATTTAATCACCCTGAGCAAAAGTTGAACACTTGAAACAAGCCTCGGGCGATGGCGACTGTAATAGAGAGGTTGATTTAGTGAATTAATGATTGTGGGTTACTTGTGCGCGTTAATTGGAGCGATAAATCATCGAGTTATAGAATTGAAGCAGCTTCTCTTCTCATCAGTTCAAACAACCGCGGGAGATATGTTCATCTACCGCCTTGCAGTGATGTTCGCTGTGCACGACGCTTATTTACACAACACTTTGCATAACATCTCACAAGGTAATCACGGATTACCGGCCATGGTGACGCCGGGACATAAAAGGGACACTAATGCGATTTGTTTTGGTTCGTATAAATAGGGGAAAGATTGAAGAACATGTAAGAAGCAATCCAGTAATATTTGGATTAGTGTTGGCTGAGTGAGATTAGCGACTGTTCTGTTTCTTATTTCGTCTCGTTCCCACATTCGTTGTGTTGCGACCTGAATAACGTTCAGCAAGAAAACGTTAACAAGAAAGTTACATTTCCAATTCGGTAATTTCTCCGGGGCAAGTTGCTCTTGCTCTTTTAATTAACAAATTACTCTTCATCCCGCCCTCTCTTCTCATCCTTGAACCTTGATAATCTCATCATCTTGGTCTGCCTCCACTATTTCCCCCCCTCAATCACGTTCTTGAATATCCCCAATATTCCTCGGTCCGTACTTCAAAAGGCGTACTTCTTTGTTTGCTCTCGCCTACTCCAGAACAAAGCAAAGACAAACAGACAGTTGCAGACTGAAAACAATGACACAGAGGCTCGTTATCTCGCCAATAAAGCGCAGAGACAAACAATACCCACAGTTTATTACGACTGAGGGCGCTAAGCCGTAAAACCATACATATACAATAAAATACAACATAAACAAGTCGAAACGAGGACGCCTGGGGCCATTGAAATAACAACCATGAACAACTCTGCACACGACTACGGCCAGTGGCGTGCGGTTATAGGGAACAACTCTTGCATAGAGTGATCTTCGACCAGTGACGTGCGGGACAGACGAGGGTAACTAAGGGGGACACATTTCACTGACAGATGGACCATCTTACACAACCGTAGAGTTGCAAGAACTGCAACTTCACAAGTCCTCTGGAACCAAGGATATTATTGTACCACAGTCTCACACATGCGATATAATTATTTTTTAGGAATAAATTTACCAGTTGAATGTGAATAGACTTCAGATCCGTTTCCTAGCTATTCATAACATAATATTCTAATAAAATGGTAACACATACGCTGGTGGGCATACTTGTACGCCGGGACTTTCGGACTAAGACACCCCTGTAAGGAGAAATCCTGGGCACGCCACTGGTTAGAGCAGGAATAAGGTATGTTGCTTTTGAGATGATCACAATCTCCCGGTTTCTTCGTCCCCAGCAGCCATGGTGAGTTCCAAGAAGCGTCTGTATTCTTCGATGATAATCATCAGATGACGGGGACCCAAGTCAAACACGGTCTCTCTCTCTCTCTCTCTCTCTCACTCACTCCCCCCCGTCGCGCCCGCCACAACCTACAGGGACACAACTCGGCCGCTAATTTTAAATCCGAACAAAGTAAACAACGAGAACGATTTTCTTCGATGAGATTTGATATTGCGGTGTTGCCAAGTGTGACGCTGGGTTCTGGGAACCCACTAGGAGGAGAAGAAGAAGAAGAAGAAGAAGGTCACGGGCCTCCAGGGTTCAGAAAATAAATCAATCGATAATTAATTAATTATAATAAATCAAGTTTTAGGGCGCGCCAACAGTTTCGGTCATTTTGGATAATTCATGGAAACGATCTTTCACGCAGAACTTGAGAGTTTGGAAAAGAAAGTAATATAATACCAAGAGCCCTCGAGGGATGAAGGGGGTGGGAACGTGATTCCTACCCTAAACGATTTCAAGCATAGCTTTCTCTGAGTGACCTAAATCAATGCTCGCAGATAAAGGTACTCAATTTTTGACAGATTTTTCAAATCAGAACAATAACTATTAGGTTTTTGTCTGTAAAAGTTACAAAACTATAAGAATGATTAAAAAAAAGATAAGTTTTAAAATGTCATGTTTTCCTTATTAATTAAAAATAGTTATTATAATTATAGAAGAGCAACACGATGAAAATTTGTCTTAAAGCGACTAAACCATTGGAGGGAAGGGGGGGGGGCGTTAAGGACCTACAACTCAGCACAAAATTGCCACTAAAGGATGACATAATTCGTCACGAGTGAAGCCACTTCTATGGCAGGACACGCAACCTAAGAGCGCGGACACCCCTGATAGAGGCAGGGTGTATGTTGACTACCACAGCCCTCTACGAAACAGGGTCTGCGCGGACACCCCTGATAGAGGCAGGGTGTATGCACAGCCCTCTACGAAACAGGGTCTGCGCGGACACCCCTGATAGAGGCAGGGTGTGTGCACAGCCCTCTACGAAACAGGGTCTGCGCGCCCGCGGCGACAGCGAAGCGACGTTGCCACAGACTCACCAGCCAGGCAGGCAGGCGGTTTAACCACTTATCTCGTGTGGTTAAAACAAAAGCCGAGCGGAATAAAAAAAACTCGTCGCTCCATAGCTGAACGAGTTCCAAGTGTTCAAACATGATAATGTGTACATAACTTTGACACTCCAAGCGAGAAACTCGGCCGGGCGTAGGCATGTCTGTATGTACGACTGTTCGCGGGCACCGCCCCCCATTAGCGGGTTCGAGTCCCGTGCGGCCTAACGAGGTTCAATGATGAGTCGGCTGTTCGCGACCGTGAGGGGTGATACACGAAGATGAAGCACAATTACAACAAAAAAAACATTCTTATGCGGGATTCGAACCCACGTCCGTAAGTACCACACGCTTAGGACAGCTTTTTGTAAATCTTTTTTCGCAATGACATTCAAAACACATACTATAATATAACAAGTTGCTATTTTTATTAATTATTGTTTATTGGCGTGATAGATAATTACATTCCGGGTATAAAATGCTGCGCTCAGCAATATGTAAATTATATCCAATCCCCTGTTATGTTTTATTGGATTGGACTGAACAAGTACAAACCCGACGCGTTGTAACTTGTAAGTACAAATAAGACAATATAAGTCCAAACCAAACATTTCGCCAGCCTTTCAATGGGTACTTACTGCAAATAGTAATCACCCAAGAAAATCACAACCTCACATTACGTATCCGGCCTAGTTGCTTATTAGAAGATGATCGCAACGTCAACGCTTGCCTCGTCTCGTCTCGGAGCAACAAGTAATTTACTGCCGCACGCCCAGAGAGAAATGAATAATGCATTGCATTAGGCCAAGTATGCAGGCGCTGATTGGCAGCGAGCGAGCGCTTGTTGCCATCTTACGGGCAAAACACCTGTGGAATGTGTCAAACAAACAAGTGGCTATTATCAACTTGTCGCTCATTACGGATGCTGGGTGCGTGATTGTCTGGCATTATTCACAGCACGCGACTGGGATGTGTTTACTGTTTACCTCCGATCTTCTCAAGCACAACTAGGCAAGGTTACATCCACGTGGGTCTAATTAGGCTCTATTATCAAGCTGTTGTGTTTTAATTCACGATACATATTTTAAAATTTTCTTGCAATTTGAATGTATTGCATTAGTCATAGCCCTAGTGAATGAATTATAGCCTAAGTTTACGAACTATCTTATTTTATAAATACTAACAATAAACGAGTTTTACTACGCATATTGCAAATTTTTTGAATTACTAACAATGTTATTATTTTATTTGGCTCGATTCACTATTGCAGCATTGCCAACCAAATATCTGTATTGTCAAGTGATAGACTGATAATTTATTTAATTATTGTATTATAACAACGAATTACTTATATATAATATTATGCAGAAATTTAAAATTGTGTGAAATTGATGCACGAGTAGAACTATATAGAATCGTTTACAAAAGTACTCAAACTGAATGGACGCGTTACTCATTGAAACGTCGAAAATGTATATTTCACGTTATTCTTCAGCGGACGTTTGTCAGAGTGATTTCCCTTGGCACAACAGAGCAGCCAGCGTCACACACAGACACTGTCACACCGGTGTGACTGATGCATCCCACCCCTAGGGAGGGGGAGGGGGGCGCATTCCTTCACAGGAGGTCGTCCGCCCGTCTTTGTGCAACTGTGAAAGTCCATCTCGTCAACAATAGACCCCAGCCTTGCAGTGTTGGCTTACCCCAACACATTCAAAGGATTTCTTTTCCATCTACCTGGACGATTTCTTCAGGTTTTCTTTGCACCCCCCTTTGTCAAATCGAAAGGTAAAAACAACCTCAGTCCAGTTTCATATGGGTCAAGTAACTACATAAAAGAAGATTAATGCTTTTAAAATACCTAAAACCTCTTTAGATTTTCGATTAGTTGACAGTGACAGGTAAAACTAGTTGTCTCGAGTTCCCAATGGACTCATTTTGGTTCGGATTATGTCCGAGGTGTCGCGCTAGTGAGGCTTATCGAGAGTCCCTCTAATCCCACGTGTTATCTGTCTTTACTTATCCATGCAGACAAAAAATATCCACCAATCTAAATCCGAGATAACGTATCCAGTTTCAGCGAGGCGACTGCCATGGCTAATTAGATGAGACGCGAGAACATCAACATTTCAAAACATTCGCCGGCCGCGCCAGGTCGGGGTTCGAGCCCCGGGGCACGCGCACGCTACGCGCCGGGGTTCGAGGCCCGGGGTACACAATGTGTCCCGTCAGTCACCGCGAGGGAGCTATGCGCCCACGTGGTCGCCCACACCCACCCCAACATGTTGTTGTTGTTGTTGTTGTTGTTGTACTCACCAGACGGAGGCGGCCGCGGTGCCGAAGTAGTAGAGCAGGATGAAGACAACGGCGCAGTTGGCGTTGCCGAGCCCGTCCTGGGAGAGAAGCAGCCGCGAGGGGTTCTGGGGGTCGGGGGTGCACGCGACGGCCGTCCGCCCCGCCGCCGCCCTCACCCCCCACCCCACGCTCGCCAGGTTGTAGCAGAGCGCGAGGAACGCGAGGGGTCGCTCGGGGTAGCGGAACCTCGCCTGTCCACCCCCCGAGTCCACCACGAAGGTCAGCACGGCCAACAACGTGGACACGAAACAGAGTCCCGCCCAGACGGACAACCAGACCTCGGCCAGGTTCTTGTCTGTGCGCCCGAAGAGGATGTCCGCGTCGCAGAGGGGGGCGCATCTCCCGGACCTGTTGACGTAGACGTACGCGTTGGGGCGCGCGTAACGCGAGCACGGCGCCGCCCCCGGATGCTGGGGGTGGGGCGGCCGTTGCGCGGGGGGTGGCACCACCACCACCCTCGATATGGGCACATCCGGTATCATCCCCACCTCGCCGGGACCCTCCATGCACATGTGTTCGTGGTTGTTCTCGAGCGGGAACTTTGAACAGTTCAACGCGGCCGGCCAAGGGAAGCCGAACCCTTGCAGCACCGGGTAACAGCGGGTCCGCACACTCTCACACAGACCTCGACACGGTCCTATGGGCAGCGCCACCTTGTCCGTACACATGGGCACATACACCGAGCACAAGAAGAAGTGCAACTGTGCCGAACAGCCGTACTGAATCAACGGCGAGAACGTTTGTAAAGTAAAGTCTGCGTCCCCTTGTATCTCGTGCCCTACAAGGTTCGGCATCCCCGTGTGGTTGTACCCCAGACCCCTACACAGTTCCACCCTTATCGGTTCACACGAGCGCAGGTTCGCCTCCGAGGACACTGACGCAACGAGCAGGGCGACACACGTCAAGACAGCGGTGGAGCAGCGCGGAGCCATCGTGGCCGCTCGCGTCGCGATCTCGAACCAGACTGACTCGGCTGGCGCAGGCGCAGGCGTCAACAAGTGTTCGAAACACTAACCAGCGGTAGCGCGGCGAGGTTGCCAATGCAAACAGCGCGCGGGTGGGAAGGACCGGAGAGAATGGACTGTGAAATGGAAGTATAATCGGGTACGAACGTTCTGCTCGGTCGTGACGTCATGAGCGGCGACGACGAAGCAATGACACCCCGAACTCTTCAAGACACATAATAAATCAATTATTCACGATAGGGCGAGACTGATAAAATACTCGTTAATGTCAAACTCCTACACAAACACTTAAAACGAACCACAGCCTCCTAGATGGGTGATTGACCCATCCAGCAGGCTGTGAAGTGAAGAGATCTACAAAATGTCAAATGGAAATGGAACCCACCCACGTTGTGCACGCTATGGATTTATTATCCCGTCCCAATTATTTGTTTGTTTACACTAGGAAAACGCTCCGCGTTGCCAGATGAGCGAGTTTTTTTTAAGTAAATCAAACATCATTTGCATATCATATTACTCTTACAAAAATAAATACCTTTATATTGTACACATGATTTTTTAAAAAGATAGTGGTTCAAACTACAACCTTAGAATTTGTGTATATTATTTGCCGATATGTTGCTAATAACTGCACGAAATATTATTTAAATCCGTCAAAAAGTTTTCTTTAAATAAATTAACACCTTTAAATTGATTTTTCAATGTATTTCCGCATAATTTAATTCAACCGTGGTCTACTCAAAAGGCTCTAATTCATAAACTATTAAATCTATCAGTGTATAGAAAGTTCCATAATGTAGATACAGACTATATCTAAAATGAAATATTGTTTAATCATACAATAACCGCATTTAAATGATAATTAAAGCTTTTTTATTTGTCTACAAAGGTCGTTGTTAACATTTGCATTTTTGGCGTGAAAGTCATAAAACATAACACGCCATTGTAGCCATTCTATGATAGCTATCAAAATTCCAAATACATAGTGAGAAAGGTCTGACTCCTAACGCCATTCCTGCAGCATACTATGGGCATCTAACTTCAATGGTCCGCAAATGGGAATCATATCGGTGGAACACTGTAAAAATGAAGAAAATGTCTACCGTAAATAAACAATATTTGTTTATAACATGGCGGTTAAAGCAACAATTTTGAAACTATTGTCGAGTGTTGGTAGTATTGATGTAGACCTACATAAAAAAAATCATTAATATTTGTTTGTAAGTTTTAATTTAAATAAATAAATAACAAAACACGTGTTTCAGTTGTTAATTTTTTGTAGGTTGGCATCTTATGTCATTGTAGCCATTTTATGACAGCTATCGAGATTCCAAATAATAGTAGATAGGTATTGTTACGTACGCTATAATTGGTGTATACTATGTGCATCTAATTGCAAAAGTCCGCAAGTGCGAATCATATTGGCGGAACACTGTAAAAATAAAGAAATTATTGTTGTAAATAAACAATATTTTTTTATAACATGGCGGATAAACGTATAATTTTGAATTTATTGTCAATTGTTGGTACGGTTTATATAAACCTACATGAGAAATATTATTTAAATCTGTTGGTAAGTTTTCATTTAATTAAATAAATAAACAAATTTTTTTATTTCAGTTATAAATTTTTTGTAGGTTGGCATCTTGACAAATTATGCTGGTTATGTTAACAGCATCGAGTTTAGTGGTCACAAATGTTGATAGAAAATTTCAGCCAAATACGTCAAGCCGTTTGACCTGTGCGCGACGAACAAAATTTAGCGCACAGACATACAGACATACAGACATACATACAGACATACACACAGACAAAGCGCCGATCGAGTTGTATGGAGAGATTCACTCCGCTTCGCTACGCTCATCTAATAAGTTAACTAGGAAAACGCTCCGCGTTGCCAGATGAGCGATTTTTTTTTTTTTTAGTAAATTAAATAAATATTTTGCATATCATACACCACTTAAAAAATATACTATTATAACAAACATATGATTTTTTTACAAGATGGCGGTTTAAGTTACAATCTTAGAATTTGTGTATATTTTTTCCCGATATGTTGCTAATAATTACACGAAATATTATTTAAATCCGTTTAAAATTTTTCTTTAAATAAATTAAAACCTCCAAGTTGATTTTTCAAAGGATTTCCGCATAATTTCATTCGACCGTGGTCTACTCAAAAGGCTCTAATTCATAAACTATTAAAGTTATCTGTGTATAGAAAACTCCACAATGTAGATACAGGCTAGATCTAAAATGTGATAGTGTTTTATTATACAATAACCGCATTTAAATCATAATAAAAGCTTTTTAATTCGTCTACAAAGTTCGTTGTTTACATTTGCATTTTTGCCGTGAAAGTCATAAAACATAACACGCCATTGTTGCCATTCTATTAACGTTATCGAAATTCCAAAAGTAGTTTTAAAAAGGTCTCTTTGTACACGCCATTCGCCATGCATGGTATGTGCATCTAACTTCAATGCTCCTCAAATGAGAATCGTATAAGTGGAGCACTGTAAAGAAACCAATGTAAGTTCCCGTAAATAGAAACTAAATATTTTTTTACTAAATGGCGGTTAAAGTTATAGTTCCAAAACTTTTATCCGGTGTCGACATTGTTAGTGTCAATATTCATTTAAAACATTATTTAAATCTGTTCATAAGTTTCAATAAAACAAAAATAAAACTGTATTTTTTTCACTTATTAATTTTTTGCAGGTTGGCATCTTGACGGATTTTACTGATTATGTTAACAGCATCTAGTTTAGTGGTCACAAATGTTGACCGAAAATTTTAGCCAAATCCGTCAAGCCGTTTGACCTGTGCGCGACGAACAAAATTTAGCGCACATACAGACACACACACACACAGACAAAGCGCCGATCGAGTTGTATGGAGAGATTCACTCCGCTTCGCTACGCTCATCTAATAATATACTAGGAAAACGCTCCGCGTTGCCAGATGAGCGATTTTTTTTTTTTTTTTTAGTAAATTAAATAAATATTTTGCACATCATACACCGCTTAAAAAATATACTTTGATAACAAACATATGATTTTTTTACAAGATGGCGGTTTAAGTTACAATCTTAGAATTTCTGTATATTATTTCTCGATATGTTGCTAATAATTACACAAAATATTATTTAAATCCGTTTAAAATTTTTCTTTAAATAAATTAAAACCTCCAAGTTGATTTTTCAATGGATTTCCGCATAATTTCATTCGACCGTGGTCTACTCAAAAGGCTCTAATTAATAAACTATTAAAGTTATCTGTGTATAGAAAACTCCACAATGTAGATACTGGCTAGATCTAAAATGTGATAGTGTTTTATTATACAATAACCGTATTTAAATCATAATAAAAGGTTTTTAATTTGTCTACAAAGTTCGTTGTTAACATTTGCATTTTTGCCGTGAAAGTCATTAAACATAACACGCCATTGTTGCCATTCTATTAACGTTATCGAAATTCCAAAAGTAGTTTTAGAAAGGTCTCTTTGTACACGCCATTCGCCATGCATAGTATGTGCATCTAACTTCAATGGTCCTCAAATGAGAATCGTATAAGTGGAGCACTGTTAAGAAACCAATGTAAGTTCCCGTAAATAGAAACTAAATATTTTTTTACTAAATGGCGGTTAAAGTTATAGTTCCAAAACTTTTATCCGGTGTCGACATTGTTAGTTTCAATATTTATTTAAAACATTATTTAAATCTGTACATAAGTTTCAATAAAACAAAAATAAAACTGTATTTTTTTCACTAATTAATTGTTTGCAGGTTGGCATCTTGACGGATTTTGCTGATTATGTTAACAGCATCTATTTTAGTGGTCACAAATGTTGACCGAAAATTTCAGCCAAATCCGTCAAGCCGTTTGACCTGTGCGCGACGAACAAAATTTAGCGCACATACAGACACACACACACACAGACAAAGCGCCGATCGAGTTGTATGGAGAGATTCACTCCGCTTCGCTGCGCTCATCTAATTAATACAATCAAGATGTAAGTAGGTATACAAAAATGGTAGAACATAATGAACACTGTATTATACTAGGAAAACGCTCCGCGTTGACAGATGAGCGGTTTTTTTCAATGTATCAAATCAAATAAATCATTTGCATATGATATTACTCTTAAAAAAAAAAAAAAAAATACCTTTATAATAAACATATGATTTTTTTACAAGATGGCGGATGTAGTAACAACCTTATTACTTTAGTCTATTATTTCTTGATATGTTGCTAATAAATGCACGAAATATTATTGAAATCCGTTAAGAAGTTTTCTTTAAAGAAATTAAAACCTTCAAGTTGATGGATTTCCGCATAATTTCATTCGACCGTGGTCTACTCAATAGGCTCCAATTCATAAACTATTAAACCTATCAGTGTATGGAAAGTTCTATAATGTAGATACAGATTATATCTAAAATGTTATATTGTTAAATTATACAATAACTTGTATTTAAACTATATTAATAGCTTTTTAAATTATCGACCAAGTGTGTTGTTATTTTCTGCATGTTTGCCGTGAAAGTCATAAAACATAACACGCCATTGTAGCCATTCTATGACAGCTATCAAAATTCCAAATACGTAGTGAGAAAGGTCTGACTCCCTACGCCATTTCTGCAGCATATTTTGTGCATCTAACTTCAATGGTCCGCAAATGCGAATCATATCGGTGGAACACTGTAAAAATGAAAAAATGTCTGCCGTAAATAAACAATATTTGTTTATAACATGGCGGTTAAAGCAACAGTTTTGAAACTAATGTCGAGTGTTGGTAGTATTGATGTGGACCTACATATAAAAAATCATTAATATCCGTGTGTAAGTTTTAATTTAAATAAATAAATAACAAAACACGTGTTTCAGTTGTTAATTTTTTGTAGGTTGGCATCTTATGTCATTGTAGCCATTTTATGACAGCTATCGAGATTCCAAATAATAGTGCATACGTATTGCTACGTACGCTATTTTTGGTGTATACTATGTGCATCTTATTGCAAAAGTCCGCGAATGCGAATCATATCGGCGGAACACTGTAAAAATGAAGAAATTATTGCTGTTAATAAACAATATTTTTTTATAACATGGCGGATAAACGTACAATTTTGAAATTATTGTCAATTGTTGGTACGGTTTATGTTAACCTACATGATAAACATTATTTAAATCCGTTGGTAAGTTTTCATTTAATTAAATAAATAAACAAATTTTATTTCTCAGTTATTAATGTTTTGTAGGTTGGCATCTTGACGAATTTTTCTGGTTATGTTAACAGCATCGAGTTTAGTAGTCACAAATGTTGACCGAAATTTTCAGCCAAATACGTCAAGCCGTTTGACCTGTGAGCGACGAACAAAATTTAGCGCACAGACATACAGACATACATACATACACACAGACAAAGCGCCGATCGAGTTGTATGGAGAGATTCACTCCGCTTCGCTACGCTCATCTAACTAGGAAAACGCTCCGCGTTGCCAGATGAGCGAGTTTTTTCAATGTATCAAATCAAATAAATCATTTGCATATCATATTACTCTTTAATGTAAAAAAATACCTTTATAATAAACATATGATTTTTTTACAACATGGCGGATCAAGTTACAACCTTATTACTTGATCATATTATTTCTTGATATGTTGCTAATAAATGCACGAAATATTATTTAAATCCGTTAAGAAGTTTTCTTTAAAGAAATGAAAACCTTCAAGTTGATGGATTTCCGCATAATTTCATTCGACCGTGGTCTACTCATAGGCTCTAATTCATAAACTATTAATCCTATCAGTGTATGGAAAGTTCCATAATGTAGATACAGACTATATCTAAAATGTTATATTAATTTATCATACATTAACCCGCTTTTAATTCATAATAAAAGCTTTTTAATTTGTCGACCAAGTTCGTTGTTAACATTTTTGTTTTTGCCGTGAAGGTTATAAAACATAACACGTCATTGTAGCCATACTATGCTAGCTATCAAAATTCCAAATACACAATGAGAAAGGTCTGACTGCGTAAGCCATTTCGGCAGCATACTATGTGCATCTAACTTCAATGGTCCGCAAATGCGAATCATATCGGTGGAACACTGTAAAAATGAAGAAATTAATAGTCCTAAATAAACAATATTTTTTTATAAAATAGCGGTTGAAGCTACAATTTTGAAACTATTGTCAAGTGTTGGTACTATAAATGTGGTCCTATATATAAAAAAAAATTGATATCCGTGTGTAAGTTTTGATTAGATTAAATTAATAAAAAAAATGTTTTTCATAACTCATTTTTTGTAGGTTGGCATCTTACGTCATTGTTGCCTTTTTATGACAGCTATCGAGATTCCAAATAATAATGAGAAAGGTATAATTGCGTACGCTATTTTTGTGTTTATAATGTGCATCTAACTACAAAGATCCGCAAATGCGAATGATATCGGTGGAACACTGTAAAACTGAAAAAAATAGTACCGTAAATAAACAATATTTTTTTATGAGAAGACGGGTAAACTTACAAAATTTGAAACTATTGTCAAGTGTTGAAACTATTAATATTAACCTACAAGTGAAACATAATTAAAATCCATGAGTAAGTTTTAATTTAATTAAATAAATAAACAAATTTTATTTTTCAGAAATTATTTTTTTGTAGGTTGGCATCCTGACGAATTTTGCTGGTTATGTTAACAGCATCGAGTTTAGTAATCACGGGTGTTGACCGAAAATGTCAGCCAAATCCGTCAAGCCGTTTGACCTGTGCGCGACGAACAAAATTTAGCGCACATACAGACACACACACACACAGACATAGCGCCGATCGAGTTGTATGGAAAGATTCACTCCGCTTCGCTACGCTCATCTAAAAAAGACGGAGAATGCTCACATAAGGAAATTCCTGAGCTGAGTGTAAGCCGAGTGTAAGCCCTTCTTCACCCTCCTCGGTGTAAGCGTTCCATGTAGAGAGAGTAATACCATTGAGTTTATTTAATAAACTCAATGGTAATACATTATTATATCTGTCAGGATGAAAGTTGCTTTGACTGTGGATCGAACCCAAATCCTCCGGCTCTACATTCCGGTGCTCTTCTCAGATCGTCGGTATAAATGCAGAGCCTCGGTATGAGCACAAGCACGGGTTGTAGAGCTAGAGGAATGGGGTTTGATCCCCGGTCGGGGCAAACTTTTATTACCCTCGCCCCTATGATTGTTTTCACCTAGGACTGTACACTGCTCTGTCTCATGTTTTCACCTAGGACTGTACAGTGCTCTGTCCGGCTTGTTATGCTGGCCATGCAGAGCGTTCGTTTACTCAACACGCGAGCGAGTGGTAACCAAACATTGGTCGACGGTCGTAAATCCGAGTTACTTATCAGGTGTGATATCCAGTGGCGCAGCGCGGTGGAGATGTTGGGCAACTAACCCGCTTCATAAACAAATCAAAAGATCAAACATTAAAACAAATTGTGAAGAAATATGTTTAGTATTTTCCAGGACTCCACAGACCGCATTTCTCTAATCTAATCCCCCAACGTTGCTGCATATGTTGGCCTCACAAACACCCCCACTGACATTCGCCCGATTGAAGAGCAACTGACCGTGTTTCGTTGCCCTCTTTGTCAGTATTCTCTAAATTTTATTTTCTTGAAATGATTCTCTTTTAGACACTATTTTATTAGGGTGGATATTTGATTAGTTGAGAAAGAATGACTCAATCCCAGCATTTACCCTGTGACTGAGTAAAACAACGGAAAATCTTCAGTCAGGATGGCCGGTGACCGGTATCAAACCGGCGACCTCCCGAATAGAGTCTCACGTGATACCGCAAAGCCACTCCTATCGGTGCTAAGAGGTGGAACACGAGCCCGAGGGTCGGGGTTCGATCCTGCTGAAGGGTTCCACCTCGTGGTGACCGGTGCCCGCAAAGAGGACTCGCGTGCACATTCAATTCACCTCATTTTTACTATCTTGTTCGGGTTGAAATTGATGAACTTCTTTTCCTACTTCCATCGAGTTTTTCTACATACGTTCCGGCCCTCTTTGCGATCCAAACGCCACGAAGGTCCAGTCTTACAATGTCCCAATAACTACTTATTTGTCGAATAGCTTGTTTTCTCCATGGCAACCACCAATCAAATCCCTTGAAATCCTCCAAATAGCTTAATTGCTACAAATAACTTTTTTATTAGGAGTTTGTAAGACCAGCCCTAACACCCCTCCCCGCACCCCGCTCCAACCAAATGGATTCCCCTTTTGACGACCTCGGCAATGTGTGATGGATTCGATTCGATAAACGCCGTAAGAAAACTCCAAAACTGGAGTTTTTCCTACGGATAAAGCTAATAATGCCGTCTATACACTCAAGTGGCCATGCAGCCCATGCAACTACCCTCGCTTGATGGGCCGCGTTGATTGTGTGTCAGGTTGAAGGCCACCACCCACCACTGTTCCGACGCCTCAAGCGCCGCCGGGCTCGGCTCGACGCGGGGCGCACCAAGCGGCGCCTTTGAACACTAATCACGAGTCCTATCGCGAGGAATTCAATCCCAACAGGTCTTAGATCAATATGCAGATATCTTGGCGAAATATCGTGAGGGGGGGGGGGGGGGGGGTAATTGGATTCTTTCATCGTGTTTGTGTCAGTGTGTTGCGTCTGTTTTTACATAAACATTGCCGCTCCTATAGCGCTTACATGACGCGACTGAGATTGCGGGATTGAGCTGAAATAATATAATTTAAATTAAACAATATGAACAATTTAAATGCACACCTGTTTAACATGAGCCCTTCTTCATGTGAAGATAGGAAGAAATGTCCGAGGGCTATCTTAGTTTTATAAGACTTGATCCCACCAATCGGCTTGTGACTGAGGAAATACTAGGTAAAAAACTTCAGTCATGAGTGTTGAAATGAAGTGGATGTGGTATTGTTTACTCCCACACATAAGCAACCTCCGTAGTACAGACCCCTTGGTTAGTGGACATTGGTGACGTCAAAAGCAGCAGAGGGCACTAAGGTGCACTAGATCGCCGAGCATTGCGCGAAGCTCGACGAACTCCCCTTGGTGTTTAGAGGTCCTGAGGCTTGGGCACATGTCCGGCTCAGGGGGTGAGAGGGACTTCAGGAGACAGGTCGGCACACAGGGGGGGGGGGTGGGGGGGGGTGAGAGGGCCCGGCTTCAGGAGACAGTACAGACTACAGACCGCACATTACAACATTACAACCGCCTGGCAGGGGCGTTACTGCTCATTGTTTCAGCGCTACCACTGATGATCAGTATCGTCGTCGTGAGGCTGTAAGGAGGGGGGGGGGGGGGGTTGCATTGTTCTCCCAAACAGACAGGCCTCCATGTTTACCTTTATCTTTATTGATCGCACTTGGAAGTCATCGCCCATAACATATTACCAGCTTAACCTTGGGTCATGTGATTGGTTAGTCTATTCGGATCATCAACCTTGCGCGATGTACCAACATGTTGATGTATAGTTTTATAAGCAGACTGTGATTAGCGTGGACGGAGGAGTTACGGCTGCCCCTGTGTTGGGGAGCGGGGGAGCCCGGGGGAGGCGAGCACTGTACAAGCTGTGGTTTCATCCGAAGGGTCTTTGGAGTGGTTGATGTTTCTAAGAAAGGGGTGGCTGGATCAAGTTTACTCCCAACAGCCGAAGGAGATTCATTTTCTCCACAAGTGCCCAGAAAGTAAATAATTTTATATTAGATACAAAATAAATACGCTTGTTTTTAATATTTAATAGTCTCCCGGTCTCCCCACTCAGTTACTAAAACTGATTTTAAATGGAGAATATGTTGATCTAGTTATATGCAAATATTGGTTTCTATTTCATTGCTGGTTATTAACTGTTTGCGTATGAAAGAAAGCAAATATATCGCTGTGCTTTTTACCAGCCAGCTATAACTTCCCAAACAGTTACAAATTGTCAGACAATTTTCTCATAGAGAGTTACTGTTGGGGAGGATACGAGGAAAACTGTACGAGAGAAGGTTTGGAATGTTGAGGGGGGGGGGAGTGGGGGGGGGGGGCACCCAAACTTGTGGCACATTTCAAACATTACGGGAAAGGACTCATAATTGGAATTGGGTTGTCTTTATCAAGCTATGCATTGCAACACGATTTACTAATTGTCTCCTACTTATATTATTATTGTTGCACTGAGTTTCTGAGTTCATCCAGAAATCCTGTCATAACAGTCTGCTACTGTGCACTGTGCATACACGTTTAGACAAATTATTATCACAACGTATATTCTTCCTCTCGCCAACAATGTGAATGGCATGTGAAGTGAAGTTGAATGGCACGCTCCGCTCGTCCACGGCTGAGTTGTGGTGCCCAATTATCCCCTTACCCCGAGTACACAGTGATAAACGAGTCTCCCACAGCCAGTCACGCACGCACGTACATAACCCTATCAGGTTTTAGCAATTTATACATCAATATTCATCAACGTAACTTTATATACCATACTATTTGTTCAATACTTTATGATGTACTGCTAGATAATTAAAATAATTACATTTCCGAGGCCATAAAATTATTATTTTCTCCTGCGCTGCTAGAAAACACAAAAAGAGCAGTTTATATCCATGACTGAACAAAAAAGCGGTTTCCGAAGGGTATAATTATTAATAATTCTAACAAGGGGCGTGGCCGCAGACGGACGAGATTAGAATACACGATACTCGAAACTTTACGGCCGAATGTTGAGGGAAAAATTAAAAATGCCAATCTAATAATTAGTATACTCATCCGCTGTGCTGCCATGATTAGCCCATGTTGGTTTAGTACGGGAGCGTTGCCCGGTATTCAAAGTTGCCCCCCCCCCCCCCCCCCCCACCGTTGCCCGGGGCGCCATGACCGGCAGTACCAACCTGCGGACAACAACATCTCACGCCGGCCGAGATGAAAGGTTTCGTTTTTACTCTAAATATTGTTTTCAACATCATCATAAGTTTTTAGTTCAGTTTTTTTATTTCTCGTGTCTAACTAGGATATCAACTAGTTGCAGGTTCGAGGAGCTAAGCTCATCACTTGTCTATACTCTGTAGTGACGTCATATGTCACGTGACTGCGGTGGCGGGTTGCGAGGAGGGTAGCTTGACCAAGACATATTGCGGGTTGCGGGTACAGGTGCGGGTACGGGTGCGGGTTTCATGGCAAAGGGTGCGGGTGCGGGTACGGTTTCGGGTCAAGATTTATAAAAAAAATTGTAGCTGGAGAATTAGTTTTATTTCAGCGGTTGCGATGTGCAAGTCAATACTGACTGGTGTAAACGTAAACAGTGTCAAAGCAACGAGGCAATAATAAATGTCCCCCACTGAAAATCAATTTTTGTAATTGAGTGGGTTTAGAACAAAACAAATTGATATATTTAATGACATGGTTGTGCAAAGCCTATAGTTTGTAGATGGGTGGGACAAAGTCCACCGAGTCTTGTTTGGTAATTGCGTAAGGCTGAGCCAAGCCGAGTTCTAAATATTTAGATCATGGAGTGAAGTGCAGCCCCTCAGTTTACGTCTCGGGTCTGACATGATTGCTGACAACCACAGCCTGCTATGTTCTGACTCGCGGACAAACACACAGCCTGCCCAGCTTATTATCGTCTGTTGACACTGTAATTATAGGTTACGTTGCGAGCCCGCCCCTAGCCCTGGGCGCCACGCTAGTCCCCCACTGCAGCGAGCAGGGGTGACCACAGCAGCAGGACTGTCCAAACTACTTGCTGGTGTTGTTACGTTGCGAGCCCGCCCCTAGCCCTGGGCGCCAAGCTAGTCCCCCACTGCAGCGAGCAGGGGTGACCACAGCAGCAGGACTGTCCAAACTACTTGCTGGTGTTGTTACGTTGCGAGCCCGCCCCTAGCCCTGGGCGCCATGCCAGTCCCCCACTGCAGCGAGCAGGGGTGAACAGAGCGGCAGGACTGTCCAAACTACTTGCTGGTGTTGTTACGTTGCGAGCCCGCCCCTAGCCCTGGGCGCCATGCCAGTCCCCCACTGCAGCGAGCAGGGGTGAACAGAGCGGCAGGACTGTCCAAACTACTTGCTGGTGTTGTTACGTTGCGAGCCCCCCTAGCCCTGGGCGCCACGCTAGTCCCCCACTGCAGCGAGCAGGGGTGACCACAGCAGCAGGACTGTCCAAACTACTTGCTGGTGTTGTTACGTTGCGAGCCCGCCCCTAGCCCTGGGCGCCAAGCTAGTCCCCCACTGCAGCGAGCAGGGGTGACCACAGCAGCAGGACTGTCCAAACTACTTGCTGGTGTTGTTACGTTGCGAGCCCGCCCCTAGCCCTGGGCGCCAAGCTAGTCCCCCACTGCAGCAACCAGGGGTGAACAGAGCGGCAGGACTGTCCAAACTACTTGCTGGTGTTGTTAGGTTGCGAGCCCCCCTAGCCCTGGGCGCCAAGCCAGTCCTCCACTGCAGCGAGCAGGGGTGACCACAGCAGCAGGACTGTCCAAACTACTTGCTGGTGTTGTTACGTTGCGAGCCCGCCCCTAGCCCTGGGCGCCAAGCTAGTCCCCCACTGCAGCAACCAGGGGTGAACAGAGCGGCAGGACTGTCCAAACTACTTGCTGGTGTTGTTACGTTGCGAGCCCCCCTAGCCCTGGGCGCCATGCTAGTCCCCCACTGCAGCGAGCAGGGGTGACCACAGCAGCAGGACTGTCCAAACTACTTGCTGGTGTTGTTACGTTGCGAGCCCGCCCCTAGCCCTGGGCGCCATGCTAGTCCCCCACTGCAGCAACCAGGGGTGAACAGAGCGGCAGGACTGTCCAAACTACTTGCTGGTGTTGTTACGTTGCGAGCCCGCCCCTAGCCCTGGGCGCCATGCTAGTCCCCCACTGCAGCAACCAGGGGTGAACAGAGCGGCAGGACTGTCCAAACTACTTGCTGGTGTTGTTACGTTGCGAGCCCGCCTAGCCCTGGGCGCCATGCTAGTCCCCCACTGCAGCGAGCAGGGGTGACCACAGCAGAAGGACTGTCCAAACTACTTGCTGGTGGTGTTACGTTGCGAGCCCGCCCCTAGCCCTGGGCGCCAAGCTAGTCCCCCACTGCAGCGAGCAGGGGTGACCACAGCAGCAGGACTGTCCAAAGAGCAAACTACTTGCTGGTGGTGTTACGTTGCGAGCCCCCCTAGCCCTGGGCGCCATGCTAGTCCCCCACTGCAGCGAGCAGGGGTGACCACAGCAGCAGGACTGTCCAAAGAGCAAACTACTTGCTGGTGGTGTTACGTTGCGAGCCCCCCTAGCCCTGGGCGCCATGCTAGTCCCCCACTGCAGCGAGCAGGGGTGACCACAGCAGCAGGACTGTCCAAACTACTTGCTGGTGGTGTTACGTTGCGAGCCCGCCCCTAGCCCTGGGCGCCATGCTAGTCCCCCACTGCAGCAACCAGGGGTGACCACAGCAGCAGGACTGTCCAAACTACTTGCTGGTGGTGTTACGTGGCGAGCCCGCCCCTAGCCCTGGGCGCCATGCCAGTCCCCCACTGCAGCGAGCAGGGGTGACCACAGCAGCAGGACTGTCCAAACTACTTGCTGGTGTTGTTAGGTTGCGAGCCCCCCTAGCCCTGGGCGCCATGCCAGTCCCCCACTGCAGCGAGCAGGGGTGACCACAGCAGCAGGACTGTCCAAACTATTTGCTGGTGTTGTTACGTTGCGAGCCCCCCTAGCCCTGGGCGCCACGCTAGTCCCCCACTGCAGCGAGCAGGGGTGACCACAGCAGCAGGACTGTCCAAACTACTTGCTGGTGTTGTTACGTTGCGAGCCCCCCTAGCCCTGGGCGCCATGCCAGTCCCCCACTGCAGCGAGCAGGGGTGAACAGAGCAGCAGGACTGTCCAAACTACTTGCTGGTGTTGTTACGTTGCGGGCCCCCCTAGCCCTGGGCGCCATGCTAGTCCCCCACTGCAGCGAGCAGGGGTGACCACAGCAGCAGGACTGTCCAAACTACTTGCAGGTGTTGTTACGTTGCGAGCCCGCCCCTAGCCCTGGGCGCCATGCTAGTCCCCCACTGCAGCGAGCAGGGGTGAACAGAGCGGCAGGACTGTCCAAACTACTTGCTGGTGGTGTTACGTTGCGAGCCCCCCTAGCCCTGGGCGCCATGCTAGTCCCCCACTGCAGCGAGCAGGGGTGACCACAGCAGCAGGACTGTCCAAACTACTTGCTGGTGTTGTTACGTTGCGAGCCCCCCTAGCCCTGGGCGCCATGCTAGTCCCCCACTGCAGCGAGCAGGGGTGAACAGAGCGGCAGGACTGTCCAAACTACTTGCTGGTGTTGTTACGTTGCGAGCCCCCCTAGCCCTGGGCGCCATGCTAGTCCCCCACTGCAGCGAGCAGGGGTGAACAGAGCGGCAGGACTGTCCAAACTACTTGCTGGTGTTGTTACGTTGCGAGCCCCCCTAGCCCTGGGCGCCATGCTAGTCCCCCACTGCAGCGAGCAGGGGTGAACAGAGCGGCAGGACTGTCCAAACTACTTGCTGGTGTTGTTACGTTGCGAGCCCCCCTAGCCCTGGGCGCCATGCTAGTCCCCCACTGCAGCGAGCAGGGGTGAACAGGGCAGCAGAATGTCCAAAGTGTCCATCATCTGAACTGCTGGTCTTGTGAGTTATGACGTCAGTCAGTAGCTTATTGGACACCCCCGCGCTCCGGCCTGTTCTCGGTTACTTCTCAAGTGGTTCCACTGACAGCCGCTAGAGCGCACTGATGATTTATTTATTCAAACTTATTTATTGCACTTAAATCCGAGCCAGGCTGCTCCGATCAGAAAACATAAACATCATCTCGAAATTATCGCCTTGATTTATCGACTTTTTTACGGTGAGAGAAACATTTCCGAGTAGTATGTCGGTTTGGTATGTTGTCTGTGTGCTTGCTCGCTGGGGCTGAAGTGTTTTATGCAGGGGGGGGGGGGGGGGGGCGTGGGAACAGATCCCTAGCGTTGGTGGCTGAGCACGGGGCATTACTGTCACTTGGTACGAGTATAGAGATGTAGAGTATGTGTGCTCGCTGGGGCTGAAGTGTTTATGCAGGGGGGGGGGGGGGGGGGGGGGGGGAACAGACCCCTAGCGTTGGTGGCTGAGAACGCGCCAAGTGAACTGTTAGAACGAACACATAAAGAAGTTTGGGGAACCCTTATACCAGGAGGCGAAAATAAAATTTGATAAGTGGACATAAAAAAATAAAACAACAATAATGAACGTATTGGATTAGTACAGTAAAACGCAGGATGATCGTACTCACAATAATACGATACACCTGTGTTGTCTACGAATGAATGTTGTTACTGTACCTTAGCGTGCGGTGCTAACAAGCGTAACTCAGCCAGTCAACAGTCAACAGGTTCTCTCGGTACTTTTGTTTGGTACTTTTATTATTGAATATTGTACAGCTGAAGTCATTTTCCTGCAATTTGTAAATCAGTCATTGCCATTGGGATAGAATGTCTTTCAGTAATCTTAGATTGAGGCACCTAGGAACGTAATTGCAGCGCAAGTGGAAGGGGACATTGATTGTAATAGATGCAATAGATACTCTCCACTCTCCAGGACATACCCGTAAATCGTAATCGACGTAGCAATGAAAAGAGTGAAGAAAGAATCGAGAGCTGGTTCAAACTAATCCAAAGATTAATAACACGAAAAAAGAATAGATTTAAGTACATAAACAAACAGTTCCCCGAAGCCGACATCAATCCCGAAAGTTGATCCGAAATAATCGTCGGTAATTTGCATTCTGGTCTAGCACGGAGCCTCGCACACTGGCTTGGCTGGGTCTCCGGTCACGCGCACACTGGCTTCGCTGGGTGTCCGGTCACGCGCACACTGGCTTCGCTGGCTCAGTGGTCACGCGCATACCGGGCTCGCTGGCTCAGCGGTCACGCGCATACCGGGCTCGCTGGCTCAGCGGTCATGCGCATACCGGGCTCGCTGGCTCAGCGGTCACGCGCATACCGGGCTCGCTGGCTCAGCGGTCACGCGCATACCGGGCTCGCTGGCTCAGCGGTCATGCGCATACCGGGCTCGCTGGCTCAGCGGTCACGCACATACCGGGCTCGCTGGCTCAGTGGTCACGCGCATACCGGGCTCGCTGGTTGAATGCTATGGTTGAATGCGACGTGAGAGCAGCCTAGAGTGGTGACCAATGACAAGTGCTCAACTTCTGATTGGCCATAACTGATTTATGTAGCCAATCAAGGCCCAGTCAGTCACGTGTGTCTCCAGTGACAATCCAAAGCCTGATTTGTGACCCCCAAAGCGAACAGTAATTATCAATCATTAAAATTTAAATACGGTCCATGCGATTTATTTTCTTATGGCTGCCTAAAACAAATAACTGGGAGCGATCTTGAAGGATCTCTTTTATTTGCTCTGTGAATAATCACACTCGCCGCGAGGCCCTCTTGATATGCGCGAAGGAGTAATATTCAATTCAGACAGTTTTTATGGCCTTTCGGGAGACGATAGTTAACACATACCCGGTCGGAGTACTGCTGGAGTCGACACGGCGTCAAAACACACAAGGCAACATAGCCGGTCGGAGTACTGCTGGAGCCGACAAGGCGTCAAAACACACAAGGCAACATAGTCGGTCGGAGTACTGCTGGAGCCGACAAGGCGTCAAAACACACAAGGCAACATAGCCGGTCGGAGTACTGCTGGAGCCGACAAGGCGTCAAAACACACAAGGCAACATAGCCGGTAGGAGTACTACTGGATCCGACACAGCGTCGAAGCACACAAGGCCACATACCCGGTCGGAGTACTGCTGGGGCCTACAAGGCGTTAAAACACACAAGGCAACATAGCCGGTAGGAGTACTACTGGATCCGACAAGGCGTCAAAACACACAAGGCAACATAGCCGGTAGGAGTACTACTGGATCCGACAAGGCGTCAAAACACACAAGGCAACATAGCCGGTAGGAGTACTACTGGATCCGACAAGGCGTCAAAACACACAAGGCAACATAGCCGGTCGGAGTACTACTGGAGCCGACAAGGCGTCAAAACACACAAGGCAACATAGTCGGTCGGAGTACTGCTGGAGCCGACAAGGCGTCAAAACACACAAGGCAACATAGCCGGTCGGAGTACTACTGGATCCGACACGGCGTCAAAACATTAAAGGCAGCATAGCCGGTTGGAGTATTACTGGATCCGACACGGCGTACAAACACACAAGGAAACTGAACCTAACTTTTTACAGGTAGTAGGCAGGTGGTTTCATTGATGGAAGCAGAGGAAGCGATGGTTGTTTTTACTTCGCTGAGCTTTTCCGCATTGATGGTCATGTCTACGCGTGCCTAGCACACATCTGGTTTCCGGACTGTCGAAGCGATGGCGAATACTGTCATTTGAAAGGAAACGTGTCCCGACGAAGTACGTGCTCATATCATCTACCCTGTCTGTGTTCCGACGGAGTATACGTGACTTTGCATTGCCTGCCCTGACTGTGTTCTGACGGAGTATACTCATATCGCCTGCCGTGCCTGCATTCCGCCGGAGTGTACATGGCTTCATATTGCCTGTTCCGACGGAGTATACGTGGCTTCGCATCGTTTGCCCTGCATGTTCTCATATCGCCCAGCCAGTGTTCCGACGTAGTATACGTGGCTTCATATCCCTGCCCCACCTGTGTTCGGAT
Source organism: Isoperla grammatica (assembly GCA_945910005.1). Lineage (NCBI taxonomy): Eukaryota > Metazoa > Arthropoda > Insecta > Plecoptera > Perlodidae > Isoperla > Isoperla grammatica. The sequence continues at coordinate 2,405,512 of OX246737.1, forward strand.
GGAGTATGTGAGTGCCCCCCCCCCCCCCCCCCGGGGCGGTATGTGGGCACCTTAACATGCTCGTCACGGACCTCTAGAGAATCCCGAACTAGTTAAATAGATGTTAGATTTATAAACACGGGAGGGCGGATTTGAATAATTTCATCTCGATGATCAGCTAAGCCCCGAGTTAGTCCCAGGCCCAGGTGGAACCCATGGTGGAACCGCGTCGAGCGCCGAACATCTGGTTGGCTGCTGGATGCGCTGCACAAGACCTGCAGACAGAAACTACTACATTTGCATGAAATTGACTTGGAAAACAATGATCCGGATTATTGCCCACATTTACATAAAAATGCTGCGAACACTGCACGTTTTCTCGGGATGTTGCTTCGGTTCGGCCAAATAAAGCTCACGATTTGCACCGACATTGTCTTTTCAGTTCGCAGCAACACAGACAAACACGACCGTCTGTAACTTACTATTTTACAACAGAGATGATATCTGTAAGATAAAGGTTACTAATAACTTATCTGTGTAAGGGTATCTATTCTATATAGTAATACTAATAGGCAAAATGAATTACCTCGTAAATTTAGATAACTGCCCAGTTCGCAATTGGTAAGTGGCTGTTGTTATCATCATAATTCCACAGCCCACTAGAGAGTAGAGCACTTGTAATCGGCTGTGATCAACGCACGAGTCACTTCACCCCCACACACGTGGATAGCCAGCCACAGGCGACACCCGCAGTGGGTGTCATCTCAAGCTAGGACACCCGGGTTGGGTGTCGTGAGGTTCTTTCTCCCAAGTAGCTCCCAGGCGTCGCCGCATTTATGAAGCCGAGATATTTGCACAAAGAACTGTTTCCTTTTCTCTCAACCACAGCAATACGAGCCACGTCGCCATTTTTTCGAGTACCTCTACGCTTGACCACAACGCATTTACATCAGTGAGGTGATGGAGCCTTCGGTTACCAGTGGCGTGCAGACAACACTGCAGGGCCGCTCCCAGTCCAGTGGCGTGCAGACCACAACGCATTTACATCAGTGAGGTGATGGAGCCTTTGGTTACCAGTGGCGTGCAGACCACACTGCAGCGCCGCTCCCAGTCCAGTGGCGTGCAGACCACAACGCATTTACATCAGTGAGGTGATGGAGCCTTCGGTTACCAGTGGCGTGCAGACCACACTGCAGGGCCGCTCCCAGTCCAGTGGCGTGGACCATACCGCGGCACCGCTCTCACTCAAGTAGATGGTACTTCGGTTACCAGTGGCGTGCAGACCATATCGTGGCACCGCGCCCACTCAACTAGATAGTACTTCGGTTACCAGTGGCGTGCAATGTCCTGTACAAGGACGCTTTGCTGAATTTAAATGAACACTAAATGGCTTGAATTCAATGCTGTAACTATCGAGACACTTGCACATGGCTTAGGGCCGGTTTTTCAATCAGTTTTTTAATCAGTGATTAGATCAACCAGAGCTATTACCAACTTGAGAATGCTGTGATACTGTTAGTAACCAATTACCAAACGTCTCCTAATTACTCTTATCAAATTGATAGAATTCTTATTCCAGCGACTTTAAATTCGTATGTAAACCACATTGTATAAAAGTTCAAATCAGCAATATCATACTATTTATATACAAACTAATAAATAGCTATAATTTATATTGGTCAACATGTGTATTATGATGCAATAGTGTTTTGTTCAGGTAAAAAAACACACCTTTCAACAGTGATTTGAAAGAATTTGGTACAGACAGATCATTGTTGTCTAAACACTGGATGGACCATCAATTTACCAAAGGCTGGTTAGGTACTTCCACGGCCTCTTTTAGGTTGCCTAATTTAATATCTTTGTGAGCTTGACAAATGACTTCACTCATCTCAAGCAATAATAGCCAACCAGGCAAACATATACACAAGGTCCACTAGATCGCTTGTAGCGCGCGCTCGCCGCTAGGAGTAAATCCAGTAGACCTTGACATATACATACACTATTTTATTTCCTATTTATCAAACATGCAGGCTTATGAATTCAATAAATTAAAACTGAGTTGTGCTTTTTAAAAATTGTTATCATATAGGCCTACAAAATTAGTTTGAACTAAAAAAAAAACATTTTTAATATGTTTGGGTTGCATCTACATTTTACATTGACAATGTTGGTAAAAGCCTTGGTTACTCCAACCACTGATTAAAAAACTGATTGAAAAACCGGCCCTTAGTCTTCCAGGTCAGCTCTAGAGCTCGGATGTGTCCTGTACTCTGGAATATGGGACTAGACTAAATATTTAGCAAGCAGTCATTCCACCACCAGGCCCATTGAACATTGAACAAAAAAAAACCTACACAAAAAAAAGATCTCTATTTGATGCCCGATATGCGTTGGCATTCAATCATCATCCATGTTCCAAAATATGGTTAGGAGCACCAAGAAGATTATAGTATAGTATACTTGTACACTGTAGTGATATCTCGTTCAGGATGGGATAATGCATGGAGTAAGGATTGAGAAGTTCAAGTACATACACACATATCGTTGATAGAATTTATATTGTCCCGTAAAATATATACGACATTGTTTCAGAAGATGGAACTAATAATTTCTAATGCACTACATGGCATTCAATGGTTTTGATAACGCTCTACGTAAGTGTACGGGTATGGCGGAAAGCAAGGGTACAAAATATGACTTTAACAAGATTCAATGGTTCCCAATTAAAATAGAGAAAGGGAGGGAGGGGAACAATGGGGGTGATCGGCACTACCCCAACTAAAACAATCAGGTTTCCTCGTTACTCAGAGCACTGCACTCCTGCACCCAGGCGACATTGTGCGTTTGTGACCCACCGGCCATGTTGGCACGTTTAAAACATAGGCTTTTCAACCAAATTGCTAAAATATTCCAAATTCCAATGACAGATTCTAGCTTTTCATGATAAAATTGCAAATCACATCAATTTCATTTTTTAACAATCCATAATCTATGCATCCAAACACCCAATAAAGTTGTCCCACGTCAACCAGTCTCATGCTGAGCAAATAGCCAAGTACAATAATAGTCCACTTCCTAACATCAGCTATTTGAAACAGGTCAAATAATGATACTTTTCAACAGTGTGTTGTTATTCCGAAAACCACAAATACAGTGGGTGTGACTAATGAGGATACAGCTCACTCCGTTAAGGCAGAGAACGCCAGGAAAGGAAACTATTGATTCCTGCTTGGTGTTGCGGAAGCATGTGAGGTCAACATGAGACGAGCTGGGAGTGAAGGACCTATATATTGTGTATACATATTATGCTTTTATTATTTTCTCTGTTACATTTTATTATATCACAAAAATAGAGATTCCAACTGAAAACTAACCAGGAGAAGATGAATACACGTAATAGTTCCAACACCTGACGGTAACTGAAAGGCTATGTTTACGTACGAGCTGAAGCGATGAAACAACTCACTCTTACACATTAGAGGTCTGGCGGTTTCATCAGACACGTCATAAAGTGTCTCTTGCAAGAATCTCCTTCAAATGGAACATTTCGATATAATTGCAAGCTCAATATAATTATGTCAACAAGCACTTGCAAAGACTTGTGAGCATTTTATGGCTAACCGAATTATTATTGTGTCACATAATTAATTTCTCGTTATGTATAATAATATATTTTCAAAATACTACAAACACCATTTTTCAGAGTGGCTAACTTTTAAAAATGTCAAAAAACAAACCGAGCCCTACACATACTTATTGAATAAAATTTAAAAGCAATCAAATATATTGGACATTGGTATTAAAAAGTGTTTACTAAGCAGATTCTAAATACATATTTTTAACAGCTTTCAACACTGGGAAGAAAATGTACCCTGGCTTGGGTCACATAACGCAGAGCAAGTTACCACACTCGTGCGCATGTAGTACCGGCTAATCGATGTTTGAACACACAACGCTCGAGGTCCCCGTATAACAAACACATAAACACACTCCAATAGGCTTTGACTTGTAACTTCTGCACTACATTGTAGTAGTAGTATTGTATGTAGTAAGAATGCATGGCGAAGATACAGAATTGAAAAAACAGGCAAATTCTTCTTTCTGATACCATCTATAACCTATAAAACAAAGTCTGTCAGGCCAAGTATATGCCCGACCTAATAAAACATGCCCGTTTTGAGTATTGGAGTTCTAAAAGATAACGGCCACCCGAACAAACAGGTTTCGTAATGCAAAACACTCGTTTTCTACACCAAACCGATTGTACGTACCAGTAACACACCAGTGGTACCAGTAACACACCAGTGCCCTCGACACAAAACAACATTAAAATGGCATATCCGATCCTCGTACAAGTATTCAATCCATATAGAGAAACATGTATACAACACCTGGGTGAGCAAAACCAATACAGTACTACTTTATTTATATATAATATAATAACCTATTGAAGCTAACCTGGCCAGCAGATACGAGCTAATGCATTCAACTGTGTACATTCAGCCATTAGGCTACGTTTGACTTGTTTTATACAAAAGGTTTTTAACATCACAATTTCTTTTTTAACATGCATGAATAGAATTATAGAAATATAATAGTTACAAATTATTCTTAGAAATATCAATTGAGACAGTCATATATTCTTAACACCATCAGCATCAGTAATGTACAAGGAATATATTTACAGGAATAAACAATTACGTACTTCTAATTCATATTAATTCATATTTTATACAGTTTGACGTAAAAACAACACGAGTCATTTTCAATCAAATTTAATTATACTTTGTTTGAAGCTTTTAGTAACAGCTACGTAGTATTAATGTGTGATTCAGACTCAAAGAGATTGTTATTTCTTGTTTTCGAATAAAAGCTAAAAATCATAAGCTGCTCTTTACAAGGCACCAACTTGAAAATACATATATTAATATCTTCCAATGTGCTGTAAAATTTGGAGTGTTTGGATTTTGATTTGACACTTTGCTGCATTATGGCAGATTGAAGGTTTATAACTAGTTTTATACCCCCAGTTGTTTATATTATTTGTTTGACAGAGAGCCAGAGCAATTTTACTAGGTATTTGACACATGTATAGGCCTACTTTTTAAGACTAGTATGCCCAAACTGAAGTCATGGAAAAGGAGAAATTTTGTAAACTAGGTACATCCTACCAAAAAAAAACAATGATCCATCTTCCCTAGAAGACGATCTGGCCCCTATAAGCTTTTCCGCTCCCGGTCACAAAGACTTTACTTTAATATCAGTACTCGTTTGTTTCGCTACACTATCTACGCAACACAGTCAAATCAATATGAGATCTTCAAACTAAACTGTACGACACCGTTCGTTAGTTCCGTCATTCTGTGGCAAGGTTTAGTCTCAACAAGTGGCATTCAGTGTGGCAACTAGGTAATATCTGCCCACTTCTTCAAACTATTTGCTGTTATATCCGATACGATGCGTCCTTCAAATAGACACAATGTTTTGTACATCAATGTTGTACAATCAACATCGACAAAGAAATGCCTAAATTAATAACTATGCATTATTCAAAAACTATCATTGAGATTTCGATAGCCTTGTAAGTTCTGGCTGACGAGATTGGGCAGAGATGAATGCATTACTGTACACAGTTTAGAGTGAATACTGTCCTAACTCAATAATAGCCTGGAACAAAGTCTTTGTGTTCAGGACAAACAAATGGAAATCAAAGCCATCGATGTAATGGAGGTTTTGTTACGCAACTGAAGTAGAGACATGGTTAGGGCTCAAGAGTGTGTCCTAAGATTCATAAACAAGTATGTGACAAGTATTGACTAAAAAGTAAAAAGAAGGTTGTATACAGAAAGAAGTAAGGCATAGAGAAAACCCTAGCAGAAATGCCAACAGTTTCATTGCCAGTTTAATTGTTCCACGGGGCCATTTATGAAAGCTAAACGACTTAGGCCTACATAACTTCGAAATGACTATTCGAAAAGGGCTTTTTTTTTTTACAAATGTACACTACCTACTCTATTTCAAACAGTTTCGATAAACACTTGCCAAGACCAAACCTTCCCTAAGTGCTGAACTCAATACGTGCCTAACTAGCTACCATGATGAAGTTATTGACATGAACACTTGGATGTTGTGTGATTTTATTTGTTGCCTACACAAGTGTCCCCACAGAATGCAGTGGTAGGATAGGCCTAGGTACACTAGTTGACGGGAATGCATATTATGCTCCAGCAATATGGGTATTTTACACTTTATAGGCCAACATTCACCATACAAACATAATGAATGCATTTAAATCAAAGTGTAGCACACTAAAATTAATAACAAATTTAGAACACATTTTAGTTTGGTTTAAAAAGTCAAATTCATTCACAAATCAAAACTCTACCCTAAAGTCTCATCTAGTAAAATGTGCTATTGAAGTACACTAAACTTGTAGTAATTCATTCTTCATTTGACTGCCCTAACTTACTTACCTAGTGACTAAACGTAGCTTGAAAACTCCAGTAAAATCTTTCTAAAATAATAACATCACTCTTAACAGTCGTCAAATGCTAGCCTGTATCACATTAATGTTTAGCCTTTTTACAAACTAAATGGAGGGTTTGCTTTACATTTTTATAACACTTGTTTCAGCTACTCTGAATTAGAAATGTAGCCATGCATTTATATAACTAGACTTCGATCGTGTCAACTCATATCGGTGAAACGTGTACGCCAGTCACGGGCACACAAAATAATAAACATGTCCAAGTCGCATCTACTTGGTTAAAAATAATATTAATTCCCTTTACTTGCTTTCGTCTCCAAATACTAATCCAATGAATGACTGTGTTTGTTTCAGCTGTTGTTAATGCCCTGTCTCTCCTGCTACGAGGGTACTGTACAACTTTCCCTTCACCATTTCAGTTGTGGCAGATTCTTCAAAACTATAAACATACTTTTGAGGCCCATTGGTAGGTGTTTGTAACACACATAATGGTAGTAAAAGTAAAATATATATCAAACAAGTATCCTGATTCTAAATCCTATACAGGAATAGTTGTGTTTATTGTACATAGCCCACCTGCATACTATGAGTATGTTCTCTGTCAAGTGGCACTTAAAACATGAAGCTACCAGTTTAAGTTTTTCAAATTATTTGCGATCCCAAACCAGATATTGGTTGGGACAATGGGGTTAGTTTTTTTTACATACTGTAGGTTAGGGTTGCCGTTCAATGTTTATGTCAATACTGGTAATTGTGTGACCGACTATAGATTGATTTATTACCAATGCATTTTTGTAAGTCAATTGCTAATCGAATCTAAATTACTGTTAGTAAAACCCGTTTAAAACGTCCTGTCGAAGGCGTTTTTCCACCCATAATGTCCGAAATAATTGCAGTAGTTAATTCTCGTACACGAATCGCACAATTTCTAGCAAAATATGTTCCAATGTAATACTTTTCACCTGCCTTATAGAATAAAAATTTTGTTTAGAAGTGTCCTCCTTTCAGTGAGATACGTGTTTAGCGAACGCAACCTCGAACAGCCCATCCTGCTGTCGCTTCCACTCACTTCACTTGAGTCTCTTGCTCTCTGGCTGTCGATAGCATCGAACACTCGACAACAGAGCTCAAACTACTTGCTACCACCTGGAATAAATACCTGATCAATCAATCAATCAACCGATCAATCTCTCGTTTGACCGCCACAGCGCTCGGGGAGAGGGTAACCCCTTAACGAGCGGTAATTTTTTAATTTTCTTGCAATCTTTTCAACAATGGATCGTTTAGTGAAAATGAAGGTAGTGACCATGGAACGGCAACCCCGCCGCTGACTAGACAGTTAAGTACGGAGGCCTCACTCGTTGACGTGGGCGGCCCCGAGCTGCTCCAGCTGCAGCTCCAGCGACGCCCTCTCCTGCCGGACCTCGGCCAGCTCCCGGTTCAGTTCCTGGCACACCCGGACCAGCAGGAGGTTCTGTTCCTGTAGCCGGCGCAGGGAGGTCACCGGGCCGGGGCCCAGACGCTCAAGCTCATCAGTAGGGCTCTCAGGCTCCAGCGGGCCCACGTCGATAGCGCCAGACCCTGCAACAGATACATGCGATGACAGCGGGCCCACGTCGATAGCGCCAGACCCTGCAACAGATACATGCGATGACAGCGGGCCCACGTCGATAGCGCCAGACCCTGCAACAGATACATGCGATGACAGCGGGCCCACGTCGATAGCGCCAGACCCTGCAACAGATACATGCGATGACAGCGGGCCCACGTCGATAGCGCCAGACCCTGCAACAGATACATGCGATGACAGCGGGCCCACGTCGATAGCGCCAGACCCTGCAACAGATACATGCGATGACAGCGGGCCCACGTCGATAGCGCCAGACCCTGCAACAGATACATGCGATGAGCGGGCCCACGTCGATAGCGCCAGACCCTGCAACAGATACATGCGATGACAGCGGGCCCACGTCGATAGCGCCAGACCCTGCAACAGATACATGCGATGACAGCGGGCCCACGTCGATAGCGCCAGACCCTGCAACAGATACATGCGATGACAGCGGGCCCACGTCGATAGCGCCAGACCCTGCAACAGATACATGCGATGACAGCGGGCCCACGTCGATAGCGCCAGACCCTGCAACAGATACATGCGATGACAGCGGGCCCACGTCGATAGCGCCAGACCCTGCAACAGATACATGCGATGACAGCGGGCCCACGTCGATAGCGCCAGACCCTGCAACAGATACATGCGATGACAGCGGGCCCACGTCGATAGCGCCAGACCCTGCAACAGATACATGCGATGAGCGGGCCCACGTCGATAGCGCCAGACCCTGCAACAGATACATGCGATGACAGCGGGCCCACGTCGATAGCGCCAGACCCTGCAACAGATACATGCGATGACAGCGGGCCCACGTCGATAGCGCCAGACCCTGCAACAGATACATGCGATGACAGCGGGCCCACGTCGATAGCGCCAGACCCTGCAACAGATACATGCGATGACAGCGGGCCCACGTCGATAGCGCCAGACCCTGCAACAGATATATGCGATGACAGCGGGCCCACGTCGATAGCGCCAGACCCTGCAACAGATACATGCGATGACAGCGGGCCCACGTCGATAGCGCCAGACCCTGCAACAGATACATGCGATGAGCGGGCCCACGTCGATAGCGCCAGACCCTGCAACAGATACATGCGATGACAGCGGGCCCACGTCGATAGCGCCAGACCCTGCAACAGATACATGCGATGACAGCGGGCCCACGTCGATAGCGCCAGACCCTGCAACAGATACATGCGATGACAGCGGGCCCACGTCGATAGCGCCAGACCCTGCAACAGATACATGCGATGACAGCGGGCCCACGTCGATAGCGCCAGACCCTGCAACAGATACATGCGATGACAGCGGGCCCACGTCGATAGCGCCAGACCCTGCAACAGATATATGCGATGACAGCGGGCCCACGTCGATAGCGCCAGACCCTGCAACAGATACATGCGATGACAGCGGGCCCACGTCGATAGCGCCAGACCCTGCAACAGATACATGCGATGAGCGGGCCCACGTCGATAGCGCCAGACCCTGCAACAGATACATGCGATGACAGCGGGCCCACGTCGATAGCGCCAGACCCTGCAACAGATACATGCGATGACAGCGGGCCCACGTCGATAGCGCCAGACCCTGCAACAGATACATGCGATGACAGCGGGCCCACGTCGATAGCGCCAGACCCTGCAACAGATACATGCGATGACAGCGGGCCCACGTCGATAGCGCCAGACCCTGCAACAGATACATGCGATGACAGCGGGTCCACGTCGATAGCGCCAGACCCTGCAACAGATACATGCGATGACAGCGGGCCCACGTCGATAGCGCCAGACCCTGCAACAGATACATGCGATGACAGCGGGCCCACGTCGATAGCGCCAGACCCTGCAACAGATACATGCGATGACAGCGGGCCCACGTCGATAGCGCCAGACCCTGCAACAGATACATGCGATGACAGCGGGCCCACGTCGATAGCGCCAGACCCTGCAACAGATACATGCGATGACAGCGGGCCCACGTCGATAGCGCCAGACCCTGCAACAGATACATGCGATGACAGCGGGCCCACGTCGATAGCGCCAGACCCTGCAACAGATACATGCGATGACAGCGGGCCCACGTCGATAGCGCCAGACCCTGCAACAGATACATGCGATGACAGCGGGCCCACGTCGATAGCGCCAGACCCTGCAACAGATACATGCGATGACAGCGGGCCCACGTCGATAGCGCCAGACCCTGCAACAGATACATGCGATGACAGCGGGCCCACGTCGATAGCGCCAGACCCTGCAACAGATACATGCGATGACAGCGGGCCCACGTCGATAGCGCCAGACCCTGCAACAGATACATGCGATGACAGCGGGCCCACGTCGATAGCGCCAGACCCTGCAACAGATTTATGCGATGACAGCGGGCCCACGTCGATAGCGCCAGACCCTGCAACAGATACATGCGATGACAGCGGGCCCACGTCGATAGCGCCAGACCCTGCAACAGATACATGCGATGACAGCGGGCCCACGTCGATAGCGCCAGACCCTGCAACAGATACATGCGATGACAGCGGGCCCACGTCGATAGCGCCAGACCCTGCAACAGATACATGCGATGACAGCGGGCCCACGTCGATAGCGCCAGACCCTGCAACACATACATGCGATGACAGCGGGCCCACGTCGATAGCGCCAGACCCTGCAACAGATACATGCGATGACAGCGGGCCCACGTCGATAGCGCCAGACCCTGCAACAGATACATGCGATGACAGCGGGCCCACGTCGATAGCGCCAGACCCTGCAACAGATACATGCGATGACAGCGGGCCCACGTCGATAGCGCCAGACCCTGCAACAGATACATGCGATGACAGCGGGCCCACGTCGATAGCGCCAGACCCTGCAACAGATACATGCGATGACAGCGGGCCCACGTCGATAGCGCCAGACCCTGCAACAGATACATGCGATGACAGCGGGCCCACGTCGATAGCGCCAGACCCTGCAACAGATACATGCGATGACCAGCGGGCCCACGTCGATAGCGCCAGACCCTGCAACAGATACATGCGATGACCAGCGGGCCCACGTCGATAGCGCCAGACCCTGCAACAGATACATGCGATGACAGCGGGCCCACGTCGATAGCGCCAGACCCTGCAACAGATACATGCGATGACCAGCGGGCCCACGTCGATAGCGCCAGACCCTGCAACAGATACATGCGATGACAGCGGGCCCACGTCGATAGCGCCAGACCCTGCAACAGATACATGCGATGACACGACAACTCATGATGGCTCCAGCGGGCCCACGTCGATAGCGCCAGACCCTGCAACAGATACATGCGATGACCAGCGGGCCCACGTCGATAGCGCCAGACCCTGCAACAGATACATGCGATGACAGCGGGCCCACGTCGATAGCGCCAGACCCTGCAACAGATACATGCGATGACCAGCGGGCCCACGTCGATAGCGCCAGACCCTGCAACAGATACATGCGATGACAGCGGGCCCACATCGATAGCGCCAGACCCTGCAACAGATACATGCGATGACCAGCGGGCCCACGTCGATAGCGCCAGACCCTGCAACAGATACATGCGATGACAGCGGGCCCACGTCGATAGCGCCAGACCCTGCAACAGATACATGCGATGACACGACAACTCATGATGGCTCCAGCGGGCCCACGTCGATAGCGCCAGACCCTGCAACAGATACATGCGATGACCAGCGGGCCCACGTCGATAGCGCCAGACCCTGCAACAGATACATGCGATGACAGCGGGCCCACGTCGATAGCGCCAGACCCTGCAAAAGATACATGCGATGACCAGCGGGCCCACGTCGATAGCGCCAGACCCTGCAACAGATACATGCGATGACAGCGGGCCCACGTCGATAGCGCCAGACCCTGCAACAGATACATGCGATGACAGCGGGCCCACGTCGATAGCGCCAGACCCTGCAACAGATACATGCGATGACAGCGGGCCCACGTCGATAGCGCCAGACCCTGCAACAGATACATGCGATGACAGCGGGCCCACGTCGATAGCGCCAGACCCTGCAACAGATATATGCGATGACAGCGGGCCCACGTCGATAGCGCCAGACCCTGCAACAGATACATGCGATGACAGCGGGCCCACGTCGATAGCGCCAGACCCTGCAACAGATACATGCGATGACAGCGGGCCCACGTCGATAGCGCCAGACCCTGCAACAGATACATGCGATGACAGCGGGCCCACGTCGATAGCGCCAGACCCTGCAACAGATACATGCGATGACAGCGGGCCCACGTCGATAGCGCCAGACCCTGCAACAGATACATGCGATGACAGCGGGCCCACGTCGATAGCGCCAGACCCTGCAACAGATACATGCGATGACAGCGGGCCCACGTCGATAGCGCCAGACCCTGCAACAGATACATGCGATGACAGCGGGCCCACGTCGATAGCGCCAGACCCTGCAACAGATACATGCGATGACAGCGGGCCCACGTCGATAGCGCCAGACCCTGCAACAGATACATGCGATGACAGCGGGCCCACGTCGATAGCGCCAGACCCTGCAACAGATACATGCGATGACACGACAACTCATGATGGCTCCAGCGGGCCCACGTCGATAGCGCCAGACCCTGCAACAGATACATGCGATGACACGACAACTCATGATGGCTCCAGCGGGCCCACGTCGATAGCGCCAGACCCTGCAACAGATACATGCGATGACACGACAACTCATGATGGCTCCAGCGGGCCCACGTCGATAGCGCCAGACCCTGCAACAGATACATGCGATCGCACGACAACTCATGATGGCTCCAGCGGGCCCACGTCGATAGCGCCAGACCCTGCAACATACATGCGATGACAGCGGGCCCACGTCGATAGCGCCAGACCCTGCAACAGATACATGCGATGACACGACAACTCATGATGGCTCCAGCGGGCCCACGTCGATAGCGCCAGACCCTGCAACAGATACATGCGATGACACGACAACTCATGATGGCTCCAGCGGGCCCACGTCGATAGCGCCAGACCCTGCAACAGATACATGCGATGACACGACAACTCATGATGGCTCCAGCGGGCCCACGTCGATAGCGCCAGACCCTGCAACATGATGGCCGCATCGGTCAATTGTGGGCGTATGAAAAGAAGAGGATTTTTTTAACTATGCAAGTCCTATTCCAGTTAACAATGAGTGTTTTTTTTTTACTTGCCACAGATCGGCATAGTATAATATGGTACACATATACATTTGTCAGGTTGATGAGAGTTATAGCTAGGCTACATTTCAAGTGTTTCTAAATTATTAAATTCAACATGGAGCATGACATAACACTGATAACATCAATTCTTAAAAAACAAAACAACTTATCTTACTGTTTTACTAAGTTTTCTGTTTAAAATTTAAACTTGTAGCATCTATCATTCCTGAAAATAACAACTTCTATAGTACTTTCCATATCAAGGAGCATTTCTGGCAGCATATATTTATGGCATCTGTTGGTAATATTGACAAACATAGCCTCCATAACACAATTTAGGACCAATATTTAATGGCACTATTGCTATAAATTACAATCTAGCTTTGCAATGCATATTGGGATTACAATCTTGTTCTGCTGTGAAGAGATGCATCAAGGTGATGGGACTCACGTGGAAGTGGCTTCCTGTAGACCTGGAATGCTCCATGTCTCCTGGGCTGCGGAGGAAAGAGCTATACCACACTACGTTGGCTCCGACATGCATCAAGCAAGGCAAAGAGGAGCAAGGTGATGGGATACTCACGTGGAAGTGGCTTCCTGTAGACCTCGAATGCTCCGTGTCTCCTGGGCTGCGGACCGTCGCCGACAGTCTCCTCCTCCTCCTGACCAAACTGGGCAAAGTCAGCGAACCCCGACTGGCCGCCGGCCAATGAGAGCACGTCGCCCTCGCTACGCTGGCCAATCAGCTTCTTGGGGGATGTCTACGGAACACAAGGCAATGTGGCGTTGAGTGGGGACACGATTGACAGTTGTACTAGCAAGTAACCTTCAACAAGTCTTACCGTGCTGGGTGAGACTCTCGGGGGGACAGTCGGGGGGGCGCCCAGCAGACCGCAAGACTTGCCTGTTGAACGAGAAAACACTTAGTTACATACAATCTATTTTTAGAGTTTCACTGTTTGTAAAAATACAAAACTAAAAACAATCTACCCTTCAGATAAACCTGGAAATGAATTCAGAAACGAACAGCTTGCTTTCGAAAGATGATGAAAACTGATGAAATTGACAGACAACAGTACTGGGGCCTAGTCATAGAGATGGAAATGCAGGTTTATTGCCTGCATCGTGGAAGTGTTCGATTAAGAGTTGTTTGGTGTCTGCTTACCAGGTTTGAATACTGACTCGGACTGGGATGTGACAATCGTCAGAGGTTTTGACGCGAGTCTGGGTCTTCCGACTCAATTACTAGTGTATTTGTGTGATTTATATATTCTTTACATCGTCTTCCATGAAACCATCACCTTACTAAGTAGCTACCTTGCAAGCCCCGTAGAGTGGCCGACAGTGCAACTCACCGAGCCTGTTACCTTACTAAGTAGCTACCTTGAAAGCCCTGTAGAGTGGCCGACAGTGTAACTCACCGAGCCTGTTGAGATCGAGCGAGGAGCTGCGCGTGTGAGTGCGGTAGGGGCGCGGCGGGGGTGGAGGGGGGGGCTCCTTCTTGGGACCCATCTGGGGGGCAGGAAGACTGGCCGGGCCCGACAGACTGAAACACACGGCGACATTACGACATTGACCCCACGCTACGAGCGCCACCCAACGCAAGTAGACCGACTTACCTCGGCTGCGGCTCCGAGTCTGTCAGCGAGAGGGCCGTGGGTTGGGGGGGCGGTGGGATCGCGCCAGGTCCCGGGGCGGCCGGCTTCTTCGGTTGCGGTCGCTGGATCGGACGAATATCGGAGGCCGCCTGGAAGCAAACAGCGCAGAGATGTTAGTATGAACGATTTACGTACGACAAAAACGTACCTATCTCCCGCAGTCTTGAGACACACATGACACTGACCTGTATAACATTATTGTCGGTGACTTTCTTGGGGCTGCCCTCGTCCCTACCGAGATGCTCGTACGGGATCGGCTGGGTCTCCGGAAGTTTCCGCGGCGATCGACAAGGCTCGTCCTCATTGGTCGGGAGTCCCTGAGACTCGGGGGTCACTCGGAGTGGCACTGGATGCAGGATCTTCGGGTCCTGTGGTTGATGTTACACATTATTACTAGATTGTTATTACACCAGTAAAACACGGCAAGCAACAGGCCTATAGACCTATCAGTAAAATAGTAAGTTACGTAGCCTATAAACTAGAAAGCAAACCATATTCCGTGTCTGTGACATGATAGTCCAAAGCGTGCCAATGGTACAAGCCAAGGGATGGCGTTCTCAACCGATATCGATACGAGGGGTCGCTGCAACGGAGCCCACCCCATGCTAACAAGAGTCTTAACTAAACTAGGTTTTAAAACTAGAAAATGATGGATGTCATGAATATTGCCAATGTGGGCATTTGAGAAGTACAGAAAAAATATAAACATTGCTGTCTTTACATTATTTTGGCACAAAACTACAGCCTTTGACATTACTGAGAAGTCATAGTCGACCCATTGCATATCAGCACACACAGTTGCTGGGAACTTTGATTTTTAATTTAACAGAAAACAACATGCACAAATCTACTTAAGTTGGCAACCACGGAGTTACAATGTCTGGCCAGCTTCTACACATGCGGCAGTAAGACACTAAAGTACAAACTACAAAGTAACCAAGATGGACGCCCACCTGCTCAACCGCAGACTTGTGGAAGTCAAAGTTGACGGGCTTGGGGCCGGGAGACGACACTGAGCTCGTAGGCGAGTCTACAAACTTTGTCCACTGGAACAAACAGAATCAACCAGACATTACGAGACAATCGAGTGCCAAGCAATGTGAACGATGCCCAGCTGTACACTGAACTAGAAGTGCTGTGTTACTTTATGTACAAGACTACTCATGTGCATGGGTTTCCATAACATTACTCTAAACAGTTTGTTAAATGTCCTGCAAGGGGCAGGGGGTATAGGGGGTATACTTACTTCCAATGCAAAAGATCCAGGGTTTGATTTCTGGTTTGGGCTGAGGTTTTATAACTTTTGAAATAAACAAATCTATCTGTGTGGTACTGGTTGGTCTATAGGCCCTACATGTGAAGGGTAACATTGAAGCCGTCATAGCGATGAGGCATATACAGAATTGTATCATTTCCTGTAACTGAGTGGGTAGACACAAATTTGTATTTATTTTATTAAATCTAACACGGGCTCGGTTCTACTCGTCAGATTCATTGCCCACTGTCCCGCCACACGACAAAAGAAGCTGCATCACCTTGCATACCTCCTTGCTTCTGGGCGGCGAGGCTGGTTCGCCCGTGGGCGGCGACAGACTGGGCGGAGACTCCTCGGGGGGTCCAGACGAGCGGACCGGACCCAAGGTGGGGACCAGCGAGGGAGGGAGACTGTCGGGCAAGTCGATGTTGTTGCGTCTCAGCACCACCAGGTGCATCGCGGTGTTGAACTCTGCCAGCGAGAGAGCTCCGTCCTTGGTCACGTCAGAGAGTTGCCTGCCAGACAGACAAGCATCGAGATGGGTCGCGTGCGAAGTTGTACACAAGGAGAGTGGCTTGTACGATGAGCTGATTGTGACCTTCTTCCAAATCAGGCGCGGACTGGCTAGGGATGCCGGGATGCGATTGCATCCCGGGCCCCTGGGCAAATCCGGGCCCTTTGGCAGTCCGGGCCCCCGGGCTGCTACCAGAAAGTTCCTATGATGTAAATACTTTATACTTTTCTGTATATTGCTAAAAAAATCTTAACCCCACTGTATAAGTATTATTTTGAAATTATAATTGAATTTATTATAATAGTAAATATTCAATGTTATTAATTGAATATAATAGAATTTATTTTGCTACTGGTAGGGTGGTCTCTGTTAATCGCGCCCTGAAATCGTATTTTAAGCCATAAAATTCAATGCAACCCCAACAATTTTTTTGTGCCTTCGGCATATTTGCCTCTGGCGGCTGGGGCTTCGCCCCAGACCCCAGCTGCGCCACGCCACCTCGTGCGGGCCCCCCCGAAACCCAGCATCACGGGCCTTTGTATCCCAGTCCGCCCCTGGTCCAAACTGTGGTAGGCAGTCACGTGAGACGTAGAACATTAACACATCACATGAAAGGCCTGCAGAGGTCTTGGTCTTATTAATTCTCTTACGTCCACATTGACATATTTATGCCATCATGTGTCTTGACAACCAATGAAGATAAGACTGGACTGTTTCTTTCTGTCCTGTCCTCTTGGCATTCCTTCATAGAGCCCTTTCAGCATCGAGCATTGGAATCGATGGTCATTCTACCATTGCTGAGTTACTACACATTTTTACATTTTTACAGTATGATGCGTACCAACAAAGTACCTAGCCTAAAGTGCAGTGAAGGTAGATGGGAGCTAAGGGTAGTGATAGGGATATGGCGGTCCAGGTATAGAATGCACCGCACTCACCATATCTTGCGCAGCTCCTGCACCGGCAGCCGGGATTTCTCGAAGAACAGCCTCGCGACCGGCCCGGCCAGCAGACCGGTGGGGTCCGGCTGAAGCGAGCGGAACTGGGCAGCGTAATAGTCGCGCTGCTCGTCGGTGATGACCCAGACCTCTCCGTCGCCGTCCTCCTCGGAGCTGTGTCGGTCGGAAGACTCCTCCTCCGTGCCGAGGAGCTGGCGCTGCTCCTCACACACTGCAAGCACAACGCTTTCCTCAGTTGCTTGCCACGCTAGTTAGTTGGGTCAAACAGCTGAGCTCATCTGGGCCTGGGGTAGAATTTGGCCCAGGATACCTCTGTCGTTCATAAGTGGCGAGAGAATTATGTCATTTCACTCCATTTATTTGCAGTTTCTGATAGCATACATAGTTAAGACATTGATCATAACAGCCACATTAACGTTGTTTCCCTATCCTCCACTTAACTCCTTTCAATATCAGACCTCCAACTTGTCCCTTTCTTCCAATCAATCACCGACATCATCACGGGACCTAGTTCTCGAGTATGTCATTAAACACCAAATGAATGTGGGTGAAGCTGATAAATTGTAAGTCTTGAAAGTACCCCCACATTGAAAATACAAATGAACGAGATGTTTTGATAAACGGTTTGTTCACTCGGAAGCAGGCGGCTACTAGTAATATGACAAACTATTGCAATGTCCGGCTTATTTGTATTTTCGTGACAAATTTATCGGCTTTCTGGCTAGCCTTTCATCAATATCACTTATTGAATGAAGTTAAGTTGTTGAATTCCATCTCAACACTCGAGTAGTTTCGGTCAGCCAGACCGGTAGAGACTTACCGAGTGCCTGCCAGTGAGTGTTGGTTGCCCAGGTCTTGTCTTGGATGCTATTGGTCGGCGTTGGCGAGTCGCTGGCCGTGCTCGAGGCCTCGGGCGACCCCGCTTTCAGTCGGGTCGGCGGGGAGATCGAACCGTTTGGTCGGGGCGACTCGATCTCCATCTCTTCGTTGGGGACGAGGTGATCTTGCTGTGAGGCAGACATTTACCGTACAGGTGTCGGTTCGTAGCAAGCAAACAACAAGCCTATCTACATGATTACATTTTTATTAAACGGGCCAATAAAGGTCCAAATAAGTAGGCCTACTGTATGACAAGTTACGAGAGATTTGATTTGAACATAATCACTAAGGGATTCTCTTTAAAACCAATAATGGAACTAGGTCTAGACGAATACTAGTTATTTATTTGACATATAATCAGTGATATGGTAGCAATGTGCATTGATATGAAAACTCCCCATACGACTACTCTACGGCTCAGTTCATTACCTAGGTTATCATCAACAGTACCAGGTACTCATTACGAGCGCTACCGGCAAGAGTGACTATTTTACTCTAAAGGTACATTACTGCCTCTAAACAACTATCTCCATGCGTCATAACGGACTCACCGGTAGTACCAGTGTCTTGTCTGTGTCATTGAGCTGGATGAGATCTGGACTTGTAGGATTTGGAGCGATATGCTGGGTTTCCCATGTTTCTGAAAAGAGAAATCCAAAGAAAGTGAGCAAACTTAGTACAAAGTATGGAAGCAAGTATGGACAAGATGAGCTTGTGAAAATTCTGCACAGGCCTAGGTCTTAAGTCTTGAAACTGACGTTCTGAAACAAAATGTTGGCTTATAGCTTCAGTTTCTAATGTCGACATTTTGTGGATTGAATTAAAGTGCTAGTCTTGAATATTTGTAGGCTACTAGCATTATGATATAAACTTGGTTCTCTGTTGTTCCCGGCAATAATCGACCTACGAAATTGAGTAGGGTCTTCACTAATTGCAGCAGCATGTAGACTAGCCTACTAAATAAAATAAATAAAAATAAATTCACATTTAGAGTCTACCCATTAAGTAACAAGACTGATTTTCCGCGGGGGATTTTAATTTAAAGCGACTAAACCAACCCTGCAGGCTCCGAACACCATCGACGAGTGAGCGATAACCAATCAAAGATTGATATTTACTATCTAGAGGGTTGTGATTGAGAATGTTAAAAAGTTTCTACCGACACACTATTTTTTCGTGGAATGTAAATAGAAGATATTTAGCATCTGAAAACAAGCGGTTTTCAGATTAGGCCCTATCTATGCTTAGTGTTTAGATGAAAGCTATTTTGAGACCAAGTGACCTACGATACCCAACGTACATAATTTTTCGACGTTTTGTTTCAAGACCTGGATTTACGGCGGATGCACTACAACTCGGTAAGGGGCTTCCTATCTCGTTTCCGAGCAATGTTAGGCTAGATCATAACCAACTTTCTTGTATCGTTGTTTCTTCCCGAGCACTTTAATTACTTAGCTCAGCCTAGATTCAACATACATATTCTCTCACGTAATCATTTATTAGCACCGGCCTGCTAGGCGTCTTATCTTACCAAATGTATTTGGCCAAGTAAATCGTGGTAACGGAACCTCTAACGCAGACTGGAAAAGCTCTGGTCGGAGTGTAAGACCAGCCTGGAAAGCTGCAATCAACTTCAGAGCCGAGTAAAATTGTCGGCGGCTTAGATGGCTAATATTTCTTCCACCGCCACACAAATCTGTAATCTAAAATGATAATGTTTATTATTTTGTCGGTGGCCTAGGTAGAGTCCAGCAAGGTCCAGGCCCTAGGCCTAGGCCTCTGCTGCCGAAGTTAACCTCACGACTTACCTGCTTTAGAACATCTAGTGGTAAATTAGCGGACCTAAAAAACTCTGACGCTTTATACAGAGGTATTTTACCAGTATTGTCAGAATCACAACAAACGAAAAGATCTCCGAAATAACGCTTTTCTGTCTCGGTCAGCTGAATATTCAAGGGGTGAACTTCCTCCATTTCAGAACAGCAGTACAAGTTGAAGAAAATTATCTGTACACAACTCAGCACTGGCCGAGGACTTCATGTTGGCTTCTCACTAGATTGGTAAGAATGTGTTAAATTATCCCAGACAGAAATTTTTAAGCGTAGGCCTAATAAAACTGGTCTAATTAAAATCTCTGACACAAAATAAATTGTCAAACTAGTTTATTCACTCGCCATGTTTATTTGACACACACTGCCACCTTCGCTCGCTTCATTTCATTCATGGAAAATTGGTTGTTGTTGTTGTTGTTGTCACGTTTCGTGAACAGCGCTGTGGGCTGCGCTGGAACCACAGTCTTGCACGAAACTTTGAAAAAAGTATTCACTAGCATGTTCAAAACTGAGGGAAGGGACCATCTCTTTGAGCACACTAGGCTGAATATTCATTCACGTCATTCAGGCATGTACAGTATAATTATAATGTTACTATCAAGTCACTCATCGATGGTGTTCGGAGCCTGCAGGGTTGATTTAGTCGTTTTAAATTAAAGTCCCCCAAACTGAAAATCAGTCTTTTTACTGAGTGGGTAGACTCTATAAAACGATTTTGTTCATTATTTATTTAAGTTGGTTAATTTTTCGAAGTAGAATAGGTTATAGTTTGTAAATATTAATTCACACGACACTCTCTTTGCTATGTAAATGATAAATGTGATCAAACAATCTGTGTAATGATTGAGTGTTGTTTCACCCTTGGGAAAACTAATTAACAAGCAACAATGATTACTTTCAAAATTAGAATTTAGGGAGGCTCTAATTTGGGTTGTTGTTGGTTCGATACGAGCTTCTGGCAAACCGAGTGAGGGATTTTCCAAGTTTTTCCTCAGTCACAAGGCTAATGCTGGGATTGTGTCCAGCACTTCCAAATACCACAATCTCTAGTTAGTCAGGGGCATGAATTATGTCCCTACAAATAATAATGTCAGAATAATAATGTCTGAATAATGTCCCTAGACAAGCACACGAAAAATTATAAATTACAATTTTGAAATTTATTTGGTTTAAGGGCGCTTCAACCAGTTAGGTCATTTTGTGCCACCGAGATGGTGTTTTGCAAGTTAGATAATTTATTACCCAAGAAATTATTAATCATTGGTGGAATTTATATTATTTAAATTTGCCTGACATAATATCTATAACGGTTTTATTGTATTCGAAGTAGATATTCTTTAATTTATGTTTTCTTTTTCTATCTATTCTTTATCTACAAGGTCCGTGACTAGATCTTCTAATTTCTTGACTTTATTCTGAAGCTCGGCCATTCTCAGGGAGGTCCTAACAACTGGGTTGGCGCGCGCCACGCGGGACGCCACCGGGTCACTCTTCTGCGCCTCGCTGACAACCAACGACGCCATCGCGAGACTCCTGGCTTCCGACATGAACTCGGGGTCCTCGTCCTTAGACTTGAGCCGACCGACGATCTGCTTCATCGCCAGGAACCGAGCCGGGGGCAGTTGGCCCGAGGTGCGCACGAACAGCGCCATCGTCGCCAGGACGTAGTCCCGCGTCAGCTTGCGCATGCGCAGGAACGCCCGCGACGCGACTCTGGCGCGCAGGTGTCTGTTGAGGACGGGGTCCAGCCAAGAGTTGCGGGCATACTGCACAACTCTCTTGTATTTCCCGATAAGAATGACTGCGAAAATCCATCTGAGTATGAACATGTACGCTACGAACAGCACAAAGAAGTAGATCGCCTGCCAGACACCGATGACGCTGCCGATGATGGTCGTGTCTTGGAAGAGGCGGCGTATGTAGTAGAACCCGCACACCGAGACGAAGCTGTGCCAGACGGTGCTGAACGTATAAGACGTGGAGGCGAACAACAAGTGGCCGGACCAAGCAAAGGCGAGTAACAATACTGCAAACCCAACACAGTAGCAAAACAGACTGTAGCTTGCCACGTGCAAAGTCGTCAACATGATTTGGAACTCGAAATAGAACGAAATAATGTGCCACAACTCGATTATTATGAAAAAGTACATCAAAGCCAGTACAATGTTGAGCGCTTCCGCCCAAAACACAACGCCGTAGAAATCGAGAAACTCCTCCGAGTCGGCTTCCTGGAGTTTGCGCATGTACGACTCTTCTATGACGACGCAGACGACAAACAGGGCGACGGCCACTACGCCCAGCAAGACGACGACGACTCTCAGGGCGTACCAACAGTTCCCGACGTACCTGGTAACACACAGACGGACGATTCTGTTACCCTCCCCGCGCATGTAGAGCACCGTCACGATCACGAACACCACAAACATGACGAGCGCGACGATCTTGGCCGTGGAGGCGGCAGGGTCCAGCTTGACCGCAGCCACCCTGGAGGTCACGTGATAGCCCCCGGTGACCGGGCGCTCCCCGAGCAGGGTGACGGTGCTCGCGAGCTTCAGGTTGCCGTTGTAGAGGACCAGCTCGAGGAAGAGCGCGACGGTGAGGTCGTCGTACCACCCGTCGGCCGCCAGGTCGGCGAGGGTGGCGCGCGACGACGCCATGTTGCGTTTGAGGGGGGCGACGTAGCCGCCGCCGGGGTAGATCGTTGTGTTACCGACCACCGGGGGGGTCTGCAGCTCCCAGACATCCCTGTGCTGCCACATCTCACCGCCGTCCCCCGACGTCCGTGTCCTCCACTGAGGTTCGTAGTCGTCTGTGTCGCCCTCCATCCAGAGGGGGTGACTGACGTAGCAGCGACTCGCCCAGTCAGGTTCAGAGTCCAGGATAGGCTTGCAAGATTCCCGGGAGAGCCTGATTTGCCGGAAACGTGGAACTCCCACTAAAAAGTTTACTAAATCGGCAACTGTTTCCTCTTCACCCTCTCCGTATATTTGCGGAAATACTGAATCGTTAATGTATTTTATGTATCCCGTTTGGTTGTGTATTTCATCGAGCGGAGTGTACGCAGTGAGGAGGTTCTGAATGTTTTGAACATGAATGTACTGGTTCGTGTGCTTGATCCCATACAAGATGCACGCGAGGATAATGGTGAACATGAGGAACAAACACAGATCGCCCACGACATGTCTTGCCGTAGCTTCAGAGATCGCAGTCTTGCGTAACCGTTGCACTCTCTGCGGAGGGATCGGCTTGTAGATCGTCTGCAGCCTCAGAGCTCTCAGCTCCTCGAGTATCTCCGGCACAAAACGCTCATCCGCCCTCTTCTGTCTCTCGTTTAGATACCGCACGAGCTCGGTCCGGTCCTCTACCAGCAGCAACCTGTTTCTTGTGAACAGCGAGTAGATGGCGACCAACGCCACCTTGACTGTCTCCACGAGGAAGGTAGCGGGTATCGCCACACCGAAGGACAACAGGAAGCACATGGACAGGAAGTGGCTGAGCATGATACCCTGAAACGTGCTGACGTAGGCGCACGTGCCGACGATCAAGACCAAGATGAGCCAAGCGATATACAGACAACACGAGGGTAGGCAGAATGGAACCTCTACGATTCTCTCTCCGAGCAAGGGTGTATTCGTCTCCTCACGACGCTTCTCGTTTGCTGTGTACGGCAGCTTGGTTCGTTCTTTGTTCATCAGCACGTCGGCGTCATCGCTGTTCTTCTGCGGACCACCCGGGTTCAAGATGAGGGACCTGGACACGTCCAGGGGCGACAGAGGTTCGTACGGCGGCGGCTTGATGCAGCGAAACAGCCAGTAGAGCGCGATGTACACGGGCGCCGCCAGGAGCGCTGCCATCGCGCCATAGAGCACGACACTGGCGTGAGTCACGCTCTCGTCGCCGTCCGCCGCCTTGCCCGCGTAGAGGTGCGCGACGAGGGCGGTGATGGTCGCGAGGTACGCCAGGGCCATGCCCACCCGCTGACAGCGCGTCAAGCGTACGGACGGGGCGTCAGCGCGCTTCTGAAACACGCCCAGCCACGCGTGGTGGCCGGCGTTGCACGCGTCCATGAACCGGTCGGCGAAACGGCGCCGCTTCCCGAACATGTCGGTCGTCCGGTCGACGGAGCAGCTCATCGTGCCGTCGCCGTAGAGCGGGGCCAGCCACTGTGACGTCACGAACACGAACACGTCGTACGTCTTTATGTCGTGCACGATCACACGGTCGCAGTACCACGCCGGGCTGGCGCCGTAGTGGTCGTGCCACAGATTGATCCACGTCACCTGGCCCAGGTCGCGCTCCGTCTTGAGCACGAACCAGTCCTGCGAGCCGCGCGTCAGCACCGGGCGGTGGTCAGCGGTGAGAATGTGAACGGCGCTGGTCGCGTCCTCGCCCACCAGCTGGATGGCGACGTTGGACGTCGTGCCAGCCTGGGGTCGGTGGCCCGTGTACACGATCAGCACGTAAGTGTATTCGTACGTCGGGTTGTTGTCTTTCAGAAATATCACGTCTCTTTTCCATCGATCGTCTTTATCCACGGCCCTCGCCCATATAAACAACACTAGAAATATACCGATAATGTACAGCAAAACAATCAAAATCACTGGATTTTCTTTGGCCGTTAGCGAAAACAGTGTGTCCATAAAAATACTTCGTTCCTGAAACCCACTTTGAAATTTGAATAGCGGATTATGCATCTTCTGGCAAGTGCACGCTATCGTGAAGGATTCTGACCTGTTCACGTAGCACATACCCTCATCTATTTTCAGGGTATCCTCGTCAAAGCTGTGGCAGCTGACAACCTGCAAGTTGAACGCGAACGGCAGCTTGCGAGTCTTGTTCCGACCAGCTGCAGCCTCCTTCACGAATGACGCGTCTGGAAGCTCCTCCGAGCTGTGACCTTGGCCGGCCCCCTCGTCATACTCCGGCGTGGTGTCTTCGTCGCCCACGTCGTCCGAAAAGTATTCGTCCGCTGATGGGTCGGCTTCGTCGGCCGCCGCGTCCGGGAAATTGAAGCGATATACTTTGTTTCCCGTGTCCATCAGTTTCCGCAGTGTGTCTATGTGCGGTATGATACCCACGTAGACCAGCTGGTTCCTCTCCACTGTCACATTGTCCACGACTATCAAGCGACACGCCATCCCGTGCACCTGATGAGCATGATCACTTTCTGGTAGTGTAATCGCGTCGTTCCAGAAGTCGTGGATCCTTGGTCGAACGTCTTTCTTTATGACCAACTGGATCTTCTCCTCGAGCGGTGGTATGCGCAGGGCGACTTTGCCGCCGACTCGAAATTCAAATCGATATGTTTGTATGTGACTCTCGTTCAATATCCAAAATGGAACAATGTCCAACTCTCCGTGAATCAGTTTCGGTTTCGGCTCGTTCTTTAGGGGATCCAAGTCAACCCGACAATCTAGTGGGTAACTAGTTTTCGTCGTGACGTTATCTTGTTGTACTCGTACACTGACGAAGGGAAAGCTGTTGCCCTTGAAAGATCTCAGCCACCAATAAGGGTTGCCCGTCGCCTCCAGGACGCTCATGATGAGAGTCTTGTTGAGGAAGTCTTTTTGCACCACCAGTGACACGGCGCCATGCGATATGTTCATCTGCAGCGAGTTGTTTTCGCCGTTGAGCATCACCTTCTTCGCGCTGAGCTGACCCCATTCTGTGACTATGGCCGCGACCGGCCCGTTCGCGCGGATGTATCTCGCCAAGAAATGAGACAGATCTAGGATGGTCTCGATCACACTAGCGGTGAGATTCTTCAGTGTGTTATCCTTTTCCTCGCTATCGAGCAATTTGTTGAGAGCCCATTCATGGTACTCCACGCGTTCTGTGTTACTGGAATTGATACTTTTAATTTGTGTCTCGTTTAAGGTACTAAATCCGATGGACATTATACTTTCACCGATATCTAATAAATCATTTTTTGAAACGCCATGTTCGGCTATAATCATTTTAAGTGACGCTACGATATTCTCAAAGAATGTATTAGAAAGTTGGTATTTTGAAGGCAAGAGAAACAACTTTGGCAAAGGCACAACTTGCATGTAGGTAGAGGCTAAATGCTTTAACACCTGAACACAATGAACTTTCTGTTGACTTAAATATTCTAGCATAGCTTCTCTCATGATAAATATTTTCTCATAAAATTGGATCTTTTCCTCGTCCTTTAGGTCTAAACCCTCGCTGATGTCTTCGTCTATTAAGGTATTAATCTCTGTAGCGATCATTTTGATTGCCTGAATAAGTCTGTATGTATTTCCTGCGGTGTGCAGCAGGCCGAGCACGGGATTCACTCCGCCAATCATTTGGATGTATATCTCTTGGATGAGTCCGTCGTGCAGCGAGATCTTCGCGGCCGCCGGCTCGACTGTCACGTTCAGAACGTTCAAGGACTGCGCGCGCAGCTGGTGGCAAGTGATGGTCACGTGCAAACTGGTCAGTCTGTTCGAACCTTCGGTACCGGAAGCCAGACGAATGTCCGTGATCTTTGATTTGGTTCCGTAACTCACCCACATCTGAACTGTGGACGAATACGTTTCAATATCCAATTGCATGACTTCGTAGGTGAGCAAAGTGTTGTTAAAACTCACGTCGCAGGTTATAGTGAAGTTGGTCAATATGCTGTAGCCTCTTAACGGGTGGATGCGACAGTTGGACTCGAATGATGTGTAATAGTCTAAAGTTGACTTAACCAATTCTGCCCTTCTACTTCCCGCCTTATTTATACGGTTCACGTCTTCGCTATGCGCACTAAAGGATGTAAATTGAAATAAATAGGTCGATCCATAATCCAAAACGTTACTATCGATGGAGAGAACATCATTGTCGAATCCCGACCTTGTCTGATTCTCCAAAAGTGTCCAATTGCCCGACAGCTTGATCACCGTCCACCCGTAGATGTTGTTAACGTAGTCGAACGTACACTCAAGACAGATCGCTCGCAACGTGGTTATGTCCTCCGGGTTCATCGCGTCGGCGCAGTTCTCCACGCACTCGATCCTGATGGCGATCGAGTTGGTCTCGGCGGTCCGCACAATCACACGATACTCGTTCTCCGGGTCGTTCACCGCCAGTGTGAAGATGTACTGACCGTTTGGTTGCAACGCTTTGGGAGGAACCGTTAAATAAGGACCCGTTTCGTTGAGGTAGGGTTTAGTGGCGCAATAGCCGGCGGCGTCGGCCGTCGTGTTGGGCCATTCCTTACAGGACCAGAAGAAACGGTCACTCAATAACAGTTCCCTCTCGCGCTTATACGTTTTGTCGCGCGATATGGATGCGTCCAGATGGAGAGGTTTGTCCCAACTGTTTTCCAATAATGTTCCCCCGTAGATGTTTGGAATGGGGACGTTGTCCAAAATAACAAACCAGGTGATTGCCGTGTCGTTAAGGTGACTTGCGGCGGTCAGTTCCACGTGCAACCTGGCCGCGTAGTTGCCGGCTGGTAGTGAATACCCGTGCAAGTGCAAGGTTAGGCCTTTGGTTTCAATCTTCTTATCCAGCTTGACGACATCTGCGGCTGTGAAGGATCCGGCTCCGTCTGAAGACGACGCGTTGTACACAACCCAAGAGAAATCGAACGCGGGCTTAGTACAGTTGACTGTAATATCGGCCGAAATGTCAATCTTGTCTTTAAGTTGGAAAATGAATGGCGTACTAGGGTCCTGAGCACAGTCTTTAAGTTTTAGAGAAATCGAGCAATAATTTGGTTTCTCCACGTTAACATCGTAGATGGAATCAAAGATAGTATCTTGTTCTTCTGTGATCAGTTGAACGTGGATGGTGTACACTTCTGGTAACGCATACATGTGGTAGAATATGCATGCGTAAACGTCATTGAAACGTATCATCAAGGGTGGGAAGAAAGTTTTTAAAATTTCAAACCTAAAGTTTGAATATTGTACAAAACTGTCTTCATTTTTCGTTATAACTGTCCCGTCGCCGAAATCGACAGTCATTGTTGTATTTAATCCCAGTGAAATTGCATAAAACGAGTATGGAAATACGATTCCAGAATTTTGTACAGGTACGTAGAGAAAATGAGGGTTTTTCACCGTCTTGAGAGACAGTTTCTTTTGAATCTCGCACGTGGGGCCAGTCCTGTCATCGGGACAGTCACAGTTGTATCCGCCCAAACGTCTCTCACAGTACGCGATGTTCGGGCAAGGGAATGTCTGACAGTAGTTGAACTGAGCGTCACAGTACCGCCCAGTGTAGTGCATCAAGCAGTCGCACTTACTGCTCTCGCACTCCGCCCCGTGCTCGCAGAAGTGTTTGCTCTCGTTGCAGGCGACCCCCATGGCCACGATCTCTCGGCTACCCGGGTCTATCTTCTCTTCAGATCGCAGCGGCCGACATCGGAAGTTGTCGCTCCTGCGCGGTAGGACCTGAAAACACGCCCAGAAGACGGGACAGCGGTTGGCCCTCTTGCAAGCCTTACCCCTGCGAGGCGGGTCTGAGCGACAGGTGAACCCGCCGTCTCCCGTGACCGACGGCCGGCATGTCTTGCCCTGAGACTCACACGGCGCTCGACCGTCCGGCCACCATGTCCGCTCGTTGCACACCCCTACACGCGCGGCTACCTCGCACCGCTCCCCGCTGTAGTCGCGGGAACACACACACTTGTACACCCCTTGCTTCAGAACGCGAATACCTCCATTCAGGCAAGTCTCATTAGCATTGGACTCCGCCTCCCACTGTCTGGAACCGAATCTGGCCAGCTTCTTCGCGTCATCGTCCTCTTCTCCCGTCGCGACGACTAAAACAATTACACCAACAACTAGCACAACAAGCATACTTTTAGAAATCATTGTGTTTATGTGAATTGTAGATTTCTCAAAAGTCAAAAGTAATTTGAATCTTGTTTCAATAGCATTGTACGCCAAATATACTTAACTGCAGTTGACATTGAGCGTGTATCCAATATTTTTATGAAACAAAACTACTCTTGGCAGCTTTACATTGTTGTTGTTTACAAAGATTCACAGCCAAGTAACCAAAAATCTTTTAAAATTAACCCGAGGATCGTAAATCCCCTGGTGGGGCTCGTCGAACTCCCAGGTTTACCGATCCTCCACCAGGGGATCGACGGACCTTGCAGGGAGTTCGGCAAGATCAAATGTAAACCTATAGGCAGATCTTGCATTACCAATTCTATTTTTTATTTGCAGACTGTTTTGGTTAAAGGCAGTATGCATGTTTGAAGCTATATTATGCAATGCACACTTATGTGATAAATACCCCAAAAAAATCTTGAAATAATCTCGTAAATCGGATCTCTGGTTCATTGTTTATGAGAGAAAGAGAGTCGCGTGCCGAAGTCCACACGAGTGTTGATGGTTAGTGGGACGAATGTACGATGGCTTCAGTTATCTGCGGTTTGTTTATGGTATAATTACAAGAATTACAAGAAAGCAGGTCCATTGTTGTGCGACATGGTGGAGGTGCCAGTCCTATTTTAATGCGTGAGGATACGACTCCCAAGCATTTGCTGTGTATTGTTGGCAATCATGATTTGTTTGTTCTGTCAACCGATGGCTGCAGTTAACGACTAGATGGGAAAGTATTCTAATTGAATCCGTTTTCAAATGGTTATTATTTCACCGGCCCGAAGTGGGCATGGGAGGATATAGGGTTTCTGCAGGAAGAGTATCATTTTATACAATATTGCTGAATGAGAATACTCACCTAACTCCTAAATTAGAGTGAGCCAACAAATAATAGAGTGATTGGATGAGAGTTGTGATAGTGAAACCGATAGTGTGAAACCGATATAGTGAAACCCCTCCGACCCTTAATTTACTTACTATGTCGAGTGTAGGCTACAAGAGCAATATTATTACAGCCAGTAAGTGAAAATATTAATTTTCGTGTTTTCAGTAAAGTGTCACCTTAACCCGTCTTTATCAGCTACTGAAATGAACTATGTTTATAGGGGTACACACCAATATATTTCACTAAATAAATAAGGATAACATCAGAATGTTTCTTCGTACAGAAGCTCATCGACAGCATAATTTAGTATATCCAGCATTTCCTGAAGTTGATTCATCCTCAAGTGCGTGACGAGTATAGAGACGGCCATTTTCTCTTTAGCAAACGTGTTCCTGATGGTCTGTCCAGCCTGATCGGGTTGTACTTGCGGTCTCCTGCGTCGGTACTGCATCCTCGCGTCCATGTGGTCGATCACTATGGCGATGAGCGCGATCTCTCTCGCCCAGGCGATGAACTCCCTCCCGTAGGCCCCGCCCACTTTCCGCCTCTCCTTCATGTGCTCCACGATCGTCTCCATGGCCGCGAGCCTCGCGAGGGAGTCGCTGAACGACGCCTTGACGTACTCGTCGACGAGCGAGTCGGCCTGCGAGCGCGCGAACCCCCTCCGACCAAAGTGCGTCGCCGAGCCGAGGTTCATCTGCATGAAGCTGCCAATCACCGGCTCGAGCCAGCGCTGACGCACGACCACTAGCGACACCCGACGGAACTTCTCGATCAGGATCACCGCGAAGCCCCAGCGGAAGACGAACAGGTACGCCGCGCAGATCGCAAAGAAGAAACACTTGCCCCACTCCATCTCTGTCCACGTGGTCGTGTGCGACGCGTCCGTGATGGAGGAGAAGAGTGACGCGTCATGAGAGAACCCCACCACGGCGACCAATGACGACACACGGTCGCGGAACTGGAAGGCGGTGGAGACGAACAACAGGTGTCCGGCTATCGTGAAGGCGTACACGAGGATCATCAGCATGAAGAAGTAACAACACAGGGAGTGCGTGGCCACCTGCAGCACCGTCATAGCCAGGTGGCATCGGTACTCCACAGACAACAGGTGCCACGTCTGCAGGATCACCACGAACAACATGCACGATATTACCACGAGCAGGAACTCATCCCAGTACTGCAGGATGTTGAACTGAACGTACTTGTGCACGTGTGGTTGGCGAAGTTTCTCGAGGGCCGAACTGAGCAGCAATGTTCGCTCCAGGAGACAGAACGCAACTATGAGTCCCATGATTGCCAACACGATATTCAGCGCGTACCAAATGTTACCAAAGTACGACCACCGGCGAAGTCTCTTTATCCTGAAGCCGTCTCGGTGGATGCAGACGATCAGAGCTACGACCAACAGGGAGAACAGGGCGAACACGACGAAGGGCATGGTGTCGTTGACCTGTTTGACCTTGACGAGCTGCACAGTGGGTGTCACGGAGTAGCTGCCCGTGACGGTGTTCTCGGCCAGGATGCGGACGGCGCTCACGAGGTTCCGGTTCGGGTTGTACAACGTGAACTCGACGAAGATGGCTACGGTGAGGTTGTCGAACCACCTGTTGGCCCTGAGGTAGTCCAACGCCTGCCAGGAGGTCTGACGCGAGCGACCGAGCAGCGCGACGTAACCTCCGCCGCTGTATGACGTCACGGCGCCCAACCACCGCGACGTCGCCGACGCCCACCACTTCTCGTGGAGCCACGCGGCGGGGTCCCCGACGGTCCCCGTTGGGGGCGCCCTCCCCCTGCGACGACCCTTCTTGTCGGGCTTCTTCCACTGGGGCTCGAAATCGTCCGTTTCCTCGTTGAGTCTCCAATAGTTCCCTTTACAACGACTCGCCCAGTCTCGGTCGGACTTGAACACTTCCTTGCAGTCTTCCCCTAGGACGCGGATCTGTCTGAGCCGAGGGACGCCGACCAAGTGATTGGTATAGTCGGCCGTCTGCGCTAGACCCGACAGATGTCTACCGTTGTAATGGTGATCTTCGAAAAGATTTGGAATCAGTGACCCGTTGATGTAGTTGAGAAACTCCTCCCGTTCCGTGACTCGATCAAGTTGTATTTTCCCAAATCCTGCGCGCCCTCGAATCACCTCCTTGACGTTTCGCACATTCAGGTATCCCAGCGAGTCCGTGATCCCGTGTACGGCGATGAGAAGTAGAAAGATGAAGAGCAGCAAAATGCAGACGTCTGTGATCATTCCTCGCACGGATGCCTCCCTGATTGCGTTTCTCTGCAGCACTCCGACCCGATACTGCGATATCGGTCTGTACATCTCTTCCTTCCTCAGACCCTCCAACTCTTCCAGCCGTTCTGGGATCTGTGGCGGCTCCACTTTGTACTCGTCCTCCAGAAACAGAACCAGGTCGCTTCTGTCCTCCAAAGTGATCTCCCTGCGCGAGATGATGCAGTAGTAGGCAGCGTACAAGATAATCTTCAACATCTCCAGCACCAACATGCTGAAGAGCATAGCTATTAGTAACGTGACGACAGTGCTGAAGCCGGTGCCCTTGCTGTGTTCGACTCCGTTGAAATATATAAAGAATATTGATATGCTTAGAAATAATGCCAAAGCAACCCACACGACGTACTTGAACCAGTGTGGTAAAGAGAACGATTCTTGTCCAGTTTTCTTTCCAATCATCGGTTTGTTTCGCGCTTGTTTCCCCGGAGGATGTGATGTCTTCGTCATCCCGTCCGTGTACGCCACTGTATAGTATCGGTCTCCTGTGGCCTTGTTCGTTTTCGCGCCCTCTTGGCCGTCGGGCTTGTCGATGGTCATGTACTGTCTCCAGTAGACGGGAGTGAACCACCATGGCGGCTTGGGCTCCACGCACATGAACAGGGCGGCGATGCAGCAGTGGAAGGGTAGCGCGATGAGAGCCGTGCACAGACCGTTGTAGAGGTTCTTATTGGTCCAGAGCCGCTGGTTCTCAGACAGGTCCTCGTCCTGTGTCGGCCACGCGAACAGGTGAATGATGACGAGCAGCATGATGACGACATGCGCGAAGGCAACTCCCACCCTCTGACAGCGCGTGTAGCTACCCCCGGGCATCTTGTAGAAGGGGCTCAACCACACGTGGAAACCCTCGCCGATGCTCTTCAGGACACTCTCCCCGAACCGGTAGCGCTTCTCAAAGACGTGCGCGTCGACCGTGACGTAGACGGAGCAGCTCATGGCGCCGTCGCCGTGCAACGGCGTCAACCACTGCTCGGCGAAGAAGAACCAGACCTCGCCGGTCGTGACGTCTTGCACCACCACCTTGCTGCAGTACCAATGCGGGCTCGCCTCCAGGTGGTCGTGCCACAGGTTGATCCAGGCGAGGTTGCCAAGTGGTGCCTCCGTCTTGAGTACAAACCACTCCTGCGTGCCGCGCTCCAACACCGGACGATGCGCGCTCCTCAGCACGTGGACCTGGCTGTTGCCCGCGTCGCCCATCAGCTGGATGGCCACGTGGGAGGTGGTGCCAGCGCGCGGCCGCCGACCCGTGTGCACGATCACCAGGTACGCGTACTCGTGGTGGGGGCTGTTGTCGGCGAGGAAGATGACCTCGCGGTAGTTCTTCTCCTCGCGGTCCAGCCACACCGCCCAGAGCAGCAACAGACAGAAGAGGATCAGCACGAAGAAGATGAGGTAGAAGGTCAGAGGGTTCTCGAGGAACGGCAAGTAGAACGGGACGCTTTGCGCCATGTGGAGGTCGGCGGCGACGTTCCTAAACGACGCCGTAACCATATCGAAGTCGTCACACTTGCAGAAGACGGTGTTGACTGTGGTGGCCGGCCGCACTTGGCAGTGGTTGTTGGCGCTCAGGTCGGGCGAGGACGTGTTCAAGGGGATGCACCGGATGCTGTACGCCGCGTACTCGAACGGCAGCGTGTTGTTCGTTTGCTCGCGGACTCTCATGATCTTTGGCAGGAAGAACGCGTCCTTCTGATCCTCTTCTTCGTCCTCGTCTTCGCTGTATTGGACGTCGTCATTACCGAACACCCCCGGGAACGTTGACCGCTGAAACTGTTCCCCTATCAGCGCGTGAAGGGTGTCCATGTGAGGCAACACACCGATGTAGAAGAACTCCTCTTCGGACGTGGACTCGTCGTCGACGTACACGGAATACGATTCACTGACCGATGAGTCGTTTCTGATTACTCTTTGCGGGACCACACTCGCTTCTTTCCAGAAGTCTATAAGTTCCGGTCGAGCTCCCTTCTTGACGATCACTTGAATCTTGAGATTTCCTTTAATCGGCATGAATTGCACAATCAGTTTTCCTCCCCTGGGTATCTGGATCCTGTTCACTTGGATGTCAAAGTCGTTGAGGGTCCAATAGGGGTGTATTGCCAGCTGGCCGTGAATTGTTTGATGCGTGTGTAGCTCTTGGTTCTGCATCATGACCTTAGTGGGCACCTTGACCGGCGCGTTGTTGACGTCGTACATGTGTAGCTGCACCAGGGGGTAGTTCACTTCTCGAGTGTTCGGATGCCACCAGAATGGGTTTCGCTGTATATATAGCAGAAACACGGACAGCCCATCATCGAATGTTTGCTCTTCTTCAGAGAATATTGGCACCATGCCGACATGACCTCCAACAAACAGACCATCCCTATTGAAGCGCCTGGGGGAGTTTCTCTGGACGCTCAATAAGACGTCATCAGGCACCGATTGGCAAAGTGTACTTTTCTCGTGATTGGCTTTGTATGGAATAATGTGCCGGCCATAGGCAAACACGTTGTCGAGAACTGTCTGAGTAAAGTTGGCAAATCTTTCTATCTTTTCCGCGTCCCCTTTATCAGGAAGTTCGACCTTGTTTAAATTCGAAGGCCTCCTCAGTAAGTTGGCCGCCGCCGACATTAAACGAGGAGCCAAATCTTCCACGTCGTGCTTGTTAAAGTGAACGTGATTGGTTTTTAAATGCGTCAACATTTCATTAACGTCTTCTAAACGTTTGCCACCCACGACATTAGCAGGGGAGAATGGACGGTAACGTGGTAGTTTCAATACAGCATCTAGAGCAGTCGCGAAGTGCTTCAATCCTCCCAAACTCAAAATAATTTGTTGACCCAAGAAACTGGCCAGACGATCTTGAATCGTTTCTATCATTCTTTCCAGCTCGGCATCGTCAATATATCTGACGTAATCACTTTGTAGCAGGTCTAGCGCACTCTCGGCGGTAACTTTTATCATCTGAACGTTGGCAAACAAATTTCTCGCGTCGTGCGTCAGAGCTAGTTGCGACTTCTCGTCCTCGACCATGAATGTCAGGTAGCTCAACACCTGATACGGACTCTTCAAGTAGTACAACACCGGGAACACGGTGACGTTGAAGTCGCAAAGCGTGTAGAGATACCTGGACGAGACGATGACCCTGATCAAGGTCAGGTGATCATAGTCTGGCAACCCCGCAGACAGTCTGAGGTCATGGATCTCGCTCTCAACCTCGTACCCCACCAGGGTTCCGAGCAGGTTCTTGTCTGTCTGGCCGTAGTCCGTGAACTGTATCGCCTCGTACCCCAGCGGCGGTTGTTTATCCCTGAAGTTGTAGCAGAATATGTGGAAGTTGGTGAGCATCGCGTAGCCCTGATGCGGCACAATGCTACAGTAACCCAGTTCGGGTGCCATCGCTATGTTTATGAAGCGCTCAGCCTTGCCCGAATTGTTGACCGCCTGTTGATTCGTCCCGTTATCGAAGCTCGTCTTGACGTGTACGGCGACGAGGACGCGGTCGTGGCCCACGAGCATCTCGTCGTCCAGTACCAGCGTCGACGAGGTCACGCCCACGTCGCGGCGCGATAGCACCACATCGTCGTCGTCCTCTTGGCCCGGGGCGGCGAGGATGCGGCCCCCCACGTTGGTCACGATCCACTCCATCCCGCCCACCATGAGCGCGTCCTCCGCGCAGCTCGTGCACACGGCCTCCAACACCGTCGTGTCGTACGGGTTCACCTCGCCGTTCTCGCAGTTGCGCACGCACTTGATCGTCAGTATGGGCGTGGCCTCAGACACCACCTCCACCACTATCGACACCATCGCCTCCATCATTGAGAGACGCTCCAGGTTCTCGGTCGCTTCTATCACGCTCACGACGAACACGTATTCCCAGTAGAGAGACAGACTTCGCGGGGGAATGACCAGAATGGGGCCAAAGGTCACCAGAGGGATGTCCATAGAAAGCGGACAAAACGTGTCAACTTTGCTCGCATACTGGAGGTCTTCGTTCAAGGGTTTGTTAGCCGCACATGTCCACGTGAACAAGAGGTTGCTCTGTCTGTTTGGAGGCAAGTTTGGATTGTACGACTTCGACGCGTTGAGTATGGCTTCTTCGTTCCAATGCACCTGTTGCAACGACCCCTCGACCATCCTGGCCACAATCTTCATCTCCTTCACAAGAAACCAAGTGAGCGCGGACTCGACAACATCTGACCTTGGTTTCCTCATCGATACATTCACTTGAGCTGCGTAGACGCCAAACGGTAAACTGTACGGATAGATGTTTAGGTTTGGCTCGTTTGTTACAATCTCTGGCCCAAAGTGAAACTTATTACCTTCTGTGTGTCCCTCGAATTTGTTATCGAGTAGATGTAAACTCCACGCGAAACTGAGTTTGGCGTGGGAACAATTGACCGTCGTGTCTGACAGAATGACGATGTGGTCTTGCTTCGTGTACTCCGTGATGTTGGCGCCCACAGACTTGACGCAGTTGCGCAGTTTCGTCGAGATCTTGCAGTGTGCAGGTGAGTCCACGACGACAGTGTGCACAGATGTGTACACGACGTATTTGCCGTTGGTCGCCTCAACGTTCACGTTGTAATATCCCGGCATCTTGTACGCGTGTTTAAACCCGACCAACTGGGCGGTTTTACTTAAGAAATTCAAAACGGGAAAAGTTGTTTTCAACTTTTGATTGTGGGGTTCGTCCACGTGGGTGAAGTTGCTGCTGTTTGCATACTTGGTGACGCCATCTCCGAAGTCGATGGTCACGCCAGCTGAATCTCCCACGGAGGTCGCGTAGAAGCAGTACCGGGTCGACATCAGGGTGTATTGCTGGATGGAATACAGGAACCTTGGACTCTTCATCTGTTTGAACGTGATTCTCTTGGTGTCATCGCAATCTATCCCGATGTGAGTAGCAGGGCACAGACAGTTGTACCCGCCCAGTCGAGGCTCACACGATAGATCCTCCTTGCAAGGATTACTCATGCAATGGTTCACTTCTTTCTCACAATATTTACCGCTGTAGTTTATCAAGCAGACACACTTGCCCTGCTCGCAGCTGGCGCCGTGGTGGCAAAGCTCCGGCGTGCAGACGTCCTCTGTGGACCGCCTGGATCGCGCGCCGGGGGTGTCAAGGCCACTGCTGGGGGGGTCGCAGCGGTAGTCGTCCGTCGAGTGGTTCACGTTGAGACACCGCCAGCCCGCGGGGCAGAGAACCTCCGCGTCGCAGTCCGCCATGTTGGACATGCAGTGGTACCGCTTGTCCGTGGACGCGATGACGTCAGACCTGCAGACGTAGCCGCCCCCCGGTACCGCGCGGCACGCCTTGCCTCGCTGCGCGCAGGGCAGACTCCCTCCAGGCTGTAGCGGCTGCGCACAGACCACTGCGTCGGTCTCGCAGCGCGCCCCGCTGTGGTGCGGCCCGCACTCGCATGTGTACCTGCCCGCGCTCAACACGAAGGTGCCCCCGTGGAGACAGGGGGACGGGGTCTCTGTCTCATTCAAGCGATGTCTCACACTGTCAGACACCTCTGTAGACACCTGCCCTTCGTCGCTCCAAGGGTCAGACAGTGACTTAGCCACATGGGCGCTTTGGTTCCTGGATGTGGGCTCACTTGCATTTAGTTCCTCGTAGTTTGGGGTTGTCCCCTCGCTTGTAGTTTCCTTGTCAACTGAGACGATTCTATTTGCCTCGCTCCCCTGATCATGTTTTGGTTTGTATTCAGATGAAGGTGTAGAATAATCTGAGGTGTTTTGTTTAACATTAGCTTCACTGCTCAGTGTATCACAGAGTGCTGTTGCCGCACACAGTAGAATAACAATATAAACCTGCTTGTGAGAACACATTATATCAAAACATTAAACAATTATAAAAGTTTTATAGTCTTGAAGAAAGCAATGATTGCAATATTTGACATGTTGGTTCATTCCATATCGTTTCAAAACAGAGCTAAGCTGTCATGGTAACCCACAGCCTTGGCATAAGACTGCTCGCTGCATAACCAAGGCGGTGGTTCCCAAGCCTGATGAGTGAAGGGGAAGCCTGGTACCGGCATGTAGCCTACTCCTTTCGCAAAGTACCAAGGGGACCATCGGCTTTACGTCCCATCCGAAAGGACGGTGTAACTTTGACCATTCATATTGGTTCCTCCACCTGGACTGCCGAGCAGTTGACGCGAGAAGAAGATCGCATCGATTAAGAACTTTCTTCCAGGGGGAGAACTTCTATTATGTATCTTATTTATTTCATTTCACCATGCGATTTGTACAGAGTACAAATATTGATACAAACTACAAATATAGATAGGTCCTATTATACATACAAAATAAAATATGCATACAAAACTATCAAACAACAAAATATACATAGGCCTACATTCAGAAATAACAGTTAGGATGGGTCAGAGTTGAAGATATTAGCTGTCGCAAGTCTTTATTTTACAAGTGATTTTATTTGTATGAGATTTTCCAAACCTTTTTCAAACAAACAATGCTGTCCATTTCTAAGTTCAAGTAATCTCCATCATTGATTTAAACTATTTATTCATTTCACATTGCTTCAAGATATAGATAACGATCCAGTTAATATGGATAAAATTTTCTCAGTAAATTACTAATGGATTTAATAAATATAACTCGTAGAATACCATTAGGGCCTAATTATGATATAATTTAAAAGTTTTTTTATTTGAGCATTGTTTTTATTCCAATTTTACAAATTTGTGTCGGCCAAGGGCTGACAACACTAATGCTTAAATTAAAATGTTTGTTAAATGATGTGTTGTGAATCTGTCTTAGTTATTATTGTTATTATCTTTGGCCCGAAATGAAATGAAATGAAATTCCCTTTTCTTGTCGTGCGTAAAATGAGTTTCATAACCCCGCGCTTTTATTCATAGCCTTTTAAAGAACTTAAATAGTAGAGGGCTGTGGGGTCGAAAATTGCTGCTGTGGCTACTCGCTTCGCTACCTTTCGGCACTTTCGGTTTTCTGAGCTTGGTTAATGAAGCTTTGGCGGGAGTAGTGTCTTTTCGCGCTTGGTCGCGAAGTGTTTTTGTGTTTACTATAATTTATAGCAAAAGCTTCACCAAAATTGAGATGGGAGATAAAGACGGAGGTAATATACTACTGTTTAATACCATAACATATCAAAAATAGTGGTAATAACACTGGTTAGGGTCAAGTCTTTTGTCGGTGTCGTGGCCTTCGCTGTCTAGGCTAGGGCCTAGGCCTAGGCCGGCCAAGTTCTAGGCCCTAGGTAATTTTTCACGTTAAAGCCATGGACATCCTTAGACTAGCATTTTCAGTCTCAAATCAAATCTTAAATCGTTAAAAATCATCAATCGAGTCGCAGATCTGGCCTGGGCCGTACATTATTTGCACAAGCTCTAGGCTAGGCCTAGCCTCGAGGGCTTATTTTTATTGGCCTAGGGCCTAGGCCGAGGCTCTAGAGTAGGCCTAGGGGCTAGGTCTAGTTAGAACTAAAGTAACATGGTTTTGCCGGGTCCAAGGTAGCCTAGGCCTAGCTGAAGCTTGTGTTGTATGTCTACTGAAAAAGCTGATAGTAGGCCTATGCCTAGGGCCTAGGCCTATGCCAACCCCCCCCTCCTCTCCCCCCCCCCCCCCAAACAATAAATGTGCCAACCACAGATAATGTGCATGGTCTAAAACGACACATCACACCACAATTCCTTTTCTCTGTTGCTACAACAAACACGCCCTGACTCAGGCTGCCTAACGACATATCGCATCTTTCCGTACAAAGTACCGGTAATCGTAAGTTAGTAGTGTCCGTAGGCTAGGTCAACGGATGCTAATGGATTATGGGTTCTACTTGTGGTTTCCAACTGGTATTGATGCTTGTTGGATTTTTCTCTGCAGAAACGTTTGACGACGCGGTGGAGGAGCGTGTTATAAACGAGGAGTATAAGATATGGAAGAAGAACACACCATTCTTGTACGATTTGGTAATGACCCATGCTCTGGAGTGGCCTTCCTTAACTGCACAGTGGTTACCGGATGTTACTAGGTGAGTAGTGGTTAAATCTTTGTGTGAATAACATCAGTCCTGTTGACTTTGTTTTCAATTTAGTTGTCATCTACTCTGTTCTCCTTCTATTTCTCTTGAAATTTCTTGTCATTTTGTCTTTAAATTTAGTTTAGCCCTAATAATCCATCTCTCAGCCAGTGGAGAAGAGAACACATCTGATAACCTAGGATGTACCTACCATGCAACGTATTGTGTAATGTCTATAGAAGAAAATAAATCTACGTATTCTAAATCTAAAAGTTAAATTGAAAAAATACAAATTTGAAAAAATTTGAATAAATTGAAAAAATACAAATTTTAGTACCTTGCCAAATAATATGATAATTTCTTAATATTATCAGCTTGCAGCTCACATGCACTGGTACTTAGTACTTATTAGCTTGTAATAAAGCTTTAAGTCATAGAGTAAATAGCCTTCTTCCACAGAATAAAAAAAATTACAACTCTAAGAAAAGATTGTCAATAAAAAATGACTACCTACTCAAAAAAACAGATTGTCATAGGTAGCAAGTTAACAGTAGGCTAGTAATGACAGGTCCATAAGAATGACTAGTAAAGTTAGTCTAACTTAAGTGTAAATTGATTGCAGGCCGGAGGGCAAAGACTACTCGGTGCATCGGCTGATCCTCGGAACGCACACTTCCGACGAGCAGAACCACCTCTTGATTGCGAGCGTTCAGCTGCCCAATGAGGACGCACAGTTTGATGCGTCACACTATGATAACGAGAAGGGCGGTACGTACATGCTCGGCTTCAAAGTATAGAAACTGTACGAGTGTTCCCTAACATTGTCTCGGAACCTATCTGTTAAAGCTTCCTAAATAATTTATAAACTCAACCTTCCAGTTTCTTCTCTCGCCTCTTGTAGGTGTCTTGTTAGTCACTACCTTCCGTCTCTTCTATGGCATTCGCTTTCTTACATTCTCCTTTTCATACATTCTCCCAGGCATAGGGCCTACTCTCCCGACATTTGTTACAAATGTCCCAACCATCTCAAGTCATATTTTAGTAGGAGGCCTACTATTAACCATTAAATATATTCTACGTTTGGGCAGCTGTTTGAAGTTGGTCTACTTGTTGTAAGCCCGCGTCTTGTTCGGCCCGCAGAGTTTGGCGGCTTCGGCTCGGTGAGCGGCAAGATCGAGATCGAGATTAAGATCAACCACGAGGGCGAGGTGAACCGGGCGCGCTACATGCCGCAGAACCCGTGCGTCATCGCTACCAAGACCCCCTCGAGCGATGTGCTCGTGTTCGACTACACCAAACATCCGTCCAAGCCCGACCCCAGCGGAGAGTGCCATCCCGATCTCAGGTAATCTTGTCCACAGCCACCTCCAGTAGGGCATCTAATGAAAATGGCAGTTGTAGGCTAAATTATTCACTCTTCGAATTATGGCCTTAATCCACAATTCTCGACAGCGTGACCGTAATCTGGAAATCGTAAAATTAATAGTGAGATGTTCATTGTTGTGGCGCTGTTCACGTGTAAATCGTAATGTCGCGATCTGGATTGTAATGGAAATGCATTCATGTTCTTACCATTGCGGTCACGATGCCAAAAATTGTGGTTAAAGGGTTTTAGGTGTGTTTTCATGTTTAATTTAGCTAAATTTTTATCAAATAACTATCATTCAAACTTCTTTGGGACTCTTTCATGCTTAAACCTAACATACAATCATGAAAATAATAATGCCTGCTGAATCTCCATAAAGCACTGTCTTATTTTACAGTACTCAAGTAAAACA
Organism: Isoperla grammatica; assembly: GCA_945910005.1. NCBI lineage: Eukaryota > Metazoa > Arthropoda > Insecta > Plecoptera > Perlodidae > Isoperla > Isoperla grammatica. The sequence continues at coordinate 2,447,660 of OX246737.1, forward strand.
TTTTAATTGTTTGCAATGCATGCACTGTCAATTCACATTAAAAGAAAATTACAACTACCTTTATAATGGACACATTTATAGAACCCATTAAAAACAGTGAATTTTCATTGTCTGGTCACATGAGGTCGAGGATGATCATAAATCAGAGTGACAGAGTACAATAATAGGGCGAGTACAAAGCTCTAGAGTTTAATCTACCTACCGTAGGAAAAATTGTTGTAAACGTTCTTGTGACAGTAATATGTCGCAGTTTGACTGACTGTGTGTTCTTACTGTGCCAGGCTGCGCGGCCACCAGAAGGAGGGCTACGGCCTGTCGTGGAACCCGAACCTCAACGGATATCTCCTGAGCGCATCCGACGATCACACCATCTGTCTCTGGGACATCAACGCGACGCCCAAAGAGAACAGGATCATCGACGCCAAGACCATCTTCACCGGACACACGGCCGTGGTGGAGGTATGTCTTGCGACTGGTTCTAGTGTTGCTTTGTTTGTGTGATATATAGCCGTAAGTCATCCAGACATCGATATATTACTTATGAACATGGCTTGATGTGTGATGAATAACAATTAAGAATGCAAACATCCGATTTCTTGTTGTTCAATATTAATATCAACTTCTAAAAATTATTGAAAGACCATTCAAATTGCTGGTCAAGGAAATGGGTTATTTTTTATTATTAACTCCATGGCAGGACAGCGTAAGGGCGTGGAGCAGCGAGGAGAAAATTGGTATGTGATGGAAAGGGAAGAGTAGTGGCAAGATAGGAGGTGGGTCTATCTTCAATGCCGATCCAACGCAGAGTTGGACGTATGAGTAAGTCAGCTCAACTCTCTGATGTGTTGTGTTTCCAGGACGTGGCCTGGCATCTGCTGCACGAGTCTCTGTTTGGCTCGGTGGCCGACGACCAGAAGCTCATGATCTGGGACACACGCTGCAACAACACGAGCAAGCCGTCTCACACGGTGGACGCACACACGGCCGAGGTCAACTGTCTCTCGTTCAACCCGTACTCCGAGTTCATCCTCGCCACCGGCAGCGCCGACAAGGTGAGCCGCTCGCACTCAGGTCTCTCGGAAGGTCGGGTTTTAGTTCACGAGTGTACATTTTACAAACACTTGAATCAATCATTTAAGTATGAGTTAGGAAAACACGGCAATTACACACATACTACAGAGTTAATGCGTAGTACAGACTTCTGCACACACCTGTGTTCTTCAAAAATTGATGTACATTCATTGCATCTTAAAATAGGTTGATTATTACTACTCAAAATCTACATTATTAGACAAGAAACAGTTTGGCTAAATTTAATAGGTTTTGAAGTAAAATGAAACTGTAGGCCTATGCAGATCTGGGTATGAATTGATAGGAGAAGATAAGTTACTTTACATGATGATGGTGGTCTGTATATAAGTCTCTGTACATCTGTACAGAGACTTATATACAGACCACCATCACCAGACATAACACTGTTAGGCAGGCTGCTGACGTCCGATATGCAACACAAGATCTGCCGGGTCTCAGGGACCCCCCCCCCCCCCCCCCACAAGCGTCGAGCCTCTAAGCACAAACGACTTGCGGGAGTGGACATTACACGTATGTTTTGCAAAGACATGCAATGCTTTGTTGTCCACTCCCAAGACCAAATCAGCCTTCTGATGACCACAACGGCTTGAGACTTACGTTGTGGACAGATACGGGGCTTACACACATTTTAAATTGAACTCGTTTACCTGTTAAAACCCGGATTCTACTTCTAAGTACTACTTTCAAGTTTTTCAACCTACTGTTCCTAATTTGCACTTTTGTCCGATCTGGAAATATTTCTTATTTTATCTTTCTGGAAATGTTACATCGGATCGATAGTTGGCCACTGCACAGACACATTGTGATTGTACCGTATGTAGAGAAGCTTGGTGATGCTCTGAGCTGAGAACTTTGTTTCTTGACACGCTTCGTTTTGTTTTGTCGCAGACCGTCGCTCTCTGGGATCTCCGTAACCTGAAACTTAAACTCCATTCGTTCGAGTCGCACAAAGACGAAATCTTCCAGGTTAGTTTTCACATCTGGTATCTTGGCATTCAAAGTAGGCTAGCCCACATTGAAACACGAACTGTGTTCCTTATGCCGCGTAATGGTCGTGTTTAGGTCCAGTGGTCTCCGCACAACGAGACTATCCTGGCTTCGAGCGGGACCGACCGCAGACTCCACGTGTGGGACCTGAGCAAGATCGGCGAGGAACAGTCTGGCGAGGATGCCGAGGACGGACCCCCCGAGCTGCTGGTCAGTCACACTTGTTGCCTCAATGATTTAATAATGAGGATACTAGTCCTGTTTCCAACCATCTCTGATATCGTCATATAAGCCTATCACCCATCGTATCAATACAAAATTATGAGACGTGAAGCTCAAAATATCAATATCAATCATTAAAAACCTGATATCACAATATATTTGGGCAAATAGATATATGTTGTAAGTTAGTGTGTGCCTAAACAGGAAGCTGGAGCTCCTGCATAGCGTGTGTGCGTGTTTTGTGTTGACATTGAGTGTTGACGCCTGGTTTCAGTTCATCCACGGTGGACACACGGCCAAGATCTCGGACTTCTCGTGGAACCCCAACGAACCCTGGGTTATTTGTTCCGTCTCCGAAGACAACATCATGCAGGTAATTAACTGTCGCTATACATACAATGTCTCGATTACAAACGTCACTTTAACAAAACTATCTGTCTCACATATGAAGTTATGAACAATTAAATTTTGTGTTCAAAGTCGAAATTATCTACGAAATCGCTTTTATGTGATGCCTAACAGGTTCCTCCGGTCTGAGAAACTCGCTCAAGTAGCAATGTGGCTTCCTAACTATTACATACCAATGTAGGCAAGTCTGCACAAGTTTGAGACAAAAGCATTGAAGTAGCTACAGATTTGAAAGACACCACCGACGACTGTCATTGTCTACCGTTGGTTCACCCACGTCATGTCGGTTGTTTCAGGTGTGGCAGATGGCCGAGAACATCTACAACGATGAGGAGCCCGAGACCCCAGCGTCGGAACTAGAGGCCGGAGCCTCGTAAACCCGTTGCGCAACGTTGCCAGAAGGCCGTCATCCAGTGTTGCCAACGCGTTTTGGGCCACTTCTCACACTCCACTTGTCAATTGCCGGCGGCGTTTTGGTACGAAAACTAATCGGCAATGTCAACACAAAAAATTGCTCCTTTGTCTTTGTCGGCCGGATATTTCTATTCGAAACACTAACACTGAGGAACTGCAAGCAGACAGTATTTATGCTGTCATCAAAATTACATATTGATACAAGAAATGTTGTTGATTGGTGCAGGATATTTCTTTAGTACGTGCGTACTAACGGCGTGGAGTTTAATTTCCTGCGTGTTGAATCTTCCGGCGACACTGACGACAGTAAAATCGGCCGTACCGTGAACGAAGTTGCTCAACGTCAGGTTGGCCGTCGTGTGATGCTTGGCACATGTTGAACCAACTGTACCGTGACGACAATTATTGTTCCTTCAATCTTTGTATATTCTCTTTTTATTAATGCTCTAGTGCAGCACTAAATGGCATCTTGAAATATTGTACGCATGACGACTGACGTACTGTTAACGTAGCTGAAGGAGATGCCATGTTATGTGCTGGAATATTTCTTTCTGCTTGCCTAGAGCTTCAAGAGACAAGAGAGCAGCTTGAAAGCTTAGGCCTATTGTTTTAACACCATAAAGTGAGTGTGGGAACTGCGAGTTCTTTAAATGGCTTTAATGTGTTCATTCAACATGTGCCTAGCATTGGCAGTTTATAATGTAAATAAATTATCTATCATGTGTTCTGAAGAAGTAGACCTGTGTAGGGTTAGTTGTATCACTGTACAATTTCAATATTTCACCTTGACTTCTGCTACTGACTTTATTGTAGTGATGTTTACATTACAGGTAATGATATTCGTGAGTCATTTCATTTCACTGAAGTTCATGCATTGTTCATTTGTAGTGGTGTGCGAATCCACTATGGATTCGAATTCGAATTTACTATTACAGATTTGAATTTCCCAAGTGTTGAAACTCAAGATTGGATTACAAGAAGACTTTTATGATTATACATTGTAGGTGGCATAGAACCTACAATAAGCAAAATTCGATTCACAGGTGGAAACAATTCAGATTCATGATTCTTTGTAAGATTCGATTCGGATTTGAAACCAAAAACATGGATTCGCACACCTCTATTCATTTGTAATTCCTTTTTGTATTTTGTATTGGTTTTCTTTAGGCATAAATGAGTATTACTATTTACTAGCCTCTTACTGCACACATGTTTCATTTGCATACCTCGTAACAATCGTGTATTAGCCAAATGACTAATTATTGTATACAATTCCGTAATTAAACAAATCGGGCATCTTGTCAGTAACCAGGTTTTTGTTTCTGTACTGATCATTTGAGTGTTGTTATACGACCACGGTTTAACTTGAAAATGTTGTGGATCCTGTATTAACACCACTCACTACTCCTGCTAATTGGTATCCATCCAACAACATAACCCTACTTTGTTATTATTGATATGAATACTTGATATCTACCTTTTGCAAGTAATGTTCTACTTTCGTCTCAGAAGAGGTTAGCAGATAAACTTGAGGAGAAGACTGCAAGGTGTAACTAATTGGCCAACAATAGTGTGTACATCTACATGTATTTATTTCAGTTAGTTAGCCTGTACTGTAAAACACAGTGTGACGCTAATAACACGCAGCTAGTTGTCCGGCCTCCAGTTGGGATCGAAATGTTTCTTGAGGGACTGCCAGCACTCGTAGTAGGACGCGTCCAGCTTCTGACAAGTCTCCTCACCCCACTTGGTCACGGCCAAACTGAGGCTGGTCTCGAACATGAAGGCCTGCGGGGGAAACCACTCGGTTTAAGTCAATTTCCACATTTCAAAGTTAAAATACAGCTCTAAACGGGAAGCAGGAATAAACCTGCTTGACAATGAGCCATACTAATGTTAAACATTTATGTACTTGTTTTGAACCGTCTATATATTGGTACACGTGTCATCCTCGTGAAGAGAGTATTGAGGTCTGACCTGTGTGTTGTCTGCCACCCGGGTGGGCGCGAGCATTGCGGTGGACGCCCCCTCAAAGCAGCGGGCGTCGGGACCGTGGGGCGTCATCATTGAGTGTAGCGACGCCCCTCCCGGCAGGAAGCTGTCTTCCTTCGCCTCGTACGAGCCGTGGATCAAACCCATGAACTCGCTCATGCAGTTCCCTGCGCATCCACACCGCCGTCATTACTTCAGTTGCTGCTCAATTATTCTAGGCTGTGGCTTTGATACGTAGGTACGTGAAATAAGAAATGGCTGCCTGTAGCAAGGATGCGAGGGGCATGTAAAAACTACACAAATCAAGATGAATACTGCAACATATTGAGACAAAAAATATACTTTGGTTTCAAATATTACACACATTTTGTTTTACTGTATTTGTAAGCCTTCTATAATTACACACACAAGTGGTGAGCAAGTGTGAGAACTTGTCGTGATGTGATCATAGAATTAAAACAATCCATTCACATACTAAATAAATACATATGTGTACTGTGTATGTATTGTGCAGTGGGTGTACTACACAAAGACAATGTTTAACAACTAGGACACTGATAATAGGTAAAGATGAATGTTTGAACTCACTGTGATAGTACGGGGGACGGAACGTATGTTCCTGTACGGACCATCGAGGTGGAAAGATCACAAAGTCTGCGATGGCAGTCCCTGGTTTGTTGGACGGACATGTCAGGACTGTGAAGATGGATGGATCCTGGTGGGCAGTTCACACAACCTTATTTAGCGTTCAGCGTTTGTAAGTCATGCCAAACACATTTGAAATATTACTTGTTTGGGGTTAGTTAATATCTGTGGTAGGTTGCTTGGTGCATAGCACACCAAGTACTTCCCTGAGTATGTGGCAGGTGTAGAGCTAACATATTGCACTGTGCACTCTCCATCCTGATTTATTTTACCATATTGATAATTTGATGGTTATAATTGATAATATACTACGGACTTATTTACAATTAATCTTTAATACATAACATCATTAAAAACATTTCCTGTGGTTCACATAAATGTTATAGGGATATGTACAGAAGTCTAGGGCAGTCGAATGGCTTCGCGCACGGTGAAATGAAATACTTGACGGGAAAGCGGAATTCGACAACTTGTAACATAAACTTACGCAATGATCGAACTGTACCGCGTTGATGACCATGAAGAGCGCAAGGTCGTACTTGTAGGGCACGTAGTTTCCGTGCCACGCCACCACGTCGAAGGGACTGTGGTCTTGAACCGCCTGGAAGAGGTGACCTTGGAACTTGGATATCACCTGGTAGTTGTTGACGGAGCGATCCTCGTACCATGCGACCGGGGTCAGGAAGTCCCGCGGATTGGCCAGGCCGTTGGCACCTGTATGTATCGACAAGACATTGGGCGCGTCGTCACCATATAGCATGATCATTCATACGCGACGTCATTAACCTTCGCATCGATCAAGTAGAATGAATATACATCTCAAGCCATTTCCTTCTTCAAGAAAAATAGTGACTAAAAGTTAACAAATTGACTAGTGGCATACCTAGGCTAAGGAACTCGCTTCTGCTATTGTTGTATGGATAGTCTTTGCTTTATTTACTTATGATGATGATATTTGGGGTTAACAACTCAAATTTTGGTCATAAAGACTGGTGGATGATATTCTAAAGATGGCATCTGTCTTTGAATTAGGATTTAAACTTTTAATGTAGGAGCCTTGGTTCACGAGACTTCATACAATATGTTGGTGTTGTATTTAAGCCAAGTATTAATTGTATTTTAATGATATTGTGCTTTGAAGCTCTAATATTGTTTTCAAATATCTTCCGATATCTTCTCTTTTACGCAAAGATTTTATTCCCCCTAGTGGATTTGTCATTCTAGTATCAAGATGTGCTGTAGGCCTACACAACCTTGGTAAGTTGAATGTACAGTTTAGTTTGCATGTTGTGTTAAGATGAGTAGACTATTACCGATTGGTCCGAGGTTGGGCAGCTGGAAATGTCCGTCGAACACTTCGAGAATGTAACCGCGAGTGGGCCCGTAAACGTCCACCGTAAATCGCATCCCTTGCTGAAACAATAACCTTCTGATCAGGTTGGTTCGTTACGTTGCTCGCTACTACTGTGAGCGTGTATTTACCTGGATTACACTCATTACGTTGCTCACTACTGTTGTGAACGTATGTTTACCTGGATTACACTCATTACATTGCTCGCTACGGCTGTGAACGTGTGTTTACTTGGATTACACTCATTACATTGCTCGCTACGGCTGTGAACGTGTGTTTACCTGGATTACACTCATTACATTGCTCGCTACGGCTGTGAACGTGTGTTTACCTGGATTATTACACTCATTACGTTGCTCACTACTGTTGTGAACGTATGTTTACCTGGATTATTACACTCATTACGTTGCTCACTACTGTTGTGAACGTATGTTTACCTGGATTATTACACTCATTACGTTGCTCGCTACTACTGTGAACGTATGTTTACCTGGATAACGCAGATCTCGTTGGGAGAAACTCTCATTTTACCGTACTCGGTGGTGATGTCCAGGGTTCCTGTCTGAGGAACTGGAAACAAACAAAAGTAGTATTTATACATAATTTATAATTATACAGACAGTGTATGATTTGATATCAATTACAGTAACGCTATGGCCCACTAGAAACTTTCCAACCCAGATAATCGTGTATCTCTTGCTTTACCACTAACTCAATTGTAGTTGTAGAGTAAAAATAGAGCCAGAACTGTACTGTCTCTATTTGCCTCTCATGAAATGGGCTGTCACCCTGGGCCCAGATGGGGTTCAGGAGTAGAGGAATGTGTTGATACCTATGAGAAAGTCCCCGTCAGCGTTGTAGAAACACTTGTCGCCCATGGAGGTGTTGCACAGGTAGACGTGAATGGCGGCGCCTGACCGTGACCTGTGGTCTCCCGCCCCGCAGACTGTGTGCAGGCCAGACGTGAAGTCCACACTCTCGGAGGAGCTGGGCATGTCGAACGGCTTCCATCGCATCTAAACCCCAGGCACATCACTTGCTGTGAGACTTTTCCTGTTTTATTTTTTTATTTATTTATTTATTTATTTATTTATTTATTTATTTATTTATTTATTTATTTATTTATTTATTTATTTATTTATTTATTTATTTATTTATTTATTTATTTATCAGTTTATTGTTTTATATATTTCCTTATTTACTTAATTATTTATTTATTTATTTATTTATTTATTTCTTTCTTTATTTATTTATTTATTTATTTATATTTTATTTATTTATTTATTTATTTATTTATTTGTTTATTTATTTATTTATTTATTTATTTGAAAAAAGTTGTCACAGTTGTCAGAGTTTATAATTTATTTTATAGCTTATTTGTTAAACTTTATAGTGTTTTTTATGTGTCTATTTGTTTTTCATTTTTTGAAAAGAAATAGTAAAAGAGAATTAACGCTATAAAAAAATCAACTAAACTATGCTCATTCTTGTAATAAATGGGATTTTTATTCTTGTAGAAACTAGAAACTTGAGAAATACAATTTTGAATGAAATTTGATGCGTTGATTAGTACCTAACTTCCCCCAAAACAGGCCGTGATCCATATGTTTATATTTAAATTAATTGGAAATTAGTTATTTTCAATGCGAGAGTGCCTGACCTGGTTGGGGTTGGGGAGGTTCCTATCCCACTCGTACGTGAGGTGGTCGGCCTTGATGCCAATGAACGGCTTGTGGACGGCCGATGGTCTTATGCGATACAGCCAGGACCGCCTGTTATCATAGCGGGGAGCTGCAACAAGACAGAACTATTGACTGTCTTACTTATTGTCTCACTAACACGTGTGAGGTGGTCGGCCTTGATGCCAATGAACGGCTTGTGGACGGCCGATGGTCTTATGCGATACAGCCAGGACCGCCTGTTATCATAGCGGGGAGCTGCAACAAGACAGAACTATTGACTGTCTTACTTCTTGTCTCACTAACACGTGTGAGGTGGTCGGCCTTGATGCCAATGAACGGCTTGTGGACAGCCGATGGTCTTATGCGATACAGCCAGGACCGCCTGTTATCATAGCGGGGAGCTGCAACAAGACAGAACTATTGACTGTCTTACTTCTTGTCTCACTAACACGTGTGAGGTGGTCAGCCTTGATGCCAATGAACGGCTTGTGGACGGCCGATGGTCTTATGCGATACAGCCAGGACCGCCTGTTATCATAGCGAGGAGCTGCAACAAGACAGAACTATTGACTGTCTTACTTCTTGTCTCACTAACACGTGTGAGGTGGTCAGCCTTGATGCCAATGAACGGCTTGTGGACGGCCGATGGTCTTATGCGGTACAGCCAGGACCGCCTGTTATCATAGCGGGGAGCTGCAACAAGACAGAACTATTGACTGTCTTACTTCTTGTCTCACTAACACGTGTGAGGTGGTCAGCCTTGATGCCAATGAACGGCTTGTGGACGGCCGATGGTCTTATGCGATACAGCCAGGACCGCCTGTTATCATAGCGAGGAGCTGCAACAAGACAGAACTATTGACTGTCTTACTTCTTGTCTCACTAACACGTGTGAGGTGGTCGGCCTTGATGCCAATGAACGGCTTGTGGACGGCCGATGGTCTTATGCGATACAGCCAGGACCGCCTGTTATCATAGCGAGGAGCTGCAACAAGACAGAACTATTGACTGTCTTACTTCTTGTCTCACTAACACGTGTGAGGTGGTCGGCCTTGATGCCAATGAACGGCTTGTGGACGGCCGATGGTCTTATGCGATACAGCCAGGACCGCCTGTTATCATAGCGAGGAGCTGCAACAAGACAGAACTATTGACTGTCTTACTTCTTGTCTCACTAACACGTGTGAGGTGGTCGGCCTTGATGCCAATGAACGGCTTGTGGACAGCCGATGGTCTTATGCGATACAGCCAGGACCGCCTGTTATCATAGCGGGGAGCTGCAACAAGACAGAACTATTGACTGTCTTACTTCTTGTCTCACTAACACGTGTGAGGTGGTCAGCCTTGATGCCAATGAACGGCTTGTGGACGGCCGATGGTCTTATGCGATACAGCCAGGACCGCCTGTTATCATAGCGGGGAGCTGCAACAAGACAGAACTATTGACTGTCTTACTTCTTGTCTCACTAACACGTGTGAGGTGGTCAGCCTTGATGCCAATGAACGGCTTGTGGACGGCCGATGGTCTTATGCGATACAGCCAGGACCGCCTGTTATCATAGCGGGGAGCTGCAACAAGACAGAACTATTGACTGTCTTACTTCTTGTCTCACTAACACGTGTGAGGTGGTCAGCCTTGATGCCAATGAACGGCTTGTGGACGGCCGATGGTCTTATGCGATACAGCCAGGACCGCCTGTTATCATAGCGGGGAGCTGCAACAAGACAGAACTATTGACTGTCTTACTTCTTGTCTCACTAACACGTGTGAGGTGGTCGGCCTTGATGCCAATGAACGGCTTGTGGACGGCCGATGGTCTTATGCGATACAGCCAGGACCGCCTGTTATCATAGCGGGGAGCTGCAACAAGACAGAACTATTGACTGTCTTACTTCTTGTCTCACTAACACGTGTGAGGTGGTCAGCCTTGATGCCAATGAACGGCTTGTGGACGGCCGATGGTCTTATGCGATACAGCCAGGACCGCCTGTTATCATAGCGGGGAGCTGTAACAAGACAGAACTATTGACTGTCTTACTTCTTGTCTCACTAACACGTGTGAGGTGGTCAGCCTTGATGCCAATGAACGGCTTGTGGACGGCCGATGGTCTTATGCGATACAGCCAGGACCGCCTGTTATCATAGCGGGGAGCTGCAACAAGACAGAACTATTGACTGTCTTACTTCTTGTCTCACTAACACGTGTGAGGTGGTAGCCTTGATGCCAATGAACGGCTTGTGGACGGCCGATGGTCTTATGCGATACAGCCAGGACCGCCTGTTATCATAGCGGGGAGCTGCAACAAGACAGAACTATTGACTGTCTTACTTCTTGTCTCACTAACACGTGTGAGGTGGTCAGCCTTGATGCCAATGAACGGCTTGTGGACGGCCGATGGTCTTATGCGATACAGCCAGGACCGCCTGTTATCATAGCGGGGAGCTGCAACAAGACAGAACTATTGACTGTCTTACTTCTTGTCTCACTAACACGTGTGAGGTGGTAGCCTTGATGCCAATGAACGGCTTGTGGACGGCCGATGGTCTTATGCGATACAGCCAGGACCGCCTGTTATCATAGCGGGGAGCTGCAACAAGACAGAACTATTGACTGTCTTACTTCTTGTCTCACTAACACGTGTGAGGTGGTAGCCTTGATGCCAATGAACGGCTTGTGGACGGCCGATGGTCTTATGCGATACAGCCAGGACCGCCTGTTATCATAGCGGGGAGCTGCAACAAGACAGAACTATTGACTGTCTTACTTCTTGTCTCACTAACACGTGTGAGGTGGTCAGCCTTGATGCCAATGAACGGCTTGTGGACGGCCGATGGTCTTATGCGATACAGCCAGGACCGCCTGTTATCATAGCGGGGAGCTGCAACAAGACAGAACTATTGACTGTCTTACTTCTTGTCTCACTAACACGTGTGAGGTGGTCAGCCTTGATGCCAATGAACGGCTTGTGGACGGCCGATGGTCTTATGCGATACAGCCAGGACCGCCTGTTATCATAGCGGGGAGCTGCAACAAGACAGAACTATTGACTGTCTTACTTCTTGTCTCACTAACACGTGTGAGGTGGTCAGCCTTGATGCCAATGAACGGCTTGTGGACGGCCGATGGTCTTATGCGATACAGCCAGGACCGCCTGTTATCATAGCGGGGAGCTGTAACAAGACAGAACTATTGACTGTCTTACTTCTTGTCTCACTAACACGTGTGAGGTGGTCAGCCTTGATGCCAATGAACGGCTTGTGGACGGCCGATGGTCTTATGCGATACAGCCAGGACCGCCTGTTATCATAGCGGGGAGCTGCAACAAGACAGAACTATTGACTGTCTTACTTCTTGTCTCACTAACACGTGTGAGGTGGTCAGCCTTGATGCCAATGAACGGCTTGTGGACGGCCGATGGTCTTATGCGATACAGCCAGGACCGCCTGTTATCATAGCGGGGAGCTGTAACAAGACAGAACTATTGACTGTCTTACTTCTTGTCTCACTAACACGTGTGAGGTGGTCAGCCTTGATGCCAATGAACGGCTTGTGGACGGCCGATGGTCTTATGCGATACAGCCAGGACCGCCTGTTATCATAGCGGGGAGCTGCAACAAGACAGAACTATTGACTGTCTTACTTCTTGTCTCACTAACACGTGTGAGGTGGTCAGCCTTGATGCCAATGAACGGCTTGTGGACGGCCGATGGTCTTATGCGATACAGCCAGGACCGCCTGTTATCATAGCGGGGAGCTGCAACAAGACAGAACTATTGACTGTCTTACTTCTTGTCTCACTAACACGTGTGAGGTGGTCAGCCTTGATGCCAATGAACGGCTTGTGGACGGCCGATGGCCTTATGCGATACAGCCAGGACCGCCTGTTATCATAGCGGGGAGCTGCAACAAGACAGAACTATTGACTGTCTTACTTCTTGTCTCACTAACACGTGTGAGGTGGTCAGCCTTGATGCCAATGCACGGCTTGTGGACGGCCGATGGTCTTATGCGATACAGCCAGGACCGCCTGTTATCATAGCGGGGAGCTGCAACAAGACAGAACTATTGACTGTCTTACTTCTTGTCTCACTAACACGTGTGAGGTGGTCAGCCTTGATGCCAATGAACGGCTTGTGGACGGCCGATGGTCTTATGCGATACAGCCAGGACCGCCTGTTATCATAGCGGGGAGCTGCAACAAGACAGAACTATTGACTGTCTTACTTCTTGTCTCACTACACGTGTGAGGTGGTCAGCCTTGATGCCAATGAACGGCTTGTGGACGGCCGATGGTCTTATGCGGTACAGCCAGGACCGCCTGTTATCATAGCGGGGAGCTGCAACAAGACAGTAGTATTGACTGTCTTACTTCTTGTCTCACTAACACGTGTGAGGTGGTCAGCCTTGATGCCAATGAACGGCTTGTGGACGGCCGATGGTCTTATGCGATACAGCCAGGACCGCCTGTTATCATAGCGGGGAGCTGCAACAAGACAGAACTATTGACTGTCTTACTTCTTGTCTCACTAACACGTGTGGGGTGGTCAGCCTTGATGCCAATGAACGGCTTGTGGACGGCCGATGGTCTTATGCGATACAGCCAGGACCGCCTGTTATCATAGCGGGGAGCTGCAACAAGACAGAAGTATTGACTGTCTTACTTCTTGTCTCACTAACACGTGTGAGGTAATCAGCCTTGATGCCAATGAACGGCTTGTGGACGGCCGATGGTCTTATGCGATACAGCCAGGACCGCCTGTTATCATAGCGGGGAGCTGCAACAAGACAGAACTATTGACTGTCTTACTTCTTGTCTCACTTACACGTGTAAGGTGGTCAGCCTTGATGCCAATGAACGGCTTGTGGACAGCTGATGGTCTTATGCGATACAGCCAGGACCGCCTGTTATCATAGCGGGGAGCTGCAACAAGACAGAACTATTGACTGTCTTACTTCTTGTCTCACTAACACGTGTGAGGTGGTCAGCCTTGATGCCAATGAACGGCTTGTGGACAGCCGATGGTCTTATGCGATACAGCCAGGACCGCCTGTTATCATAGCGGGGAGCTGCAACAAGACAGAACTATTGACTGTCTTACTTCTTGTCTCACTAACACGTGTGAGGTGGTCAGCCTTGATGCCAATGAACGGCTTGTGGAGGGCCGATGGTCTTATGCGATACAGCCAGGACCGCCTGTTATCATAGCGGGGAGCTGCAACAAGACAGAACTATTGACTGTCTTACTTCTTGTCTCACTAACACCTGTGAGGTGGTCAGCCTTGATGCCAATGAACGGCTTGTGGACGGCCGATGGTCTTATGCGATACAGCCAGGACCGCCTGTTATCATAGCGGGGAGCTGCAACAAGACAGAACTATTGACTGTCTTACTTCTTGTCTCACTAACACGTGTGAGGTGGTCAGCCTTGATGCCAATGAACGGCTTGTGGACGGCCGATGGTCTTATGCGATACAGCCAGGACCACCTGTTATCATAGCGGGGAGCTGCAACAAGAAAGAACTATTGACTGTCTTACTTCTTGTCTCACTAACACGTGTGAGGTGGTCGGCCTTGATGCCAATGAACGGCTTGTGGACGGCCGATGGTCTTATGCGATACAGCCAGGACCGCCTGTTATCATAGCGGGGAGCTGCAACAAGACAGAACTATTGACTGTCTTACTTCTTGTCTCACTAACACGTGTGAGGTGGTCAGCCTTGATGCCAATGAACGGCTTGTGGACGGCCGATGGTCTTATGCGATACAGCCAGGACCGCCTGTTATCATAGCGGGGAGCTGCAACAAGACAGAACTATTGACTGTCTTACTTCTTGTCTCACTAACACGTGTGAGGTGGTCAGCCTTGATGCCAATGAACGGCTTGTGGACGGCCGATGGTCTTATGCGATACAGCCAGGACCGCCTGTTATCATAGCGGGGAGCTGCAACAAGACAGAACTATTGACTGTCTTACTTCTTGTCTCACTAACACGTGTGAGGTGGTCAGCCTTGATGCCAATGAACGGCTTGTGGACGGCCGATGGCCTTATGCGATACAGCCAGGACCGCCTGTTATCATAGCGGGGAGCTGCAACAAGACAGAACTATTGACTGTCTTACTTCTTGTCTCACTAACACGTGTGAGGTGGTCAGCCTTGATGCCAATGAACGGCTTGTGGACGGCCGATGGTCTTATGCGATACAGCCAGGACCGCCTGTTATCATAGCGGGGAGCTGCAACAAGACAGAACTATTGACTGTCTTACTTCTTGTCTCACTACACGTGTGAGGTGGTCAGCCTTGATGCCAATGAACGGCTTGTGGACGGCCGATGGTCTTATGCGGTACAGCCAGGACCGCCTGTTATCATAGCGGGGAGCTGCAACAAGACAGAAGTATTGACTGTCTTACTTCTTGTCTCACTAACACGTGTGAGGTGGTCAGCCTTGATGCCAATGAACGGCTTGTGGACGGCCGATGGTCTTATGCGATACAGCCAGGACCGCCTGTTATCATAGCGGGGAGCTGCAACAAGACAGAACTATTGACTGTCTTACTTCTTGTCTCACTAACACGTGTGGGGTGGTCAGCCTTGATGCCAATGAACGGCTTGTGGACGGCCGATGGTCTTATGCGATACAGCCAGGACCGCCTGTTATCATAGCGGGGAGCTGCAACAAGACAGAAGTATTGACTGTCTTACTTCTTGTCTCACTAACACGTGTGAGGTGGTCAGCCTTGATGCCAATGAACGGCTTGTGGACGGCCGATGGTCTTATGCGATACAGCCAGGACCGCCTGTTATCATAGCGGGGAGCTGCAACAAGACAGAACTATTGACTGTCTTACTTCTTGTCTCACTAACACGTGTAAGGTGGTCAGCCTTGATGCCAATGAACGGCTTGTGGACAGCCGATGGTCTTATGCGATACAGCCAGGACCGCCTGTTATCATAGCGGGGAGCTGCAACAAGACAGAACTATTGACTGTCTTTACTTCTTGTCTCACTAACACGTGTGAGGTGGTCAGCCTTGATGCCAATGAACGGCTTGTGGAGGGCCGATGGTCTTATGCGATACAGCCAGGACTGCCTGTTATCATAGCGGGGAGCTGCAACAAGACAGAACTATTGACTGTCTTACTTCTTGTCTCACTAACACCTGTGAGGTGGTAGCCTTGATGCCAATGAACGGCTTGTGGACGGCCGATGGTCTTATGCGATACAGCCAGGACCGCCTGTTATCATAGCGGGGAGCTGCAACAAGACAGAACTATTGACTGTCTTACTTCTTGTCTCACTAACACGTGTGAGGTGGTCAGCCTTGATGCCAATGAACGGCTTGTGGACGGCCGATGGTCTTATGCGATACAGCCAGGACCGCCTGTTATCATAGCGGGGAGCTGCAACAAGACAGAACTATTGACTGTCTTACTTCTTGTCTCACTAACACGTGTGAGGTGGTCAGCCTTGATGCCAATGAACGGCTTGTGGACGGCCGATGGTCTTATGCGATACAGCCAGGACCGCCTGTTATCATAGCGGGGAGCTGCAACAAGACAGAACTATTGACTGTCTTACTTCTTGTCTCACTAACACGTGTGAGGTGGTCGGCCTTGATGCCAATGAACGGCTTGTGGACAGCCGATGGTCTTATGCGATACAGCCAGGACCGCCTGTTATCATAGCGGGGAGCTGCAACAAGACAGAACTATTGACTGTCTTACTTCTTGTCTCACTAACACGTGTGAGGTGGTCGGCCTTGATGCCAATGAACGGCTTGTGGACAGCCGATGGTCTTATGCGATACAGCCAGGACCGCCTGTTATCATAGCGGGGAGCTGCAACAAGACAGAACTATTGACTGTCTTACTTCTTGTCTCACTAACACGTGTGAGGTGGTCAGCCTTGATGCCAATGAACGGCTTGTGGACAGCTGATGGTCTTATGCGATACAGCCAGGACCGCCTGTTATCATAGCGGGGAGCTGCAACAAGACAGAACTATTGACTGTCTTACTTCTTGTCTCACTAACACCCGTGAGGTGGTCAGCCTTGATGCCAATGAACGGCTTGTGGCGGGCCGATGGTCTTATGCGATACAGCCAGGACCGCCTGTTATCATAGCGGGGAGCTGCAACAAGACAGAACTATTGACTGTCTTACTTCTTGTCTCACTAACACGTGTGAGGTGGTCAGCCTTGATACCAATGAACGGCTTGTGGACGGCCGATGGTCTTATGCGATACAGCCAGGACCGCCTGTTATCATAGCGGGGAGCTGCAACAAGACAGAACTATTGACTGTCTTACTTCTTGTCTCACTAACACGTGTGAGGTGGTCAGCCTTGATGCCAATGAACGGCTTGTGGACGGCCGATGGTCTTATGCGATACAGCCAGGACCGCCTGTTATCATAGCGGGGAGCTGCAACAAGACAGAACTATTGACTGTCTTACTTCTTGTCTCACTAACACGTGTGAGGTGGTCAGCCTTGATGCCAATGAACGGCTTGTGGACGGCCGATGGTCTTATGCGATACAGCCAGGACCGCCTGTTATCATAGCGGGGAGCTGCAACAAGACAGAACTATTGACTGTCTTACTTCTTGTCTCACTAACACGTGTGAGGTGGTCAGCCTTGATGCCAATGAACGGCTTGTGGACGGCCGATGGTCTTATGCGATACAGCCAGGACCGCCTGTTATCATAGCGGGGAGCTGCAACAAGACAGAACTATTGACTGTCTTACTTCTTGTCTCACTAACACGTGTGAGGTGGTCAGCCTTGATGCCAATGAACGGCTTGTGGACGGCCGATGGTCTTATGCGATACAGTGAGGACCGCCTGTTATCATAGCGGGGAGCTGCAACAAGACAGAACTATTGACTGTCTTACTTCTTGTCTCACTAACACGTGTGAGGTGGTCAGCCTTGATGCCAATGAACGGCTTGTGGACGGCCGATGGTCTTATGCGATACAGCCAGGACCGCCTGTTATCATAGCGGGGAGCTGCAACAAGACAGAACTATTGACTGTCTTACTTCTTGTCTCACTAACACGTGTGAGGTGGTTAGCCTTGATGCCAATGAACGGCTTGTGGACGGCCGATGGTCTTATGCGATACAGCCAGGACCGCCTGTTATCATAGCGGGGAGCTGCAACAAGACAGAACTATTGACTGTCTTACTTCTTGTCTCACTAACACGTGTGAGGTGGTCAGCCTTGATGCCAATGAACGGCTTGTGGACGGCCGATGGTCTTATGCGATACAGCCAGGACCGCCTGTGATCATAGCGGGGAGCTGCAACAAGACAGAACTATTGACTGTCTTACTTCTTGTCTCACTAACACGTGTGAGGTGGTCAGCCTTGATGCCAATGAACGGCTTGTGGACGGCCGATGGTCTTATGCGATACAGCCAGGACCGCCTGTTATCATAGCGGGGAGCTGCAACTTCTTGTCTCACTAACACGTGTGAGGTGGTCAGCCTTGATGCCAATGAACGGCTTGTGGACGGCCGATGGTCTTATGCGATACAGCCAGGACCGCCTGTTATCATTGCGGGGAGCTGCAACAAGACAGAACTATTGACTGTCTTACTTCTTGTCTCACTAACACGTGTGAGGTGGTCAGCCTTGATGCCAATGAACGGCTTGTGGACGGCCGATGGTCTTATGCGATACAGCCAGGACCGCCTGTTATCATAGCGGGGAGCTGCAACAAGACAGAACTATTGACTGTCTTACTTCTTGTCTCACTAACACGTGTGAGGTGGTCGGCCTTGATGCCAATGAACGGCTTGTGGACGGCCGATGGTCTTATGCGATACAGCCAGGACCGCCTGTGATCATAGCGGGGAGCTGCAACAAGACAGAACTATTGACTGTCTTACTTATTGTCTCACTAACACGTGTGAGGTGGTCAGCCTTGATGCCAATGAACGGCTTGTGGACGGCCGATGGTCTTATGCGATACAGCCAGGACCGCCTGTTATCATAGCGGGGAGCTGCAACAAGACAGAACTATTGACTGTCTTACTTCTTGTCTCACTAACACGTGTGAGGTGGTCAGCCTTGATGCCAATGAACGGCTTGTGGACGGCCGATGGTCTTATGCGATACAGCCAGGACCGCCTGTTATCATAGCGGGGAGCTGCAACAAGACAGAACTATTGACTGTCTTACTTCTTGTCTCACTAACACGTGTGAGGTGGTCGGCCTTGATGCCAATGAACGGCTTGTGGACGTCCGATGGTCTTATGCGATACAGCCAGGACCGCCTGTTATCATAGCGGGGAGCTGCAACAAGACAGAACTATTGACTGTCTTACTTCTTGTCTCACTAACACGTGTGAGGTGGTCAGCCTTGATGCCAATGAACGGCTTGTGGACGGCCGATGGTCTTATGCGATACAGCCAGGTCCGCCTGTTATCATAGCGGGGAGCTGCAACAAGACAGAACTATTGACTGTCTTACTTCTTGTCTCACTAACACGTGTGAGGTGGTCAGCCTTGATGCCAATGAACGGCTTGTGGACGGCCGATGGTCTTATGCGATACAGCCAGGACCGCCTGTTATCATAGCGGGGAGCTGCAACAAGACAGAACTATTGACTGTCTTACTTCTTGTCTCACTAACACGTGTGAGGTGGTCAGCCTTGATGCCAATGAACGGCTTGTGGACGGCCGATGGTCTTATGCGATACAGCCAGGACCGCCTGTTATCATAGCGAGGAGCTGCAACAAGACAGAACTATTGACTGTCTTACTTCTTGTCTCACTAACACGTGTGAGGTGGTCAGCCTTGATGCCAATGAACGGCTTGTGGACGGCCGATGGTCTTATGCGGTACAGCCAGGACCACCTGTTATCATAGCGGGGAGCTGCAACAAGACAGAACTATTGACTGTCTTACTTCTTGTCTCACTAACACGTGTGAGGTGGTCAGCCTTGATGCCAATGAACGGCTTGTGGACGGCCGATGGTCTTATGCAATACAGCCAGGACCGCCTGTGATCATAGCGGGGAGCTGCAACAAGACAGAACTATTGACTGTCTTACTTCTTGTCTCACTAACACGTGTGAGGTGGTCAGCCTTGATGCCAATGAACGGCTTGTGGACGGCCGATGGTCTTATGCGATACAGCCAGGACCGCCTGTTATCATAGCGGGGAGCTGCAACAAGACAGAACTATTGACTGTCTTACTTCTTGTCTCACTAACACGTTTGAGGTGGTCAGCCTTGATGCCAATGAACGGCTTGTGGACGGCCGATGGTCTTATGCGGTACAGCCAGGACCGCCTGTTATCATAGCGGGGAGCTGCAACAAGACAGAACTATTGACTGTCTTACTTCTTGTCTCACTAACACGTGTGAGGTGGTCAGCCTTGATGCCAATGAACGGCTTGTGGACGGCCGATGGTCTTATGCGATACAGCCAGGACCGCCTGTTATCATAGCGGGGAGCTGCAACAAGACAGAACTATTGACTGTCTTACTTCTTGTCTCACTAACACGTGTGAGGTGGTCAGCCTTGATGCCAATGAACGGCTTGTGGAGGGCCGATGGTCTTATGCGATACAGCCAGGACCGCCTGTTATCATAGCGGGGAGCTGCAACAAGACAGAAGTATTGACTGTCTTACTTCTTGTCTCACTAACACGTGTGAGGTGGTCAGCCTTGATGCCAATGAACGGCTTGTGGACGGCCGATGGTCTTATGCGATACAGCCAGGACCGCCTGTTATCATAGCGGGGAGCTGCAACAAGACAGAACTATTGACTGTCTTACTTCTTGTCTCACTAACACGTGTGAGGTGGTCGGCCTTGATGCCAATGAACGGCTTGTGGACGGCCGATGGTCTTATGCGATACAGCCAGGACCGCCTGTTATCATAGCGGGGAGCTGCAACAAGACAGAACTATTGACTGTCTTACTTCTTGTCTCACTAACACGTGTGAGGTGGTCAGCCTTGATGCGAATGAACGGCTTGTGGACGGCCGATGGTCTTATGCGGTACAGCTAGGACCGCCTGTTATCATAGCGGGGAGCTGCAACAAGACAGAACTATTGACTGTCTTACTTCTTGTCTCACTAACACGTGTGAGGTGGTCAGCCTTGATGCCAATGAACGGCTTGTGGACAGCCGATGGTCTTATGCGATACAGCCAGGACCGCCTGTTATCATAGCGGGGAGCTGCAACAAGACAGAACTATTGACTGTCTTACTTCTTGTCTCACTAACACGTGTGAGGTGGTCAGCCTTGATGCCAATGAACGGCTTGTGGACGGCCGATGGTCTTATGCGGTACAGCCAGGACCGCCTGTTATCATAGCGGGGAGCTGCAACAAGACAGAACTATTGACTGTCTTACTTCTTGTCTCACTAACACGTGTGAGGTGGTCAGCCTTGATGCCAATGAACGGCTTGTGGACGGCCGATGGTCTTATGCGATACAGCCAGGACCGCCTGTTATCATAGCGGGGAGCTGCAACAAGACAGAACTATTGACTGTCTTACTTCTTGTCTCACTAACACGTGTGAGGTGGTCAGCCTTGATGCCAATGAACGGCTTGTGGACGGCCGATGGTCTTATGCAATACAGCCAGGACCGCCTGTTATCATAGCGGGGAGCTGCAACAAGACAGAACTATTGACTGTCTTACTTCATCTTGCTTATGTATTCTTTATTTGCCCTTTTCAAACCAAACGTGGAGCCATAAATGTAATGATGTAAAAGTAAAACCACAAAATCCCCCCCCCCCCCGGCCCCCTTCCCTTTTTCCATGGTGTGCATCGGGGCCGGTCAAAACATCAGAGTTTAGTAATTAATTGAATATTACAAATCCACTTCCTCGTCCGTAGTTCTCGCTATAAATCAATAGAATCATCTCAACACAGAGCTCAGCGCATTTCCTTTGTGTTTGGGGATGGGAGGGGGTGGACGGTGGTCGTGACATTTAGCGCGGTTGCGAGGGGGTAGGGGGAGGGGGAGGCTAACAGCGCATTGGAAATAATGGCTGCAAAATGCTGGTACAATGTACCAAGGGTTGAGTTGAGTGTACTTCCATGCTTGCTTGTAGCACAGATAAGGAAGGATTGGGGTGTCCTACTTGGACGTTAGGGTTGGGTGTCCTACTTATAGGGCGTGCTTGGCTTAAGGTTGTAGCCCTACTTTGGATGCCAGATCAATTCCACACTGAATTATTAACGTGTGAGCTGGACAATGGACATTGCATGTGTAGCTATATAATTGAAGTATTGGTCAACTTTGCGCTATGACTTAAGACAGAAAACGTCATGCAAGGTCAGGGTTCTACGCGATGTGTTGTGGCCATGACTTGCACGGGACTCGAACCCTTTCTTATAACACCACAGAAATCAATTTTACAAACCATCGATTTTACTAATCAATATGTTCGGTTCACACTTGTGTGTGTTACTCGACATTTGGACAAAACAGTGTTGATGAACACAACGAGGGAGGCGACCCACTGACCGAGGGGGGGGGGGGGGGGGGGGGGGGAGCGGAGGTGGCCAAGTGTCAAGATTTACCATGGGGAATTTTAAAAAGAAAGACAAATTTGGAATCGTCGAAACTGAAACTAGTAAATTACCTTTTTTGGATTAGGTAATTAAAAATCACACAACACACTTTTCTAAACAAAATTACTTTTTCAGAAAATACTTACGCGTTCCAAAAGTAAAATGTGTTTGACCCCGGACTCACCCGTAAAGGCTGTCCCTGAGAGCTGCTCCGCGTAGAGACCATAGGGGCACTTCTGGGGGTTGTTTTGCCCCCTGGGCAGGGACCCTGGGCATCGGGGGTCCTCGGACGAGAACTCGCTGCCGAACCCAGACAAGTACTGTCGACATGCAACAAGGACGATCGAGATGATGAGTGGGGGATGATGAGACCATAGGGGCACTTCTGGGGGTTGTTTTGCCCCCTGGGCAGGGACCCTGGGCATCGGGGGTCCTCGGACGAGAACTCGCTGCCGAACCCAGACAAGTACTGTCGACATGCAACAAGGAGGATCGAGATGATGAAACACGCGACATAACTTCCACGCTCACGTCAAGGCAGGACTCGAACCTGGACGAGAGACCGTAGTCTACTAGAATAATCGAATTTCGAAGGAAGTCTTGGTCTGGGGGGGGGGGGGGGGGGGGTAGTGCTCCTGTTTACGCTTCAGTGTCACATCGTATGGCTCTGACTAGGCAGACATCAGCTTCAAGCTTCATTCGGGAGGTCTCCTTTTCGATACCGGTCACCGGCAATCCAGAATGAAGGGTTTCCAAGGTTTCACTATGTCACAAGGCGAATACTAAGATTTATATCTGCCAACAGCTATCGAACATTCCTTCCCAACTACACAAAAATACTAATATCATTCACCTGAATAGAACACATACTATAGTATTGTAGTATTGGTGTTATTCATACAACAGGGATTGCTACGAAACACGAACAAAATAGAAGAGTTTCTTATAAAGCGAATAGCAAGTTTTAAATAATAATGGAAATAATAAGACAGTTAATAATTGAAGAGAAAATGTGTCAAATGAGCGTGTCCGAAGACAAGTTGTGGAAGGTGGACAGACTGTAGGAAGATGAGATTGTGACCTGGAAAGGTGAAAATGATTGCCTGAGCTCGGGCATGCGCAGTGCGCGGACTGTAGAGCGCGCGCTCATTTGTTCCAAACGTGTTCTGCATTTCTACGGGTTTGAATAAATTAGCCGCGGTTCGAGTCAATAAGTTTCCCGCCAAGGACGGCTGGTGCTCTCGACCAATCAGAGGCCGTGTAGTTGTTATTGTTTAGCTGCGAGCTGTGCGTTGTTATTGAAGATTATTAATTTTTACTTTGCGGCATTTCATTCACTGAATTCGAAAAATGTGTAGTTATGTATTTATAATGAGATAATGATAATAAGGACAAGACTTCATGGATTTGTTTTAATGATTAAACACTTTTTCGTAAAGTTGTTGCTATATCAATTGGCTACTAATAACGGGAAAGGGAAGGAACGATGTTCATTATATAAGTACATATCACATTGTCACAAAATCGTTTTAGGATGACGTCGCGAAAAATCTCATTTGTTGCCTGCATGGAAAGATAAAATATGTGCCGGTGTGCGTGTGCGTGTGCGTGTGCGTGTGCGTGTGCGTGTGCGTGTGCGTGTGCGTGTGCGTGTGCGTGTGCGTGTGCGTGTGCGTGTGCGTGTGCGTGTGCGTGTGCGTGTGCGTGTGCGTGTGCGTGTGCGTGTGGGGCTGAAGAGCTTCGAAGGGCCAACAGGAAAACAAAACAATCACTTGATGTATGTTTGACGCAATCTACGCTAAAGGTAGGTCTACTGTTGTCTTAGTCACTACCGTCCTCAAAACATAGTGATTCATTTACTTCGTACTACTAATTACTAGTAAGTCACTAATATCAGTCACTTATCAGCTCGCAATCACATCAGTCACTAACCCTCAACAGTCCAATCCCCCCACTTCCTTGTCTGTAATCTAGTTTAGTCTAGAATTATGCAACAAGTTTCACCGAATACTCGATAACATATTCCCCTTTTCCTATCATGATTGTACTCAAATACTTGCCGCCCTTTGACCTGTGTGACGTAATAGCAAACAACAACAGGCTTGAAGAGGAGTTGAATTGCACTCAACTGTTATCAGGAATCAATGACACTCAGGAGCCGGACTTACGTTTAGCTGTTCCGTTGCTGCCATTTCTGCGTCTTGTTGTCAAATAACTGCCAGACAACTTGTTGTCGCCTGGCTGTTGCGTCGCGGGAAACAGGTATGCATGGTGACCTTTATCGACCAATCAGACACCTCCAAGAAATCAAGGCCTCTAATAGTTGCTATAGATAACGTGGTTTATTTGCGTAATTACATCTTGATTTTACGTTGACTCGATGTTGTTGTTTTTCTCAGAGTTGTATTTTTTTTTTTTAAGGAATGTTACAAAGGGAAGGCTTATTTGAGAAATTAATGAATCAATGCAACATTTGTTGGGGTAGTGTGGGGCAGGTCAGTTCACGATCATTCACGACACAGACGTTCCGCGCATTCCCCTCCCGTTCCATCCAATCCATCCAGTCCAAGTTATGCTTGGCTTAAACCTCTAAGCTGGAAAAATGATTCCCCCCCCCCCCCCCCCCCCCCCGGTCACAACCTCTCACCCCTCAATAATGTATTTTTATTTCTGCTACTGCGAGATGGATATCTCAACGTCGCTCGCACAATATCAAGGTCTTAAATTATGACGATAACTCTAACTTCAAAATCTCGTGAAATTTCAATTTTTACAATTTCGAAATATTTAATTTTTTTCTATTGCAAAGTTATGGGTTTAACCATCAATGGTTTAACTCCAAATATTCAATACATATTTTTTATGTTTGTTTTGAAACAAGGTTAGTAGCTTGAGTTTAGCGTTTCAAACAATTCACTGTTTATGACCTGTTTTATTTCTCAATGGTTTATGAGATACGACTGTAAAATCATTACAACTCAATGGTAAAATACTGACTCATTTTGAACATTGGTTCGTTTCGCGGGAATTTTGGCAGGGCCCGGGAAGGGAATGTACTTTTTAACGATCAAGGGAGCTGTGCATCGGACGGATGACAACAAAAGAGATTGATGCTGTGCCGAAATATTTGAAAGATAAGCAAGAAGTTATTGTTTACAGGTGTATGATAACATCAAACCAGCGTGGTGAAAGTGATTAAGAATATGAAGAGAAGAAATGCCGAGTGTGGCAAGCTCCGGAGGCCCTTAAAGCGAAACAAAATTACTGAAGGAATGTATGGAAGGTAAAGATCGGTCGCCATATGTTTATCAAAATGGCTGTCTTTTGAGATAAAATAACATGAAAATCTCGTAATTACCCAAATATGTTATATTGTATGGCTCTCAAACATTTATTGTGACATAACAGCTAATTGTCATGGCAGTTTCTCGTAAATTGATTGCATGTGCAGTGAATGTTCCGTAATATTCCGTTCATGCCATATTCTTGCTAGGCCCTTGGAGGCCTAGGCTAGGACCCTAGGCCCTGGCCAAACTGACAGCAAGTGCCTAGGCCCCACTACACAAACTAGATGGTGTGTGAAGGCAAAGCTTGTACCACCTTCAGTGACAAGGGATACGATAATTTCGAGTCACAAAACTTCATGCAAATGCAACTTGAGTTGACCACAGACAAACCTTGGCCCATCAAACAAGAGCAGAGGTCATTGGAACATTCTTGTTGTGTAGCCTAGGCCTAGGCCTAGCTGTCTAGTGCTAATATCTAAGGACGAGGAACTTAAGGCTTGGCGTGACAACATTATGAAGGCCAGCATGTAGGCCTAGGCCTATACCTAGGTCTAGAGAGACTAGGCCCAGGGTAGCTACCAGTAATGCATCCAGACCATTAGATGTAGAGGCCTAGGGCCTAGGTCCAAATGTCATTTAGGTGAGGTCCTAGGCCTTGGTTTAGCCGTTTAAGTACATAACCTCAAACTGTATTCCCTAGATTACCGAGAATCAACGTGTAGGCCTAGGTCTAGGTCTAGAGTGAGGTTTCTCGTCACTTGCCATAAGTTAGTGCAATTATTTGGTGGTCGGTGATAATATAGGCTATTTTCTTATATTTCTTGTAGGCCCTACACCGTTTACCTTATTTTAGAAAACAATGTCTAGGTTATAGCCTATAACTATTTTTACAAACTTCACTTGACTGAGTGAATTTTGCAAATGGATCTAGGCTTTTATTGATTTAAAAAAATTGGATGGTATGTGGCCAATTTGGACCACCATTCTTCTGGTACATATGTTTGTGCTGGCTTTGTGTATAATTAACAAGCTGCCAACCAATTGAAAACTTGACTGAGATTCTTTCTTACAAATGGTTGTCTAATGGATAATTGGCTGGTATTTAGGTAGGCCCTATTGTAACCTACTATTGTAACATTTTAGTTTGTAAGTTAGGGCATCAAGCATTTTACATGTAAATAGTAAAAATAATATAATAAAATTGTACAGTAATGCTTTATAGAAACCCTTAAATATATATATATATATAATATAGGCCTATAGGCCTACCTACAAAAAAGTTGGTAGTCTGGCTACTATTTTGTTCTTGCGTGTGGCTGGGGGACGTGGACATCACACTCTCAATCACACGACCAGTATTACTCAATCGATCATGCGAGTGCTTTGCACTATGTATGGCAATTGTCTCGGCGCCACACAGGATAATATTATAGTTTTTAGAAAAAAATCTATGAATGGGGTATACACTAAATACCGGTAGGAGTTTGCAATAAAATGGCACCCTTAGGTAGGATCTGCTTTTAGCTGTCAAAATACTAAGTTTTATGTTTCTAATCACTCCTGGACACATGGGCCATGGCCATGTCTGTGGGTTGTAACTTACTGTAGGCATATGCAGTGTCCTACTAATATATATATAACTTGTGTTTCTTTTCAGTACACTTCTTTATTTCAAGTTTTTCATATTATGGGCCTTTGTAATCCTGGCGGATTTTATTTTGGAGTTCCGTTTTGAGTATCTGTGGCCGTTCTGGCTTCTTCTTCGAAGCGTTTACGACTCTTTCAAATATCAAGGCCTGGTAAGTTGATTTTACGATTTATGGTTTACGATTGAAAACATGTGCTTTACAATTATTTATTTACCCAAGTATTTTTTTTGTTGCAGGCCTTCTCTGTGTTCTTTATTTGTATCGCCCTAACGTCCGACATGATATGTTTCTTCTTCATACCAGTCCATTGGCTGTTCTTTGCAGCCAGTACATATGTCTGGGTACAATATGTTTGGCACACAGGTAAGACTGAGTTACATAATACCCTAATAGTACTACAGTTCTCTTAACTTTGAAGTAACCTACCCAGCACTTGCTTTGAGTTAACTCATTCTTTTTCTATTTCAGAAAAAGGTATTTGCCTACCCACAATTATTTTGTGGCTGCTGTTTGTCTACATAGAAGCAGCAATCAGACTTCGGGACTTGCGTCACGTTCCATTTCACTTGGATCTCTGCCGGCCATTTGCAGCTCATTGGTTTGTACTCCTTGGATTCATTTAACTCTAGGGAAGATCACAGCTATCTTTATCTTCCTTAATGCTATTGCGCTACACTAATTATGCTTGTAAATTATTTGCCATAGGTCTTGTTGGCTTTCACAAGTTCCTACGACGGTTCAGTTCTTCAAACTTGTCACCCTTCGTTGCTCATTGTCTCCATTAACCCTTTTGCAAACAAAAAAATAATGCCATTTTGTCAATCTACAACTGGCCCATCTCTTCACACAGGTGATGTTTTACCATCCGATTCCACAGCCGCTTTTTAAGCATACGCCCTATTATTTTTGTGGTATTTATTTATCCAAATGTGATAAGATGTCTATTTAATAATAGTATAACTTTTATCTATTTTTACTTTCAGCATTGGTTACCCAGTAGTTACGCTGGGTTTCGGTTTCAAAAGCTACGTAGGATACAGAATGAGACAGGTAATTACTATTTTAATTTTTTACACAGGTGTAGCCTACATATAAACATTAAATTATATAATTAATGAATACCTATCCTACATTTTATCTACCTAGTAGGCGTACCGGTTGAGGTGGCTATGACATGCATATACTGGTACCCAATTCCCAAAGTCTTAAGGTTTCGAACAACAGCTCACACTTTTGTTTTCCAGAGAAAGCAAAAAGACGTAGCCAAAGAGAACGAGTTCTACATACAGCTGCTGTTACAAGCGTTGCCAGTCGAGCAGCAGCAACAGCAGCAGCAACAGCAACAGACAGCAACACAGACGCCGGCAGTGCCGACTCAAACAACACAGCAGCCGTGTCTCAACCCGAGCCCTGAGAAGAGCAGAGGTAGTAGTACAACTTAGAGACTTACTTTACCTGATAGATACAGCAGCACAAGCTACAAGCTTGCAAGGTTGTCCCAACCCGAGCTCTGAGAAGAGCAGAGGTAGTAGTACAACTTAGAGACTTACTTTACCTGATTGATATAGCAGCACAAGCTACAAGCTTGCAAGGTTGTCTCAACCCTAGCCCTGAGAAGAGCAGAGGTAGTAGTACAACTTAGAGACTTACTTTACCTGATTGATACAGCAGCACAAGCTACAAGCTTGCAAGGTTGTCTCAACCCGAGCCCTGAGAAGAGCAGAGGTAGTAGTACAACTTAGAGACTTACTTTACCTGATTGATAGAGCTGTGCGAGTCTCGAAATGTCGAGACGAGATCGAGATAAAAATTCGGCTCGTGTATCGCTCGACTTGCTCAAACATCTGCTCCAAAATTCGAGTCTCGAGCCGGCTCGAGAAAGAAAGCGTAATATATTTAAACGGACCATTCTGTAGAGATTCTACGACGTTTACAATATTTCATCATTATTTTTGTATTTTAAATAAAATTTCGTAATAAATCTAACAGGCCTACCGCCTACCACAGAATTATGAAGAGCTTAGGCTTAGACCGTGTTACGTAAGGTAGGTCTAGGCCTGGGCCTACCCTAGCCTTTGTTTAATCTAGATTCAACATTTAGGCGGCCTATTTTCGAGATTGTACTACCAAAACATGGATTCTAATAATATGCCATGGACTTCAAAAATAGTCTAAACTATTTGCAAAATTGCTTGCTGGTAAAAATTCCGCAGACCAAGTCAACACTTTGCATTGACAACGTCCATCTTGGATATCATTCCACTCCCAACACCCTCCCTTAGAAGTTCTTCAATTAATAAGTGGTTACGCTAGCATCGGGGCTAGACTGGGACTACTTGATCGACTTGCCGGTATGGAAAGTTACTACTTAAAATCGACTTTAGGTGGGAATTTCAAACATCGCGAAATGTGTTTGGAAATTTGTAGTCTCCCATTCTAGCACGAGCAAAGATATAGAATATTTTTTTCGAAAAAAACAAACAAAACATGGTGTTATATTCGGGCCTTTACGGTACTAGAAAGGTAATAAGCCAACCAATAAGTCTGTTTTTATCTTGAATCTCGCTCGATATTCAAGAAAATGTTTGGTTCGCTCGATCTTGAATCTCGCTCGAGATTCAAGAATATCTTCTGAATCTTGCTGGATCTCGCTCGACTTGAAAAATCCCTGCTCGCACAGCCCTACTGATTGATATAGCAGCAGCACAAGCTACAAGCTTGCAAGGTTGTCGCAACCCAAGCCCTGAGAAGAGCAGAGGTTTATAGTAATTCATTAGAAGCTAGAACCCAACAGGTTAATAGTCATGTCAGTACTTCACTTCTGTACAACTTAAGAGACTTACTTAGCTTGCGTACTTACTTACTTACCTACTTAAGCCTTCAAGAGAGCTTATCTCATCAATTAACAGAACAAGCTTGAAACATTGTGCTCTACAAACTCACAAGAAGCTAAAACCCAACAGGTTAAAAGTCAGTCTGTACTTAACTACTGTAACTTTCTATAACCTAGGCTTCTACTTATTAATCCTTGACTAATGCAATGGGTCGCATGATCAAGGCTACAATCGCATGGTTTAAGTGTCTGCTAAGAGCCGTACTAATGTTGCCGCCACGTTGTGTGCCAGGGAACGGCGCGGAGGGTGGAATCTCAAACGGCGCGGCGGGGCACCACGCGACCCCCGCGCCGCAGCCGTCGACCACCAAGAACAACCACAGAAAGACGCTGGACAAGGGGGACAGGTCGGCAGACTCGCAACAGGCGGAGCCCAAGGCCGCCAAGTACGCTCACACCAACGGCAGCATCCACACGGAGCTGGACTACATTGAGCGAGTCGGGTACGTTACACGCATTACGTGTCGGTTATGGTCAATAACAGGCTCTTTGGTTGATCAATTAGGTCATATGACGTCGGGGTGTCTTTGGGAGAAACGGACAAGCAGGACGTAACGGGGATGTAAAGGGAAAGGCATATTAAGGGCATATTATACTTCCACCGGACGCCAGTGCTGCCCACCGTCGTAACAAGGAGTTGAGAAGGCCAAGAGCATCACGGGTTGAAGGCGAGAGGGAGGGAGAGAGAGAGGCCGGAAAGTGAACGTGCGCATGCCTCGTTTCAGGTCCGTCAACGACTTTGACGAGAACGAGGTGGAGAAGGACAAGAGCGTAAAGGGCTGCAACGTCCAGCCGCTCAAGTCAAACGCCCCCGCCAAGTGGACCAACAACCAGGCGAGGGACAACGCTGTCAACACGCAGCGCGAACGCAAGAACAGAGCCAACAAGGAGAGCTCGGCCGATCATGCGCCCTCTTCGCACAGCCAGAAGGACGAGTATAGTCTCAGGTCGGTTGTGCCAGACTTTTAGTCCCAAGATTTGCTGTGAACAAACGTAGCTACTGGTGGACGACTCGATGCATTTTGACTCTAAATGTTTGTTGAATGAATCCAAGATTATTAAATTGGAGATTGATAAAGTTTGGTCAGTCAATAATTCCCTTAAATTTTATGCAAAATTTGTATTAGCATACAATGAACATTTCCCCCTATTTATTTGGCCTTCTTGGCATAATAGATATTGTTGGCCATCTGTTGGCTGTGAAGCTTGCAGCTAGTTGAGATGCCCAACTGACAGTGTGTGTGTGTGTTTGTTTGTGAGCAGACTGGAGGCTGACGTGAAGAGGCTGAAGATAGACCTACAGTCGAGCAGACAGGTGGAGCAGGACAGCTAGTTGAGACACCCAACTGACAGTGTGTGTGTGTTTGTTTGTGAGCAGACTGGAGGCTGACGTGAAGAGGCTGAAGATAGACCTACAGTCGAGCAGACAGGTGGAGCAGGATCTCCGGTCTCAGGTCACCTCGCTGGTCTCGGGCGAGAAGAGCGCCAAGTCCGAGCTGCTTCACTTCCAGCAGGATAACGACGACCTGCAGTCAAAGTACGTTCACCCTTGACTAATGTACAAGCGGTTTCTGTATGGAAACTTTACTATCAAAATTATATCCCTTAGACCTAGTTACTCTCTCGCCCAACCAATTGTTCCCGTCCCCTTCTGAACATAATTAAATCAAATTGCAGTGCTGAATAGCAGTTAGACCTTCGTAGTTTCTAAACCACATTGAGTCCTCAATTGCATTAAAGAAAACAGCCTCATGTTACATTAATTGAACACACGGTGTTTTAACTCAGGTGTTTCCTACAAGGTTTTACTGTACGCCTAGGCCTAATTGATATGATTGTAGTCAATTGTTGAGATAGGATCCAATAACACAACTTCCACACCTTGAAATGTCTTTTCAATGTCAACTTTCAACCCTGGAGTTTGTCATCTTCTCATCTTACTTGAAGCTGATCCTATCCCAACAGTCAACAAATCAACAACCCAAGAGTTGATGCTACAGTAGAAGCAAAGAGTCTAGCAATGTGTTGTTGCAGGTTGCACGGGCTGGTGACAGCACGCCAAATGGACAAGCAGGCCATTGCACAGCTGGAGCGCAGACTTCAGGACGAGAGACGCCTGCGCAACCTCTGCGAGTCCCAGCTGAGCGCCGAGCGCAAGGCAAAGAAGGCGGAGGAAGCTGCGGCCGCCAGAGCTATCGCCATGGCAGCGGCAGCCAAACAGTGAGCGACACTCTTACCCTCGTTACTTGCTAGGTCCGATGTATTTGTCTAGAGGACTCGGTAGTTGAGTCCGGTTCAAGCAGATACAATGAATAACGGTCGACAAGTGATTAGGTGAGTAGAACCATGGTTGCTACTTGCTGACGTTCACACTTATTGACTAACAAATTGAGATCATGTCAATTCCTTTGTCAAGTCTTGGTCTCGGCCAATCACAAGTCAGAACTTAGCAACCCGCAGGTGTTCGACCAATGAATGTGTAGGCTTGGTTTCATTCTGCGTGACCAAACCAGAAATGCGAATTATGTGTAGATCCACGTAGTCTTGGAATTACTTAAGCCCATTCAATAAGTACAATTAAGTACATTCAATTTGCAATCAGGACAGCAGCATTAATGCCATACTGTAGTGTTATTCCAATATCTTTAGATTTAGTTTGGTTTGTTAAACCTTGTAGTAATGTGGTCCAGATGTTATACTTTTAGATTCTTTTTAGCGAGACCATATGAATAACAACATACAAAATCAACATACCTAGATTGCTAAGTTATCATTGGGTCCGAGGACACATGTTCCACTGACGACGACCAGAGAGAGACAAGGCCTTACGTTCAAGCTTGCTTCATTCAACATGCTAGCTAGACAGGAGCACTAGGGTCGGCTTAGAGCACAGTCACAATATCTGATACAGGGCCGAGTGTTTAGGCAACCACCACTTGTTGCTTTCAGGGCCGAGTGCACGGAGAGCTGCCGCAATCGCCGGCGCGACCTCGAGGCCGAGTCTAAGCAACTGCGTCGCGAGGTGAAGCTCAAGGACGAACGCTACCTGGCGGCCGAGCGTGAGATCCAGAGCCTGCGACAGTACAAGGAGTCTCACAACGAGACGGAGATCCTCATGTCGGCTCTGTCCGCCATGCAGGACAAGAACGCCCACCTGGAGAACAGCCTGAGCGCGGAGACTCGTATCAAGCTGGATCTGTTCTCTGCCCTGGGCGAGGCCAAGCGCCAGCTGCAGATCAGGGAGGGTGAGTGTCCGCCCGCATCTAGCTGCCCAGTAGAGATATGCCTCCCACTCATTTCAGTACATGCTCTGTGGCATTTCGTCAGTTCAGTGCATATGTAAGTGTAGTCTGTCTTGCACTCCGTCATTACACAATTTAAATACGTCCGATTAGATTATTCCAAATCTATGGAGATGTTTTGCCAGCAGGTCATGCCCCATCTCCAAGAGAAACATCGCTGTTGTCATCTTTCATTTGTATGTTACATTTATTTTCGTGGTAGCATAACCCTCCTTGCTTTCATCTTATTTAAAGTGATCTGTGGGCTAGCAAAGACGTCTCTTGTTGCAGCCATGATCCGCAGCCAGAGCAAAGAGATCGAGGAGCTGAAGAGCAAGATAGCGCAGGTCCTGGCGGTGATGCCGACCGACTCGTTTGGCCCCGCCCCCTCCAGCCTGTCTGGCACCTCCAAGCTGCGCCTGGCAGAGTCCCCGAGCCCGTGTCCCGGTTGCACCGTATCCAACCTGGACCCCAACGCGACGGCGTACACCCCCAAGGGCAGCCTGGTGACCTCCACCGAGGCTTGAGCTCGCAACCTGGACCCCAACGCGACGGCGTACACCCCCAAGGGCAGCCTGGTGGCCTCCACCGAGGCTTGAGCTCGCAATCTCCTCACTTGTACACAACGCTAGGTTACAACTAAATAGCGGTGCGGACATTTAAACATTCGGTGAGTTCATTGTTTATACGTAATACACGTCGAGGAAGTAGCTCCCAAAACCTTTGTGAAATGTAACTGACTAAAATGGACTTTAGTAACATTATTGTGCCCTATTTTATGTTTCCAATATTATCAATTTAAGTTACATTCCCAATCTTTAACTCGCACTGAAGTTCATAACGTCCTCCCTTGTGCAGTTGGGGTGTTTCGTCTCTCGTAAAGCAGACGCCATAATCACGTTCTCTTCTGTTGATGCAGTAGTTACAGTAGTCCTCCTTAATTTCAAGGGAAAACCCCTGTAATGAATAAGAAGAGCATTGGTACTAAGCGTTGTAGCCAAACTTTCTGCGGGGATTTAATCACTAGTTTGAACTAGAAGTAAATCTGAATTAGCAGAGTTTTAATTAACGAGGGACTAGGCTCCCTGTAATTAGTTTGGGGATGGACAAAGTCATAAACATTCATTGATTGATTGTTTTATTTGAAAGCTATTTCATTTCACTCAATTTCAAAGTCATGGATCACTTTTAAGAGCTGCTGAATCTGAAGTTCAAATGCAAAATTCTTGAAGCAACAATATAATACGTCGCAATATAATATATATATATATTTTTAAAGAAACTAGTTGCTGTACTGGGTATGTGTAATTCTTACCTACCTGCCTGTGTAGAAAAGCTATCATCTAAACTTCACTC
This sequence comes from Isoperla grammatica, assembly GCA_945910005.1. NCBI lineage: Eukaryota > Metazoa > Arthropoda > Insecta > Plecoptera > Perlodidae > Isoperla > Isoperla grammatica. Next base: position 2,482,466 of record OX246737.1, read on the forward strand.
TTTACAGTCAAACTTCCTTGTGACGTCGAGACAATCGACTTTTTAAAGCTATAAAACTTTCCCTAAAATGAAACTAAATTTAAAAAAAAACACGTTTTTATAGACTATACTTACATTAAATTTTTTCAAATTTGTGTTACAAATATGTGGTTTGCAATCAGATATTGGATTGAACTGTGTTGAGCTTGACAACAGGCCTGGACAACATACCTGCTTATGTCGTTAGGAACGCCAGAACGAGGTTTGGCTGTATTTGTACAAAAACATACATCACAATCATTTAATTATTACTTACGTCACAGTATGCCTTATATAATACTGGTATTTTGATCCATGTTAAATTGAGTATTAAATTATCGAGTGAGATGATTAAGTTTGTATGTATCACAAATTGAAATTATTGATAATCTATTTTTTTTGGTAATCTATTATTTTTTGTTTGTTTTATTCTTCTTTGTAAGTAGTTGAAACTGAGTATAATAGGCATTACAAGAATAAGTAAATTAAATAAACAATCCCCAACTGCAACAGAAAGTAGGATGATTGAATGCTAGGTAACACAATCATCTTTTTTAGCGATCTTGCTCAGTGTACGCGACTGTAAACCGGGTTAAATGTTTTACAGACTGAACGACAATTTGTATAATTTATTTTTTGATGCTAAATCCAATTTACTAATTATGTGAAGAACTCCACTGCACTTTCACAGCTCAGATGTTTTTATTTGTCAAACTCTTGGAGTTTGCGTTGGATGGTGATTTGCTTTAGCAGGCAGGGCAGCCCAACCTAGGCTAGGATAGTGTGCTGTGTTGTGTACAAGCGAAGATATTGCGCGACACCCTACACGACGGTCCAGCGACCTTCTTTAGGATCGAGCCAGACTGACAACTTTTGTCGTTTGTAGCAATCCCATTTTTTATGTTTTTATTTAACAGAAAGTGAGTTAGGCTGGCTATTGCAGCCAGCGCACAGGTGATTACGTCTGTTTTCCGGGCACTACTTTTCTCTGATGGTGCAATGCAGTGCTTCTCAAATTTTGTTCCCCAGACCTCACTTCCAAAATCTTGTAAGTAGTGTTGCCCCCAAAAAACTTCTTTAATTGAACTTGTTTTACAAGTAAATGACACTCGCCTAAATAACTAACCTCGCCAACGACGTGGAGCAAAAGATGTCCGCTGTGAATGTGGTAGTACATCTCTAGTGTCGTCTGGCCTGGAATGTAATTGACCGTAAAGGAGAACGAGCTGAAAAATAGAAAAGTACAAACCGTGGGGCCTCACAGTTTGAGAAGCACAGGTCTAAGACCACGGAGAACACGTGAATATATTAAATCACTTGCTAGACATCGTGTCCAACTATGGTTTCTAAAACTTCTAAGTTTCCATGTGAAAAGATTGGTATATTTTTTATATTTCCTAATGATTGCTTCTTTAGTGTATGATTGAAGTTATTACACTCGGTGTTAATTAGCAATTTTCCCCCATTTTTTCAACTAGTACAATCTTTTATTTTATTAATGATATTCTTGGCTGTGTTAAATGTCCTCGTTCAGCTTCTATGTGTTGATGTATCACTTTGGTTCGTGTGGGTCGTGTATGTATGTGGTTGTAGTTCTGCAGGCCCAACCGCTCGAACCGGTTGGCCAATACCAGACAACCGGTAAGTGAGCTCATAAATCAAAGTTGATCGACATTTAATCATTTATTATAATTATAATTTACTCTGATGAGGATCGTTACTTTTGTGGAGAACAACCGCATCTCGCGTCGACGTGAGAGGAAAAACGAGTCGGACATTTCTATGCGAGCGATCTCGACGGCACAAATTTGGTTGTTTTCACGTTGTAACGCGTTAACAGGTCATGTTGTTTGCTTTTCTACGTGTGTGTGGTGTGAGCGGAAACTTAATGCAGTGCAGTGATTTTTCAAGGCTGTTGTACCTAATCGGGCTTGGTTTCGAATTTCGATTCTAAGCCTTGTTTCAAATTGCGTTCGTCCCGCCATGGATAATCGGAAGGCTCGCTTAACACTGTCGAGCCACGTATTTTAAAGCCTGACCCTGGTGGGAACTTTTCAACCAGGAATGTACAGTTACGAATTATAATATTTATTTTTTTATACATTACACTTAAGTTGCTTTTTGGGCACACAAAACTCCACATCCGTCTAACTTTGGAAAGTATTTTTTGTATACTCCACTGAGGCGAACCTAGTCACGGCGACTGAATGCGAGCTAGGAGGCTTACTAGTGCCATCGCAATCGGTTCAACAAACTCGGTGTCATTATTATTTAGTTGACTCGTGTTGGTCGTACCAACACAAAACGTTTGAAAATACTCTTGCTTAATTTTATCTCGCCTCGGAGCCGGTTGAACGCGCTCGAGGATTTGTTAGTGACTAAAGGAATGTCGTATTTGCACTCGCTATGTGTATGTTATACGTAAATTGATATCCACTCTCGTCACATACGTAACGGTACAAAATGTGTGAATTCGTCAAATTCTCTCGACTGTGTACGCCAAAATGTGCGTTCATTTGTACTGTGTTATTCATTCGACAAAACGATTGCGTTTTCGTTAAAGTATTATCTAATCAATAAACAAACTCCGTCATGAAAGCAAAAAGCCGACGAGCATATAAGGTTCTTTTCAATGCTTGGCGATTAAGAATTCCTACTTTCTATAATTTATCATGTCTTGTGTTTAGCTTTGTAATGGAACAGTAGAATGCATTTAGGATAAGTTGATAACAAGTTCATGGATGGTAGAAAGAAATCATTTTTGATTCTTCCCAAATTGTCTGAAACGTACTTAATTTATATGCTCAGCCCAGGAAGGATGAGTTTTCCTCGACTTAACATGTTTTCAAAGAAAACTTAACGAAAAGAAAAGAAACGCATGTTCTTCTATTTAATTTTTGTATAACTTTTATTAATCTTGACATTGATTTTTACTATTAGTTTATTAGTTCAACTCCAAGTAACTGAAGTGGGAACTTTATTTAAGCTGAAATTCTCATACTGTTTTTATTAACGACAAATGCTTGCATAACATTGGTTGTAAACTTTAAGTTACAAGTATGTATGTACTATTTTCTGTGAAACGTAATTATATCTTTGTTAAGTACTGCGAAGTATGCAACAAATATAATATGTATGCCACAAGTTCATGTTTCCTAACTCATGAGTGCTGTATGAAAGCTAAGAGTACCCAACACTTTTGTTTCCTGGTCTTCTTAATGTTGACAAAATATGAAGCGCTGTTCATTATAAATAATTTTGTGATTTCATAAAAAAGATCTCGATTAATCTACTCAAGTTTCCTTCATCCTGTTTAAGGTTTGAATTGTAATATTCAATTTTAATTCATGGCCACATACAAATGAGTAGTTGCAAAGAAAAAAACTTTTTATTGGTTTTCAAACCTCACTTTCCTGAAGTTGTATAAACGTACGTATATATATTATTTGTTTGGCACGTAAGGTTTGTAAACCAGTGGTTCGCTGTATTGGTGTATTGATGGTTTTGTGAAGTCTATGCGAGTAGCGTGAGAGTGAGTGAGTTACTTTACTTGTTACGTAGCCACTTAGCCAAGTATGCGTTATGATCAAGTCTATGCAATACGCCAATAAAACAAGTTTGATGAATCGGAATCATTAGAAACGTTGACCGTTGGCGCGTCCTTGCATACCCTTGGAACATAGTACATATACAGTTGTCGATCACCTTACGGGGTCGATGCCGTACGAACACGAGATCAGTGTCGTATTGATCGATGCCATTCATCTCATGCAAAGTGTAAATTATTTTGTCAGTAGATGAAAAACACAGTTAGAATTTTTAAACTTGTTTTAAAGTTTGTATAGTCGATGTTAGAAAATTCCTGTGTTTTTTCAAATTTTTCTTAACGTGTGTGGGAGCTGACAAGGATTTTTCAAAACAAACTTGGCGACTCTACGATCGATCGTAACAAGAATAGCTGAACCGGTGGGTACGGAGGGGCTAACGCTGCCAGCAGGTTTCCTTGCCTCAAGTTGTATTTCAGGAAAAAGAGCTGCGGGGGTTTTTCGCGCGGCTCGCACTTTTTGTTTTCTAAATTTTCGTCACTGTTGGCAAGTTAGGTGTGCAGGCAGTGTTGGTTGCCTAGGTAGCCACTCTTACAATCGGTGTGACCAGCATAATAATTTTGATGTTTGGAGATATTCTGCTCTCTATATGTGTCAAGTCAAAATAACAATTAAAGTAAATAAAAAAAATACATGCGGGACCATAAGGTTCCAAAAATCATAATGTGTTTTCTCATTTGAACCCAATCTCCTTGGTGGTTATCACAGACCAGACCACCTAAGGCCTAATCCCAATAGTATATCCTATATTTATTTACTGTGTTAGCAGTGACTACAGTAGTCACCAGACCAGACCCTGTAGTGTGACCTGTTCATTGATTCCTGTTGCGAGGAAAGTGACTACTATATACGTTTTCCCATCAAGGCCTGTGTTTCACGTGTGAAATAGGCTACTGACGTTGGTTTGAGAAAATTTGGCTTCGCTCAAAACGCGGGCCTACACTGAACATACGGGAACATATCGATATGATAAATGTTCTGTTTTGTTGGTTGTACGTTTCTCAGACGGGAGTTTCCGCACCTATAAACGTGTCAACTTGCGTCATTACCCCATTAGTCAACTTGTCCCATTATAAAAAATTTTATTTTGAGTTCCAAGAATATCTTGAAAAAGCTACATCATGTGGAAAATGTGATTGATATTAATGATCAACATGTGATTTTGCAAGTAAAAACTGGATGTAATTCAGTTGTTTATCACTAAACTACTCGACTACTAAATACCAAAATAAATATCGTTGTAGAGAAATTTCGTGTAAAAATCATTCACCAAAAATACTTGTCTCAACACTTGTCTAGATGAGGGGTCCTTGTCTTGGTTCTTTGTAGACATTTGAATGCACTTGACAGTGAAACATGTTAATCCCCTCCCACTCTTTGTGTTTATCTCTCTTATCTTGCAACTATATTAGCTTAATCTGTCATCCTCCAAGAATAACATCATCTTTGAGTGATAAAGTTCTGCAGTAAACCACCGGCAAACCAACATTCACAAGCTGACATATTTGTTGCACAACAGCTCATCTTCCATAATGAAGAGTCTACAGCCCAAATGCCAATAAAGCTTAGCACACCCTTGGAAGATCAGAATAATTATTAATCCAGCTCCTGCTGGATTTCTACCCCAGCAATTAATGTAAATGTTTCCTTTTTTCTTATACCAAGGATTATTGGGGCTAGGGAGTGCATCCCAAAAAGTTTGGAAATTTACTTAATTGTTATTGTTGTAAGTTTATTCAAACCACTTTTAAGATACAGCCTGCAGGTAGGTGTGGAAAAAGGCAAAAAAGCCAAAATTCGAACCCGTGCATATGGTGGCTCCACAGGTGCACGAGAATTTGGTTTTCAAAATAGTATTGTATTGTATTGTATTTATTAGCGGCTATTTGGTTACATTAGATGCAGCAGCAAGTACATGCATCGCAACATGAGCGTTGTCAAAATATGTTGGTAAATTAAATTAAAGCTATATACAGTATATACAAATTGGGTTACAGTTACAGACATTGGGTAGTAGTTACAGACATTGAGTTACAAATACATACATTGTGTTACAGTTACATTCATTACGTACTAGCGTAGGCCTACATACAATTGCTTGGTAAATAGTGCACGTAAGATAGATAGATACATACATACATACATATCAAGGATACACACTATTGTAGTCATGTTTCTTTAAAATCACTTATGGTATAAAGACACTTTTCCAATAAATAGCTTTTTAACTTTCTTTTGAACGTGACCATGTTTGCATCATTTTTTATGTCCTCAGGTAGATAATTGAATAGTATTTTCCCTGCATGGATAGGAGCTTTATCAATTATTTTTAGTTTAGTTGATGGAATGTGAAGATTGTTCCTGTTTCGTGTGTTGTACTGGTGGGTGTCTGCGTTCTTTAAAAAGGTTTCTGAATGATGTTCACGCACAAAAACTAAGAAATTTTTACATCATACATAATAGATGAACCAACAGGTAGGAAGGACCGAAGGTAGAACTGGTAAACACGCGTTGTAAAAATTGTTTTTAATTTTAATTAATTAATTAAAAATTGCAAATCAGTTAATTGAGATTTGAGGGTGCAGGAAAAGTTTAATTTGTGTAGCGTTGGTGCACTGCCGGAAGATGTGATTGGGGGGCGGGACCACGTGATACCACTGTAGAATGTTGACCTTCAATCTGTTGTTGTTATCAGCTGCTAAAACTGTTTATCTTTTAAGTGAGCCATGTTAGTGTGCTCAAGCCTAGCTTACGTTTATTTGTCTACGGCTGTCAAGAAGGCTTTGTGTGTTATGGGAGAATTCCAGGTCAGTGTTGAGGTTATGTAGTCTCGCTCGCCCATAAGGCTGGATCTAAGCCTAAAGTTTGGAATGTTCGAACACTGGACGGTTTGTGTTGCAGGTAGCTCGAGAAACCAAGAAGGGAGTGATCACTTATCCACCGGATCTACCGAAAGACAGGGGCAACCTGGCACAACAATGTGCCGGATGTTTTTCGGTGGTACTCTTTAGTGGTAAGGATTTTATGAATTGGAAGCCTAGATAGGCAAAGTCCAACCGTCGGCTTTGATCACTGTCCAAACATGGGAAAATAAGCAATGTGTAGAAACCATTCAGTTCAGTTCACCAATCTTTTTATTTGCATGTTGTTGTTGTTGTACATAGATATAACTATTACATGCATATATTTAGCCTACAAACAATTAGAAAATCTGATAGTTTTCTAATATTAATGCTATGCCTAACTTGGGTCGAGTAAATTTTGCGTTCTCACAATCGTAGCTATAGGCGTATATATAAAATAATTAAGAGCATTCCAATACTGCGCTATGATAGCATCAACTCGAGGCACCTAGCAAACAAATTCTCCTGTTCGTTTCGTTGCATACCTTGAGTTTCGGTAGGCTTCTTGTTGTGGAAAGCCATACGCAACTTAAGCCCTACTGTTTTTTTTAACCTAGCTACTGAACTACAGTAACGGATGGTTAAGAAATTCGCACGAGCTGAAAACACGTCCAACTTGTTCAACATTTAATTCTAGTACCCTATTAGGGCTACAGTACGTAATCTTCCCTCCTTGAAAAGTTAAAATGTTTCTATTTTTTTTTTCAGTTAGCAGTTATATTGCTCATGGTACATTAAACAGTTGGCAGGACACATTGATCTTCCTTGGTAAGTATGTTTTCAAACATATATTGATTTATAGGCAGGGCTGTAGTCGGGCCTGGGCGGGCCTGGGCGCCGCCCAGGCTAGTGTTTTTCAGCCTGGGCTTAGCCCAGCCACACTTTTGTCTTTGCGACCTAGGCGCGCTCAGGCTTATTCATGAAAATCGGCGGCAATTATTATGCTTACAAATCTAAGCATAATAAATACGTGATTTTGACATTAACAAAATGAAATAGTAACCTACTTGAATACTCTACAAAATATAAATCCATTAGAAATGTTTGGTTATAATTTTGTCTTTTAAACTAAGTAGTTCTACTGTGACTGTATGTGGGCATTGTCGCTTTCCCCCCCCCCCCCCCCCCCCCCTCCTCTGCAAACAAGGCGCCCAGGCTGATATTAATTTACGACTACACCCCTGTTTATAGGCATACCAGTAGGCCTAGTAGTTGTAAATTGCAAGTCTTTAACAAAATGGTTTCCAGGTGTGGCAGCTACCAACACAATCTCCTTCTTTGTGCTCCTGCACATTACCGTCAAGACTTTCACGTTTCTCGAAGATTATTACAACCATCTCCATACAAGACATCGCGATAGTGTGTTTGGTTTAATTAAGAAATGTTTCTGCTGCAACGTACCTTCCGTTCTTCTCGGAGGTCTAAGTTTCTTTCTCACTCCAGTAAGTAATTAACATTAAAATACTAAAGCCTCTCCTTGCATGATAATTGCGATACGAAACGTTCGTATATGAAACGTTCAGGTACGGTACGAGTTCAAATTAAGTATTGTTACCTTCTTCCTAATCTTTAATTTGAAATTTTTCTTTGAATAGATGTTAATTTTATGTTTGTAGTATTTGCGCTTCTCATCTTATATTTTTGTAACGATTCCTATTGAGGCAATGAGTGTCAAGATGATTCTGTGGTCGTAGTGTTTTTGTGAGAAAGTATTGAGCGTGACTTCCCCTACCAACTTGACATTTAAACATAAGTAACTGTCCCACCATGAGAACTCCCCCAAGTATAAAATGGTTAGCAATGAGTGTCATGTGTAACAATTGTTTAATAGTAGATCTCAGAAATTTTTTTATGTTTCAGTGGGCTTGGTATTTGTACGGATATGAATACATGTTCAAATGTGGATATAAACCATTGCTCCCAATATTTGCTGCTTGCTACTTCCTGCAGTGGGTAGTGAAGATGGTAAGTGTACTTTAGTTTAATACTTTGTGCTTGTAATAAATATTGGTAGCATTGCTAATACATTTAAGTGCTGCTGTGATTGATTGACTGAACATGGTTTCAGTTAAGAAATAGAAATGAAGAAAATATGCACATCTGGTCTGTCACGTGATAATTTCATTCTAGGTGTCAAATTATACAATACGTTATTTTTTACAAACTCCTTGCATTCCCATTGTGTTTTGTTAATGTTAATGTTAAATACTTAAAGGCTGCAAATGGGCCCTAACTGCCTGGTGGCAACCTGTCCCAAACCTCCCCCCCCCACCCACCCACCCTCATCACTTCATATCCCTCATTCTACTGTATTTCTAAATTCCCTTACTGATTCACACTCAACAACCTCCTCAGGTAAGTGGTAACTCATTCCATTTCCTCTCAAGTTAGTTGGACACATACAAATATACAGTTACATACTTTTGTTCCAGGACTGGAGCAATTTAGTAGATTCTATTCGAGTGGAAGAAATGAACGGAATGGATTACGGCAGCGGAATGGCTTATAGTTTCTTCTACGGGTTCCTACATATCGTGCTGCCAGTCACTGGGGATGAGAACAAAGGTATTAGCTCTAGGACAATATAAACTGCAAGTAAGACTTTAATTGAGCATAATAAGAGTATGGCCCTTGTTTTATCAACATTGACTAAAGTAAATTAAATTATCTCAAACCAATTATGTAAATCTTGTATCTAAAGTAAAACTTCAATGATTTTTCTTAGGCATTCGGGAAAGAATTGATGTGTACATTGGTAAAGAGGGCCTAAGAGACGATCAGTTTCCCGTGAAGAAACTGTTCATACTGATCCCGTCGTCGAAGTACATCCCGTGCACACTGGACGAGCTGTCTGAGGGCTGGATGGAGCCGGCGAAAGTAAGTCGGATGTCACTGACCCCCAGTGAGTGTCACCTAAATCGAATATAATAAGTTTAGAAAATATAATTCTCATGCTTAAAACATTGCACGTTTGTTACCATATTTATATTCCATTATATTCTTGCATAACATTAACCTTCTTGAATCTTTGTGACTTGGTGCTAAATCTGGTGCTAATCGTTGCTCAACGAAGGTTTCCTTGTCGGCCAACAGAGCCTGGAAGAGCAGCAGTTCCACGTCGCGGGCGTTCGCTCTCGATCGTACAAGAACTCTGTGTACAAGATACGCGACCCCGACCGCGACGGCCGCGTGGAGTACGTGTACGTGGTGGCCGAGGGGGCGACGCCCCTGCGAACGCTTCACGAGGTTGTCAGCCGCAGCGTCCGCAAGTCTGGTGAGTGCTCAGACCTTGCGCGTGTAGGCACGGCTGTAAGTTGAAACATACCAGACTACTAATACTTGAGCATTATCACTGTTTCTTCGTAGAGTTCTACAGAGAGCACGAGAAGGAAATCGTTCACATGTTTTTCAAGACCTTGAGGAACATCCTGCGAGAGGATGAGCGGACAAAGAACAACTGCGAGCTGATCTACTACGTAGGTGAGTGCCCACTCCTCTCCTGTGCAGCTGTGCAGCCTGTGCTCGAGTCTTTTCCCATACGGGTGAACGCAAAACCTCCCCGATAGTGCTTTGTTTTATTTTCATTTTTTTTACAAGTACTGTACAAACAAACTACCCCTATAGCAAGTTCCATCGATGCGTCTACTGAGTGCACATTGAAACATCTTTGTGATAGTGCGGTCTCAGTGGAACATCTTATGTTATTGAACTATCAAGTGCAAAGTGGCAGCCAAATTATTGATCGCAGATACTGATCCATATTCCAGTACTGCTGCTCTTGTAATTGGTAGTTCTAGTTGCTGGAAATGAAATATGTATTTTAATTTTTAAACATAGATTACATACAAGGGAAACTGATTTGTTCTCGATCTTATTTGCCGTCATGCAAAACCAACCAAAACTTTTGTATTTTGTCAGCTATTTCCTTTTTATATAGATTAATTTGTTCTGTACTCTCTAGATGATGATGAACACGGAGATAAGATAAACATCGCCAAGCTAATCTTGGAGCGGATCGAGGAGTTGAAGCAAAAGGACGCTGAGAAGGAGAGAAGACGCAGGCACTTGTAGGACACTACACAATCATGCCGTGTTGTGATTGTTGTAACACGTAAGTCAAGCTCACCGAGGGGCTGAAGCAGAAGGAAGCCGACATGGGTAGAAGACACCCAGTCAGCTGTGTCGCCGTAATGCGATAAAGAAACATTCAGGGTACACATTAAATATAGGCCTAGTATATTTAGGTAGGATTTTTTAGTGTTATTTTATTTCAATTTAACTTTCTAGAACTTTTGAGATGGATTAGATATCGAGATTTATAAATTCATGAATGTTAGTAAGCAGTAAGCACTAGCCTGCACATTTGTTCATGTCTTTCCTAAAGTGCTATTATGCAGTACACAATTGGGTAATGAAGATTATGAGTTATGACTGTGATCTATGTGGGTGATGATGGCCAATAATCATATTTAAGGACTGTTATCTTTGTTCAGCGCTCGTTACACGAGGACTGGTGGTAGTGTGATCAAGGTGAAGATAAAAGTGTACGTGGCAGCTAAGTTTCCCTTTCCTTGAAAATAATGATGCAAGCCAACTAGGCTAGTTCTGTCAGTTTCTTTGGTCTAGTCTTTGGCAATTATCAGTAATCACGTAACTTGTAATGTATGCTATTTGCAACTTTATGAGTTCTGCTTGTCAACTATGTATCTCCAAAATAGACCTTCAAAGACTTTTTATTTTGATCACTCTACTTTTGGGGAGACCGTGGAACTCGGTTCAGTTGTGTATGTATGCTGTAACAGAAGCCACTTTGCCCTTAGATGTGATGGACACTTTAGTGGTCATACTCATAACGCGGTACAAAAATAGGCCTAATAATATGTAGTCATCTCATTTTTCCCACACCGTCTACGTAAAACGTGTTTAGCTGCCATATTTAATTCATACCTCTACTGTAGCAAGTACTTGACATGTTTCTATTTACTTTAAAAAAACATTTAGTTTTGTATATTTTACAGTTGACAATTTTATACTATTTATTTACCATACTATTGCACATTGCAAAGCTGTTTGGCTATTTGTATTCTGAAATTTACATATTACTCTGTTGTGAAAATTTTCCATAAATTACACCATATTTATATTAGTAGTACACCATTAGAATTATACATATTTTTATTTTAATAATCATAGAATTTAAGTAGTACTAATCATGATTTGTAAATTCACTAAATTGTTGTTCTTTATTACTAAAAAATGTTAGGGGTATAATTATTGTGATATACGTAATTAGTACTTGTGCCAACATGCAAACATAATATGCTCTCAATGACGAGGTACTAAATATACTGCAAAAGCATTTACTGTGGAACCAAAATTACATGTATGTAATTTGTGTTACTATTTACTAATTAATAATTATAGTTCCTCTACATTGTTCCAATAATGTGAGAATGTGGACCACTGTATTCACTGTATTCACTGATTATTTATTATGTTTACGAGAAGAGGTTATAGATTTTTAAAAGCAATTACCACAAGTAACAAGGAGACTGGTCATAACAGTGCTGAATCCAGCTGTGGCATGTCTTATAATTCCCTCCATCTGTAAGGTCTTCTCCTAAATAATATTCAGCCTATTAGTCCTCGCATCGTGATTTAACTGTGATTAATAGCATGTATTTATAAAGGCACATTTCTAACCAAATATTGGGTTGACTGCAATCTTCTTAAGCTAGACTTGTATCGTTCGACATGACATCAAATATCAATAATAATCATTTATGTATCTATCTAGTTAATGTTTGACTAGTACAAAGATACCATCTGTGCATTTCCTTCACATAATCATTTTTACGGATAGTTTTCCTATCGTACAGTTTACTAGTGTAGTACATAGTACATTTATTAGTATGTTATTTGCATTATTTTTTTCGTAATCTTAAGTTGTGTTGTAGTAGAAGAGAACTAGAAATGTAACAATAAGATCTATTTGTTAAGTGTTGCAAATGCATGACAAGATATGCCTGTGCAGTGGCAATGCTGTTCCTTACCTTGTTGACGTTATTTTTAGCAATTATACTGTTGGCATATTGTTGATTAAGTAAGGTGTTGTATATATCGAAAGCAAACAGAAAGCTCAAATCTCTGTAAAGGTGCTCACTAATAACCGTTACATATTCCCATCGATAGCTCTCGTCAAACTTGTTCGATTGCCCCAAGTGAACTGTCGGCTACAACTGGCGGTGGGGTCAGTTAAGTTTGAATAATAATGCACCCCTTTATACACAGGGTCATATGTGATTACTATTAACCAAATGATATTAATGTCACAATTCATGAGAGATGTTCATGTTCATGGGAACTGTACCTATAAAATGTGCTAATTTGTATAAAGAACTAATGTTTACATAAGTATGACAATTATACCATATAATACCTACAATAATACTAATTCTATGAATATATGTCACTGGAGTAAAATGAGAGCAACCCTAAGGGCGCATTTACTTAGTCGGCTGGTCTCTTGTCGATCGAGCTCGACTGCCAAACCTGTAGCCTATGGCTTCAAAACCAATGTCAGACCGACGGAAACACAGCGTGAAAATATATGTCCGCGGCTGCTCGACTAATGAAACGCCTCCTTAATTTGATACTGTTCTAAATGTTGGTTCTATTTTTTAAGCTGCAAACAAAGATTTTGGTATGTATTTAATTTTATTAACAATTGTAATTAAAGTATTTTAAAATTATGTTTTAGTTTTGTTTTCATTTCATTGGTCCAATGCTCCTTCAGTTTCAGTGTGCTTTTATTGAAAAACTCGTATTATGCGACCTCCCAAATTAGAGTATTGTGTCTTACCACTGAGCCACCTCTATCGGTATTTGTGTAAATACCTTAGGGAATGAAATACTACCGCTGCCCGCGTTTGCTTCCCACAGCTTTCCAGTGTTCCAGTCCCACAGTCACAGATAAGGGATTGTGCCACAGTATTCCAGTACTGTATTAGTAATTAGAAGTAGTAGTTGGTAATATTTGAGTTTCTGAAGAAACTTGAACACTGTACAACCAACCGAATTAGGGAAAATGAATTACAATATTAGTTATTAAAATTAGTATAACACCAAAGATTTTCCACAAATTTCTTTACTAACTGATGTTTTGTCTTTTAATATAAACGACATAAAACACAATTTACGGGTCAAACTACCACACTGGCTGTCTTGCATTCTTCATTCTTTGGTGGAAATGACCGCTTGTGCTCGCTCTAGTCCACAACAACTTGAAATCGATAGTGGAAAATTGTATATTTCATAGCTATTTCTGTACATGCTCAAAGCACAGCTCAAAATTAATATTAGCTCAACGCTATCGCTGAAACGTAAATTTTATGTCAATGTTACATTTTTAAATCTTTCGCTTTTTTTATTATGTTGGTACCTTGGGTTGGTACCTGTTGTTCGATCACAGCCGACTTCTTCGTGACGAAAATCAAGTTGGCTGTGTTCGTAGACATTTGGTGGTCTCTATTTCCACTTCCTGTTTGACGAAGGCTTGGCAGAATGGTAATTATTGTGCTTTACCTCATTTACAATAGCTTATAACCATTTTAATAAATTGATTCTTTAAATTGTAATTCATCAATTAGTTTAAGTACTTTTAAAGTATTCTAATTTTGGTTTGGGAAATTAAAAAAACGTGACAGTAGGCCCAGATCGGTATGTGCAGTATGCCGTAGCCATGTGGCGTTTTCGCTGCAGCCTAGGCCCAGGCCTCGGACTATTCCTTGCCTAGGCCCTGGCAAGCCTAGGTCAGGTTCTTGTAAAACCCTAAATTTTAATTAGACTGACGTTAACTGTAATTTGACCCAATATAAGTTAATGTATTTTTCCATTACAGACGTGCAAACGCCGTAACAGTGGTCGTTCCAAGCATGGAAGGGGTCATGTAAACCCTGTTCGATGCACAAACTGCGCCCGTTGTGTGCCCAAGGACAAGGCTATCAAGAAGTTTGTTATTCGTAATATAGTTGAAGCCGCAGCTGTCAGGGATATTACAGAAGCTAGTGTTTACACATGTAAGTTTAAGCTTAGGCCTAGGCCTAGGCCTACTAGAGAGGCCTAGACCCTAGCCTCCAAACCTGCCAAAGAGAATAAAGCATGTTACACTATAATCCGGGAACTAGGCCTAGAAGGGAAATGGGAATCTCTAGAATGTAAAGGTATATGTTAATGTATGTTGTTGTGTAGCCTACAATGCTCTTCTCGTTATTGGAGTGCGAGAACGGGAAATATGACCAAGTTTTATATCTCTTCTTGTTCTCGAGCCTTCCCGGTGGTAGGCTATGTCTAGGCCGAAGCCTAGTCGGCCATATACACTGGCAACTCTATAAGGTGCGTTCACAATCTTTACTAGTACTATGGTTTAATGATTAAGACCAAGACAAACCTTAGTCACAGCCAATCAGAGCGCAGTATTCTCCCTCCTAGCCAATGAAAGAAGCCTGTGGCTTAGTCTTAATCACTAAACCATAGTACTAGTAAAGATTGTGAATGCACCTATAAGCGTAGGTCTAGGCTACACCAGTATATTACAGGTTACAGCGTTAACACTTCTCGGGTCCGCAGTAAACTACCTCGTTTTCAAGTTATTGTGCACCCTGCTTTTGGGTTGATTCTTTGTGACAGAAGAGAATGTTACGAAATCATAGGCGTGCGCACGGCCCAGGCCTATTCGGCCCAGGCCGGACCTAATGTGTCAACTTGGCGATCGGCGCGCTGGACTCCAATTTCTTTAGACCCGGCCTGGGCCGAGTAACCTTAAACTTAACTTTAAATTAGTCTTTAAATTAAAATGCACTGTCATCAGCGTGTTTTTACGCAAAAGCACACTTCACCCGGGGCTGCGCAGGTAATTTCTAATTTATCTTTTATTTAAATGAAACGAAACATAGCTCTATAGGGGCCACAAGATCCTTATGGCAGTGGAAAGCGTCGCGTCTTAAAATCGCGTTTTAGGCCATAAAAGTTAGTGCATCAACCGAAAAAATTTTTGCCTGCGGCGAAATTGCCTCCGGCGGCTGGGGCTTTGCCCCAGACCCCAAATGTACCGCGCCACCTTGTGCCGGGTCTAATGTTAGACGTTGCGCACGCCTATGTACGAAATGCATATTCGAGTGCAAGCGAGCCAATGCCCATGCTGTGGTTTTTAATACCCCAGTAATTCCAATTCAGGCCTAGAGTTGAATGTCCTTATTACCGCCTTAATTTACGATTAGTGACCGAGAGCCTATGAATCGATCAAGCTTAAAGCTCCTCTTTGTTTTGTTAACAGTTTCCATACAACTCTGACTAGACTATCTCATAACCACCTGGTACATCCCCCAAAAAGCATTAGCCTTTCTTAATATTGATTATGGTAAAACTTGTTTGGTTCCCATCCCGTGCCCGTAAGAGGGTTGTCTCGCTTTTATAGCCTAGTGGCTCTTCCCATTACCCACATACTCATGGCTTTCGTCTCTTGTTCCTACTTCACATCTTCAATCCCGCCAATCTCGCTCCCCCTATTGTGGTAACTCCTAGGTGATGGCTGCAGTAATGTGTAATTGTTAAAGTTTCTAATGGTTTTGACCAGGGTGGATGATTTTTTGGATTTTTATTAAAAAAATCAAAAATCATGATTTTTTTGATTTAGGCCTAAATCAGATTTTTTTTATTTTTTTCGATTTAAATAAGATTTTAATTGATTTAAAATTTAAATCAACAATAACAAGTGTTTCACAAAAGTGTTTCACAAAAAAAAAAAGTGTTTCACAAAAATCAACTGGTAAATTGCAATTGCCAACAAACAATACTAATTGACAGAAAATAAACAAATAAATTTTCATTTTTCGTGTAACTTAATATGCGATTTTCGTCATCGAGGGAAATTGAAAATGAGATATATGCCTAGTTATGCTGGTAATTTTTTTGTCGATTTAAATCAATGATTTTTACTAAAAAAATCATTTGATTTAAATCTGATTTAATCAACGATTTAAATCAATTGATTTAAATTAATTCCACTCTGGTTGTGACACCACTTGTGCTGAGCAATGCAGAAGGTTCCTAGTTGGTAACTATCGACATATCTGCGTGTGTCTGTATTTTTGTTAGCAATTAATCGTTCTTTCATAGGTTTACCTAGCCTATAGGCTATTACAGTAGGCCTACAACTAGAGTTTCTAAATTTCCACTTTTTCCACCAGAGAAATTCCAGATTAAAAAGAAAAACTGGAAAAAGCAGGCTTTTGATAAATATCATTTTTGAACCAAAACTTGGTGTCCCCCCCCCCCCCCCCCCCCTCCCATGAAATACAGGAAACCTGTTTTTTTTAAGGTCTCATGCAGTCATGTGTACTTTTATTAGAGTACATTGTATTCTGTCATACAAAGGCTACATGATTTTAAATTCACAATAGTAACTATTTGTATTTTATACACAATGTCTTTTAACTGGCTGCAAGATTGTACAATCTTATTGGCAGTAACGGCGATTCCTAAATTGACATACTCTTCAATCATATGTAGCTAATCAGCACTCTGACACTGATCTCAGTAGCCTAGTATAACAAGGCATCTAGGCCTAAAGTGGAAGATTAATATCTGTTCATTGACTAAATCTCAGTATTAAAATGTTAATATTTTCTTACTCATAAACGACAATGTGCTAAATTTTCATTTTCCTGGCATTAAATTCCAATTTCACAAAATAAAGTGGTTTAGTACAGCTTGCAAATTGATGGTATATGCAACTCTAGCATGGCTCCAAAAAAAGTTAAGTTGAACTTAGTGGCATGTTCAGTGGTATTTTAGTTGATCAACCTGTAGGCCTATAAACTTTCAGTTTTAGCTCATCACTTGGTATTTCTTACTAGCCTTGCAAGCTGGTGATCGTCGAGAATTATTCCTGTATAGGCCTAGCATACCTACGATTGTATTAAAATTAGGGATGACGAAACCCGACTTTTTTACGACCCGGGTACCCGTTCACTATACCCTCAGGTTACCCGGGTAGGCCTAGGCCTAATAAAACAAAAAAAATCGTGTGGGGTGTCAAATCAACCGCTCAATATCGCTCTCGTCGAAAATAACAACACAAATAGTGTATTGTAGCAGGGATAAGGATGTTTCATTATATTTTGTGGTGAAAAGATGATCACCCATGACAAGGCTGAAAAAGCCATCTTGGCACAAGAAGGAAAAAAAAAGAGAAAGTTACAACAGCGCGGGGGGTCGAGGATCGGAGCGGGATGAAACATAATGCGTCACAGCTTCCACTCAAGCTCAAGGCCACGGGCAGACCCGTTGAAGTGTCGAATGGTTGTGTGCTTTGGGAGGGAGAAAGGGGGGGGGGTGTAGGGTAGCAGTTCATTCTAAAAGATTGCCGGCGGCCAGGCTTACATGAACAGGGAATCGGGCCGCATGAACAAAAGAAACTATCGCAGTGTACAGTTTATTTATAGACGCGATTCTATTTCTTAGGGAAATATCGACAAGCACAAAAATAAAATACGTAATGACAGATGAATCAGTTCAAATTCAAAACATTTAGTAATTTGCGGTTCTCAATTTCAAGAACCGGGTTTTGTCGGGTAAACGGGTAGAGAAAACACAAACCCGTACCCGACTTTGTCGGGTGGGTACCGGGTACCCGTCGTCTTCCCTAATTAAAATCAAGTAAATGTGTCTGATGTAGTGTAGCCAAGCCTACAGTATACCAATCCACTTGGTTACATGAACTGATATTTTAATAATTGGGTTCTCTCTTTTCAGCATACCAGCTCCCCAAATTGTACGCCAAGTTGCACTACTGTGTTTCGTGCGCTATCCATTCCAAGGTGGTGCGCAACAGGTCGAAAGCTGACAGGCGTATCCGTACTCCACCCCAGCGAAACTTCCCCAGGGTAAGTGTCGAAAACGGCTGTTCATGTTATAAGAGCAGGGGGTGTTTTTTTTTTTTTCCTGTGCAGAGTTGGCCTCTTCAACCATTCTTCTTTCTTGCTATCCAATACAAGGCTGCCTCCTTCTCTGTCCTGCTCATTGAGCAGGGGGTGTTGGGCACTGGCATAATTTATTTAGTTAAGTTGGATCGTAATGATTTATGACCAGTCGAGATGGCCATCGATAGGCCTACTGATACTTTGCCGTATCCCTGTTCAGGGATCTACTTACAATAAATGAACAGTACATCAATTATTGTTTTCTAGAAAAAATGTACTGAATATTGGTTTAGGTCTACATGCTAAAATTGTGAAAACATTCCTGACAACGAAATTACATTGCTACTGATCACGCTAACAATTGTTGTGACTTCAGAACAGTCACAGTAAAAAGACTGGCATACTGTAGCTAAACTCTATAAAATTGCAGATACATGTTAGGTCGAGTTGCGTTTTACCAAATTGTACCGTGTGAATATATCAACCGTCCCGGCCGCTACTTGCAATGGCGTGACCGTTTTCGATGGCGATAGCCGTCTTATGGTTGATTAGCAACTGTCCTCAACTACTGTATTTCTGATGAAACCATAACTTAGCAGTGTGATCGTTATTATTTTACCTGCCTCAAGTTTCCTAGAACTATCTAGATTAATTATTTATTTTGCTGGTGCATTTAGTTGGCCTACTCGTCTAAATGTTTTGGCAGTCATATAATAGGCAATTGGATTTTCTTTTGTTGCAGGATATGATGCGCCAAGGAGGACAACAAGTTAGGAAGTGATCGATGTAAACAATGTTTCACTCTCAATAAAAAACCATAAACTTTCATTTTTGTGTATTGTATTAAGTTCCAATGTCTCATCCAAGATCCATTGCATCACACAATACCTAGCAATATATATCTTACAACTCTTATAAAATTGATAAATACATGTTGGTTAATTGTTTATACATGGTTATCCACAGCAAATGCATTCTTATTATTGTGGTGCTGGCAGACAGTTTGTGAAGATCAGATTAACTTTTTTCCAAATAAACAAAAACGAGGAAAACATCAATCCGAATCTGTTGTGTCTGCGGGCGTCGCTACTGCCGAACTGTCCATTGCTTTCTTCATGGTCTTCTCAAACATCTTCTTTGCATCACAGAAGCCTTGTTTGGTCTTGCCGAACGAGTTCGGTCCTGCCGACGTCGGCGTTTCTCTGTCGGACACACAATTTCCACAATTTCAAACACAATTTCACACAATTTACAATTTCCAACTAGGTTTAATATGGGTATACAGTCAAGCCCAAAAAAGAAGCCGCTTTTAAGGAAGTCTGATCCATTCCCCATTAAAAAGTGGAAGCACATAGTATTAACCTACATACATATAAGTTCGGTTTCAATACAGTAATTTTGAATCCCCTTCATCTCTGTTAAAAGTGGCCTCGACTGTACTACTAGTGAGTAAATTAGGTCGGGCCAGAAAGCGTTTACCTCCCGATGTTGCGCATCCTCATGCGAGCCTCGGGTGGCATCTCTTCGGGCTCGTCATCGTCATCGTCGTTGAATGCGGCCGCAACGGCTCGAGACGGCACCTTGACCGCCCCCACTGGTTGCGCGGGTTTCTGCGCAGACCAATTAGCACCATTAGTAAGAGGATATTCTTTCAATTAATTTTCAAATTATAGTTTCCATCCAATTTAAAAGTGCATAGCTCCTAATTTTGTCAACGTGGAAAAGGTGGAGACGTCACCACTCCAGGGGCCTCATTCCAGTACATTTGAAAACTTAACCCCGGTGTTAGCCAATAGCCAATCGGGAGTCAGCAATTGAGACGCCGATCGAAGGAAGGCATTGTTGAAAAAACTAGACAAAATCAAAACAATAACAAACAAAAACAGTCCAATAACCTCAAAATGTTGACAAAATACTAAATAAAACTACATATTGACATAAATATGAGCTATATAATGTACTGCAAATACACACAATTGTTTATAAACTTTAATAAACACATAAAGTAACGTATCCATGAAATGGGATATCCTCAATAAAGAATTGAAATGTGACATTTGTGAAACTATGCACACGGGCATTGACAAAATGGCGACATTTCAGAGTATTGTTGAGATAACTCTTCTTAACCCTACTATCAGACAGGGTCATATTTGCCTCCGAATTATGCAGGGAAGCCTGTGTAGGAGTTAACCCCGGGGTCATTTTAACATGGGGTTAGCGAGAGTTAAGAAGAGTTAAAAAAATGTACAGGAATCAGGCCCCTGAAGGATGTTTAGCTGATCGCCAACAACCCTGTTACTAATGATATTTTCAAGTTCCGTGGGCGGGTTAGTTCCAGGTCAAGCGCAGTACGCGAGAGGTCATTGACGGGCTTGTTTGGATCTAAATATCTGTGTTATTGTTCAGACGTCTGCTCAGTCAGCTGTGAAAACATGCACGTATACTTGTAAATTTGAAAGTCCTGCACTTCAAAGCCTACTTGCAAAATTGACACCAGTGCAGAAATACTACTAAATTGGCAACTCGAGGAATTTTAAAGTGAAATTGCTTCAAAATGTCGGCTATTCACCGATTAGGTGCCTTTGTTGGGAAAGGTTTACACTTTTAAAGCGGATGGGGAAACTTTGCAAATGCAAAGCGTGGCACTGGCATGAGAAATCACAGGTTAATTAGTAGGTGCCAACTGGGCAGGGTGGATGATTAATTTCAGTCACAAATTATCAAATGTTCTAACATGCTAGGCCTAGCCCTAATTGTAGCCTACCTGAGCTCCAATTTTGATCTGTATGCCCTTCTTTGGTTGTACTAGGTTTGCTGTAGGCTTGATTCCGAACGTCAGTTTTTGTTTTTTAATGCTGTCGCCCCCACCATCGCCTTTACTAGGGTTAGATCTATCCTTGTGTCCAATAGATTTGTCTTCACTCCTTTGA
Organism: Isoperla grammatica; assembly: GCA_945910005.1. Taxonomy (NCBI): domain Eukaryota; kingdom Metazoa; phylum Arthropoda; class Insecta; order Plecoptera; family Perlodidae; genus Isoperla; species Isoperla grammatica. The sequence goes on from OX246737.1 coordinate 2,503,906, forward strand.
TCAGATGATTCTGATCCATTTTGCGACCCTGGTAAGGTGAAACACTGGCAAAGTTGAGATGATATCACAAATTAGACCCATGCATAGCATAGCATGGCTCTTGATTCAAGGTATAACAGGCCAGCTTCCTACGCCCTAGCCTAGGCCTAGGGCTTTTTACATGTTATAGCCCCTAGGGTTTAGGCCCAACCTAGGCCTGCCGAACCGTCAAAATCAGTAAAATCAATAATAAACCATATTATAAGGTTTCAAGAATTACTTAAATATATACATAATAAGTTCAAGTGGCACCTTTACTCAAACCGAGTGAATTCCTCTTCGACATTATGGAGAATTTCTCGAGTTAATGGTCAAACTATTAAAATCATTAAAGATTCCTGGAAAGAAAATGCACACAACAGCAAACGTTTATTTCTTCATTATCCACCGCCTGCTAAAAGGACCAATAATCTCCAGTCCCAACCTATCGTGCAGTGAGCAGAGCTACCAACAAAATATTTGCGCGGCGATTTTGATTTTATTTTTACTACTCAATCTTTGCTACTACTACTACTACTACTACTTCTACTCAATCTGAATTGACAACTCGACTTAACAACCTCTTTGGGCATAGGTCATCGTAGGCCCCAGTGATCGGCCCCTTTGTCGGTTCTTACTGTTATCCATTGATAGTTATCGCGCCGGTCCGGTCGCGCTTTGGATACGTCATTGGATTCATAAAATATAATACGAAGAGCATGGAGCGGGAAAGCTCGTCCCTAGAGCCAAAGTGGTCAAGGAGTACTATCGAAGCGCGCGCATCGTCTAGCTTTGTGCGGATTTGACGATATTATTGCATTTGTTTGTAAGCAAAGCCCTACACAAGTACAGAGTACTCCTTGTTGCCGCCATATTAGATAACGTCCTTGGGATAAAGATTGATACGCATCTACAGCAGACTTACAATTACAATGAAAATAGTTTTAGATGGAATAAAGTGTGCAGACTGCAAGGTGTGATCGTGCAAGTCTCTTCTTTATTAATTATTCAGTATGTAATGTTGTAGGCACGAATATCGGCACTAAATACACGAGGCCCCAGATACTGAAACATATGGTAAGACTACGCTTTGTCTCTCTACTAGTGAATTTGCACTTGATATTGATAGCTGTGAAGGTCTGAAAACGGAGGGGAAAGTTAATCCATTCAACTCTGGCTGAAAGAACTCCTTGACGATTGCTTCAACCATGTCCTGCAGCGTCTCGCTGTAGGACCAGACGTCCTCTTCTCCGGCCGGGACGGCGATGTGGGTGTAGTACTTGACCTTGGGGTCATCGCCGACCTCCTGCCGTACAGTGAGCGTCACCCCGTTGTCAAACACGAACCTGATCATCTCGCTCGCCGAGACCTCGCCGGCAACCTCGTCTCCCTCCGCCACGGCCGAGTCATACCCGGTGGTGTAGTCGCGCACGTGCACCACCGCGTACGCGCCCTCCTCGCCGACTGACTCCGGGTACGTCCCGGGCTCGCCGGAGAAGTTGCGCAGGCGCTCGAACATGTTCTTGATCGTTTCTCCATCCTCCCCCAGGAACCACGAGTTGAGGCAGATGTGGTAACCGTAGGTCGCGCTCAGCTCCTCTAGTTTCCCGCCCAAGGTCAGGTTCTCGGCTTCGAGGTGCGCCGCGAGGGACGCCACCTGTAGACCGGCCGATATCCCGTCCTTGTCGAGCAGGGGGGTCGGGCCCACCATGAAACCGAGCGGCTCGTCGTAAGCGAACACGACGGTCTTGCCCTGGGTGGTCAACTCGTACGCTCGATTCGCGACCCACTTGAACCCTACGGGCGTCTCCTCGTAGCTGAAACCCTCCGTCTGCGCCATGGTCTGCAGCAGGGACGTGCCGATGACGGTGCCGAGCACGTAGACGTCAGCTAGATCGGCCGAGGGGTATCTCTGTCGGTAAGAGTACATCGCCCACCAGCACAGGAGAGTCGCCACTTCACCGCCGGTGAACATGCGCCAGACTTCCACGTAATTTTCTTCCTGATCCTTGTCGTCGCCGTCGTCGCTTCGCCCCTTGTCTTCGTCGCTCTGCCCCTTGTCTTCGTCGTCGCTTCGCCCCTTGTCTTCGTCGCTCTGCCCCATGTCGCCGTCGTCGCTTCGCCCCTTGTCTTCGTCGCTCTGCCCCTTGTCTTCGTCGTCGCTTCGCCCCTTATCATCGCCGTCGTTGCTCTGCTCTTTGTCCCCGTCGATCTGCTCCTTGTTGTCGTCGCTCTGCTCCTTGTCCCCATCGCTCTGCTCCTTATTGTCGCCGTTCTGCTCCTTGTTGTCGTCACTCTGCTCCTTGTTGTCGTCGCTCTGCTCTTTGTCCCCGTCGCTCTGCTCCTTGTTGTCGCCGTTCTGCTCCTTGTTGTCATCGTTCTGCTCCTTGTTGTCATCGTTCTGCTCCTTGTTGTCATCGTTCTGCTCCTTGTTGTCATCGTTCTGCTCCTTGTTGTCATCGTTCTGCTCCTTGTTGTCATCGTTCTGCTCCTTGTTGTCATCGTTCTGCTCCTTGTTGTCATCGTTCTGCTCCTTGTTGTCATCGTTCTGCTCCTTGTTGTCATCGTTCTGCTCCTTGTTGTCATCGTTCTGCTCCTTGTTGTCGTCGATCTGCTCCTTGTTGTCATCGTTCTGCTCCTTGTTGTCATCGTTCTGCTCCTTGTTGTCATCGTTCTGCTCCTTGTTGTCATCGTTCTGCTCCTTGTTGTCATCGCTCTGCTCCTTGTTGTCGTCGTTCTGCTCCTTTTCGCCGTCGTCGCTCTGGCCCTTGATATCGTCGCTCTGCTCCTTTTCGCCGTCGTCGCTTTGGCCCTTATCGTCGTCGCTCTGCTCCTTGTTGTCATCGCTCTGCTCCTTGTCCACGTCGATCCGCCCCTTCTCCGCCACCGCCAGCCTATCTCCGTCGGGGTCCGTGGCGAGGATCAGCTTCGAGCCCTTCTCGTCGGCGACCCTGAACGCCAGCGCCAGGGCAGACTCCTCCTCCGGGTTGGGAAACTCCAGTGTCGGGAAGTTTGGATTGGGATGTCTCTGTTCTTTCACTGGGAAAATTGGATTGAGCCTTCCAGCTTTGAATGCTTCTTTCATGTAACGATGGCTGACCCCGTGCAAGGCAGTGTGGGTAATCTTAACTTGCGATGCTTTATTAACTTCCGGTTGTAGAACGCTACTCCGCAGAAGTTTGAAGTACATCCCCGATATTTGGACTAAAGGATTTTTAATCAGTGTATTATCTTTTGTAATGACTGTTCTGTCCCATGCGTTTTCCCAAGGCTCTAAGTTTTCTAATATTTGAGCATTTATGACTTTGGCGTGACTAGGCATGATTTGAACACCGTTTTCCCAATACAACTTGTATCCGTTGTCGTGTTTGGGCAAATGAGACGCTGTAATCATTATTCCAGCTAAGCAGTTGTTAATAGTAATGCAGTACGGTACAAAAGGCGATGGACAGATTTCTGAAAAAAGAAATACGCGAATGCCACGACTCAAAAATGCCACTGCCGTCAACTCTGCAAACTTTCTGCTGTTGTCGCGTGCGTCGAACCCTATAACCACCCCTCTCTGTTTGACCTCGTCTGGGTAGGCGCTCTCGAGGTAGGAAACCAACCCTTGTGTTGTCTGGATCACAACGAGATCGTTCATCCGGGAGAATCCTGCACCCATACGACCTCGCAATCCATAAGGGTCAAACTGTAACCGGTACAGAAGCAATTTTTTCAAGAACGAGTATCCATTTAACGCCAGAAGTACTTTCATTTCCTCAAGCGTCTCTTCATTCTTGTCCCAATCCAGCCACTCATCTACTTTGTCTTGAATCCACTCGGTTTGAACAGCTTTGTCAATCCTAACTTCCTTTTCAAGCTCCTCATTGTCAAGAACCTCCATATCAACCACCTCCGTGCCAAGCACCTCATTATCAAGCACAAGCACCTCATTATCAAGCACCTCATTGTCTAGAACCTCCATGTCGAGCACCACATTGTCAACCACCTCCGTGTCAAGCACCTCATTGTCAATCATCTCATTGCCAACCACCTCATTATCAACCACCTCCTTGTCAAGCATCACATTGTCAACCACCTCTGTGTCAAGCACCTCATTTTCAACCACCTCCATAGCTGTGTCAGCGACCGTCTCTGTGTCCATAGTATTGCTAGAGGCTACCAGCTTTAAATACTGCGAAACTAGTCGAGCGAAATATGATAGAGAAAAAATAAATATCACTGCAAACACAGGATTGATATTAAAAAACAAGGTCGACTATACAGACCAAGAAAATAAAACAACAATAACGCTCCCTTGGTTCGAATGTCATAAAGTCGATTAGTCGAACTATCGTAGCATATATCGAGTATCGATATTTTATCGATAGAGGAGCGGGAGCCGACCGACAGCTGGCTCCGATGTTATTGTATTATATATTTCGAATTTGACATCAGAATCGCCATGAAATCAACGCTGTCAACGCTTAGATCAATTGTTTATTATAATCCTTGTAGTTCATCTTCATTTATTGTTTCTAATTTATCAAGGTTAATTGTAAACAGAACAATACACAAGAGTTGTGCAGTGCCACATAACCTCAAATATGTGTCAAATGTGGTTAAAAGTGGGCCTAGCCCTATCTCAAATAAAGTTGCCTCACGAGAAAGGATTAAAATTGATGACGGACCTACCCTGAAAGATTTCATTACCAGTTCTTACTTATTAAATCAATCGGAAGTGGAAAGCGATGAAGTTCATCCATACCTTGACAACATCAACACACTGGGACTGAATCGTAAAAGTAAGTTGGCAAGTTGGTTCTTCTCCTGTTTGCTGAATCTTTGTGTTCGATGGTTAAACTAGGGTGCACAATTGCCTGGTAACGATAACTGTACTGTAACTATAATGATAACGATAAAACGGTAACGGGAAGGCATTCGATGCACAATTGCCCGTTAAGCAGACGCTCGGCTATTTGCTAATACTTTAAACAGGCCGTGGACGCTTGATTCTGATTGGTCCCGGTAACTTACAGACGGGAAAGGTAACGTTAAGTTAAATCTTGGCGAACTTGGCCGTTATCGTTACCGGGCTAGAAGGTCAGACGGGAACGGGAAGGCTATTGTGCATCATACCATAAGCTAGGCCTAGAATTAGGACTAACTTTTATCGTTACCGTTGCCGTTACCGTTATCGTTACCGTTGCCGGGCGATTGTGCACCCCGCTAAAGTTGTGATGACTTTTGTATTACTTGTAACCCTCTAATTACGTATGTATGATGAGCCTTAAATTTTTTTTCAGTATTTTTCGATGTTTATGGATGTCAAATGAATGTCAATGATACCGAAGTGATATGGTCAATTCTTCAAAAAGCTGGCTTCTTGAGGACGGATTCAGTCAATGATGCCGACATTGTTCTCGTGGTAACTTGTGCGATAAGAGAAGGAGCTGAAACTAAAATATGGAACAGACTACAACACCTGAAAGGACTCAAGAATGCGAGATCACGCAGAAAAGATCGGCCACAAATGAAGATAGGTTTGCTAGGTATGTTAGCACCATTCACTATACTTTTATCCACTGATAAGAGCTGGCACAGGGGTAACATGCAAGCACAGATAACAAACTGTCGGGAGGTTGCCGTTTTCAATTTCAGCCACTGTTAACCCTGACTGAAGGTTTTTTCAAAGGTTTCCACCCTCAAATATTCCTTTTAACTAGAATACTGGACTGGTATTCAAAACCTACCCTAATACTCTGTACCACATCAAGCTCCAACCTCTTTCACAGGCTAGACCCTCCGAGTTCAGGCATTGTTTGTTTGGTTCTTTGGTTCAGCAGTCTTCTGCTAGTTACATAACACAGTCTTTGGTGTTTCACTCGTTTTTCTGTCCACTTGTCTTCTATAGGTACTGCCTATGCTAACAACACGCTATTCTAAGAGATATGACATTTTCAACCATCCTTAAACTTCATTTTGTACTGCATTTATGTCCTTATCAGGTACAGGGGTCATCAGGTAGTTGCACTCTACAGTAAAGCTGCACACAAAATATTAGCATTTAATACTTTAATTCAATGTCAACCTACCATACTTGTACTTACTTTATATCCATGTTATGGTAATGCCTTAACTGACCAGTAACTAATATTGATCCCAAAGAACATTCACTTATGCCATCTATGATAATTAAAATGAAATGTAATTTGCACCCACACACAAGCACCATGCTCATGTGGGTACTCGCTTGCTCATTTACAGTTGATTCACAATGTTATATGACTGTGTCTAGTACTATGCTATTGTTTATGATACGATATTGTAATTAAATGTAAACAGAGTAACGAATAAAAGCTATTTTGATTTGATTTATTTGATTTATGCTACCTAGTTCCACTTTTCCTTGCTCTAGCTAGATCTTACTAACATATTGGGCCTATATGTTTGTTGATTACAAATGTTCAAGGAGGTCGCATGTTCTATTTCCCAGGTTGCATGGCGGAACGTTTAAAACACAAACTTCTTGAAAAGGAACAGGCTGTCGACCTGGTAGCCGGACCAGACAGTTACAAGGATCTTCCGAGACTCCTGGCGCTGACGGAGAACAATCAGACGGCCGTCAACGTCCTGTTGTCTCTAGACGAAACGTACGCCGACGTGATGCCCGTCAGACTAAACCAGGACTCGGTGACAGCGTTTGTGTGAGTCAGCGTTTTTTAAAATCTTTTACTAGGTTTCCTACTCAAAACTCCAGGATACTGACAATTTGCTTTTCATGATCGGATTGCAACATCTTAGAAAGTACCGGTATTCAGAAACTTCTGCAATGACTAAATTACAGCTACCCCTTGGTTTTAAATACTTTGCCTACTGTCCAATTACCTCCACGGTAAGCTACAATTTTAAATCAATAGAAGCTTCATATTTAAAATAGTGATGATGATAAATAATATATTTTATTGTTTAATCAATGTAATAGTGTAACGTTGGGTTGTTTGTGCTTTTGAGTGGATGCTCCAACGTGAGTTTTGTTTCGCCAGTTCTATAATGCGTGGCTGCGACAACATGTGCAGCTACTGCATTGTGCCCTTCACCCGCGGGCGCGAGCGTTCTCGCCCCATCGACTCCATCCTCGGGGAGGTGCGTCACCTGTCGCAGATGGGCGTTCGGGAGGTAACGCTGCTCGGTACGCCTCTCACACTTTGTCTATAACAACACGTTACACGTGGTACTTGTCAGACACTTGTTGATCACTCTTGTCGTGTGTGTGCGCAGGTCAGAACGTCAACAGTTACCGAGACGCGTCTGCGATGTCGCACTACGGTGGGCTGAGTGCCGACGAAGAGACCCACCAGGCGGAAGGCTTCCGAACCGTCTACAAGAAGAAGAAGGGAGGCGTTCGTTTCGCTGACCTCCTCGAGAAGGTTTCTGAAGTCGACCCCGAGATGAGGATACGTTTCACTTCTCCGCATCCCAAGGATTTCCCCGACGAGGTTCGTCTTGGAGGGTTGGCATTACTGATGTGTTAGTTGTTCAATGATAGGGGAGGCCAGGCAGTCCTGGTACCTGACTGTTTGGCACTTGTAGCAGTGTATACACAATTCCAGCAACATAGACATTTAGGCAAATAGCTAGTGGTAATAATGATGCATGGTTCAGACTTGAAACAGGACTTGCTTTACTTGCGAGGCACTTTAGTCCTGCAGGTAGAACTGGCGTGTTACAGTATAGTGATATGAGCAGCCCGTGTGGTAGAGTAGGCCTACCTATTGTGGTGTACATAGGCCTACTAGGTTAACGCGACAAAAAAGAATATCACCTCTACTAGATTACCAGAAAGTCAATAATGCAGGCATATGGACAGATGTAGATAAAAAGAACAAATACAAAAGTCATCAATCAAAACTGTTTTGGGCAAACATGGACTTATGCATTTGTATGAATTCTCCACACTCGTCAAGTAAACAAGGCCGTGATTGGTCGAACAGGTGCGACGGTAGTAGTCACCAACCAGCGGTTCCCTACATGCTATTGAGTCCTTGACACTATCTTAGCATATAAACAGCATCCGTATGATATTCAAACACACGGCATGCGTAGTTACTAACACTGTTGGTTGTAGGTTCTCCACTTGATACGTGACCTTGCTAACATCTGCAGCAACCTTCACATGCCCGCATGCGTAGCCCCGTGTGCAACTTCTAACACTGTTGTTTGTAGGTTCTCCACTTGATACGCGACCGTGCCAACATCTGCAGCAACCTTCACATGCCCGCATGCGTAGCCCCGTGTTTAACTACTAACACTGTTGGTTGTAGGTTCTCCACTTGATACGCGACCGTGCCAACATCTGCAGCAACCTTCACATGCCCGCATGCGTAGCCCCGTGTTTAACTACTAACACTGTTGGTTGTAGGTTCTCCACTTGATACGCGACCGTGCCAACATCTGCAGCAACCTTCACATGCCCGCATGCGTAGCCCCGTGTGCAACTACTAACACTGTTGGTTGTAGGTTCTCCACTTGATACGCGACCGTGCCAACATCTGCAGCAACCTTCACATGCCCGCATGCGTAGCCCCGTGTGCAACTACTAACACTGTTGGTTGTAGGTTCTCCACTTGATACGCGACCGTGCCAACATCTGCAGCAACCTTCACATGCCCGCCCAGTCTGGCAACACTGCGGTGTTGGAGCGGATGCGTCGCGGATACAGCAGAGAAGCGTACCTGGAACTGATCGATCGCGTGCGCGCTCTCGTGCCGCGCGTGGCGATATCCAGCGACTTTATATGCGGCTTCTGCGGAGAAACGGAAGACGAGTTCCGAGACACTCTCAGTCTGATGGCGGCCGTGAAGTACAACGTCGCGTACTTGTTTCCGTACAGTATGCGAGAGGTGAGCGAAGAGCTTATTAACTAAACATTTTCGCTCACGTAAAGTTTTGTATGCTTGAAACTAGAAATCTTTACCTTCTAAATGTTTGTTAGGGATATTTTTTAATTCTTGCCTTGATGTTTCTACCATCCAGTAATTGTTTACTTGCAGAAAACAACTGCCCATCGGCGCCTGGTCGACGACGTACCTTCCGAGGTTAAGCACAGTAGACTGAAAGCAATGGTCGCGCTTTACCGCGAACAAGCGGAAAAGCTGAATCAAGCACAAGTGGGGATGCAACAACTGGTGTTGGTAGAGGGGGTAAGTTTGCTTACTGACTCAATTAGTTGATTTCTTCCTACTTCTCTCGACTGGAAACGTGCTGATATGTAAAGGGGCTTCAACTTGCCATGCTGCACGTTTCCAGCTCTGACTCATTCATGAGTAGCATTTTAAGTGGATCATGTATTGTGATTGTCATTGCTTTTACAAAAGAAGTAGTATATGTATTTCCTTTTGTGTACATAAATTTCATTTACACATTCCTCATTGGCCCCTATGGCGTGCAAAGCATACATAGGTGCACATGGTAGAAAGGGACTTTTACATAAACTAGATGTATGTGACTTTATTCAGATTCAGATTTAGCACGCTTTATTCATCTATGGTAATTCTCTTCTTGCCTTTTACTCACCATCTATGTATGATGCCTTTCTTTTTTCTTTTCATAAAATATAACATTCATAGTTAACAATACACAACTGATAATACACCTACTTACGTACAGCTTTTGTTTTGTAGTTACTGGTATATCATTGGTGCTTGATGTACGTACCATAGTAATGTGTGTGTACGCAGCTCAGCAAACGATCTACACTCGACCTGGCCGGAAGAAACGACGGCAACATCAAAGTGATCTTCCCCGCAGGACCTGTTCCTGTGTCTCCAGAATCATCGGAGTTCCGGAACATTCGACCGGGAGACTATGTTGTAGTACAGGTAGGAACGTCCTTCTTTGTGTGTGGCTGCTTACGTTTGTTCCGAGTTACATCTTGCAGCTTATATCGATCTCACTTTACAGATCGACTCGGCTTCATCTCAAGTGTTGAAGGGTTCTCCGCTTCACCACACCTCGCTGACAGAGTTCTCAAGAAGTAATCACAGAAATACTTTAAAGAGTTACGTTACTTCTGCTGGCTGAGAAAGTGTGTGCCCTGTTGGGGCCTGCCGACCTCTTGCTAGCTCAAGTTGTAACGTTTACTAGCAAAACTGTTCTTGTAAAATAGGTCTGTTTAAGTTCAAAGGAAATACAGTCAATATTTACTTATTGTTATTGTGACATTCACTGTTATGTATTAATTATTGTATTTGTAGTTCACCTGGAACACTAATTCCTCCATGTGGAGTTAGGTATTTCTTTAAAAGGTCTTTTGGGTTGAACTAGCTCATTCATTTAGTAGATTTTCTGTTTGGAAATTGAGATGAAGAACATTGTCTGCAAGTCCAAAATGTAATGTACCTACACAAAAAGTTATTGTGATCACAAGGGCAAAGGGAAAAGAACAAAACGGGGGGGGGGGGGGCTATAAGCATTCAAGTTGTCAGAAATACTAGGAGGCTGAAAAACCTGGAATTTTTGTGTTGAAGATAGATAAAAAGTGAGTAATAGAGGGTAATTTAAGTACCATTTAGATGATACCACTGATAACATATTAGGCCTACACTTCATGTGTGATACATACTATCGTTTCCCGAACACCTACTTGCAGGCCAGGTTTTGTTCTTTATTTACCTGGATCAATACATATTATTTATGTTCAGAGCTAGAGAGAGAGATACTAAAGATATACAGTACACAACACATAGGCCTATCACTAGAGTTGAATTCAAGCTTCTTGGATCGAGCTTGATCCATGGCCTGAATACGGTAACGGTACCCTTTATCACGTGCTTACAGTTCTTATGAGGAAGTAGAGTTAGAGCACAGTTAGGGATTGTCCTGGAAATATAAATAAATACAAATGTTTTATCGAGAACTCGATGATCCTACTTTTTATCAGAATAAATTACATAACACTCAAAATTCCCGGTTAAACTTCTTCTACCGTTCTGGAAGTGGAAAGGCAAGAAGGCGGTGGGTGTCATGCTTTTTCTGCGTGGTCAAATTTGAGGTTGAGTGAGCAATCATCCTAGGCTGTCTAGTGTACACAATTTAGAATGTCTTTTAAAAGGGATGGCGATGATGCTGCAATGCTGCGAAATTTACAAAATCGAAGAGTAGTCGATTTGTTAGCTAACCACATTCCTGATGATGAAGCTTCTCTACTAAGTAATGGCAGGTCAGTAAGAAGTGAGGTTATGTGTGCCCTGCCTAGGCCTACGAATCCGTAATGCCAAGGGAAGGTAGGGGCCTAGTCTTCACGAAGATACTGTTATATCTTCTGTTCTGCACATAATTAAAGTAGGTCTTCAACTTGATCCTAGGCTAGGCCTAGGGGTTAGGCCCTTGCGTACTTCATCTGTATTCTAGGCAGTTTAAATAAACTGGATCGGGATTGGTCTACTAGGCTAGGCCTAGGCTATAAGCCTGGGCCTAGGCAGAATGTGCATGCATTTCTCGGATGAGGATATCTTGCACTTGCCATGTTAACGGTGAACCCACATCAGTTACTTCCCTTATTTGAATGCTTCTGATATTTACAGGTTAACTTGTACGGTGTGCAGCCATCGCCCAATCTTTGATACACTAGCAATACTGTCAACTCATCGAAAAGGAAAGAAACACATTGCTCGTAAGAAATTATATTATTTAACTGTATTGGTAGCCTGCCTACACCATACACTATACTTTTATTGTAGGTAGTCCTAGATAATTATGCAAATTTATATAAATATATCCTACTTATAATTATAGTTGTACAGCGTACTACATTAACAGCTACTGTAGAAAGCCACCATTTATCGATCAATTAACTGAAAGATATATAACATTAACACAGTACAGTAAAAATAAAAAACACGCACTCATCAAGTGCGTGAATGTTCAGTACCGGTACCCATCCAAATGGTGAGCGTGGGTTTTGTATTGTTGTTCCTCGAGTTTCAATGGTGTGTTACTGATATAGTGGGTCCTATCAGATAATTCTTATCATGCATGAAAGAAGCAAACATTTTAAGTGTTTTGAATATTCCCCCATTCCAAGTACCGGTACCTAGTAGGTAGCGTACCAATCATCGGTGTTGTAGATCTCAGCAAATACCTGGCACACAAGCGCGAGCTTGAGAGACGGAAGTTGAAGGACGATCATCGGTTGTCTCTCCAGACCGGAAAGGTGAAGGTTGCGGCGGAAGAGTTGTCTGTTCTACCGACACTGGGCAGTCGACTGGTCTACAGTCCCGCTTACAGCAGTTGCGTCAAGCGGTCGAGCAAACAGAAGAAATTCCAAGGGCTAAACCGAAAGACGGTTCTGGATCTGGACTGCAGTGTTAATAGCGAATGTAAGCCAGGTTTTTTGAACCAACCTATTCTAGTAATCTTGTGCATGTAGCCCACCATCTCCACCTTGGTTCACGAGCTACTGTGTGAAAGATATCATGGGTTCGCAGCACTGTGTTAGTTTCGGTGCACACCTGGCGGCCCCTTTTTCAGTGTAATCTTTACGCAAGTCATGATATGGTCGTCTTCAGTCAGCCTATCTGATGTGTATTGATTAAGACAAAAATTGGGCCTATCCTATTCTACTAAAAGTTGCTATCCTACTTACATCTACCTAGTTCTTTAGATACTATCACTAAATCTAACGGCCGTACTTGCTGCCACATCTCCAATGTAATCTAACAGCTGCAATAAAATACAATACAATATAATCACTGTGTTTTAAGTGTGGATCTTATACACAACATCTGACGTACAATTACAGAAATCCATTATGAGCAAAACTAGGTAGTGTTCCTAGTGTTTATCAAATTAGCGCATTAGAAGTGTGGATCTGGCACTAAAGTTATTTCTAATTCGATGAGAGTGTATTACTTGAAGTTGAATCCTTTCTGTACAAAACTAGGTAAGTGTTCGTTCTGCATCACAGTGTTCAGTTGTGAACAACTCGTTTGGCTCGGGGTTAATACGAGCCCAGAGTAGCTCTGCCCGTCGTACGAGGGGACAAGAGAGCGACCGTGTGATGATTGTTTGTCTCCGCAGCCGGTTCGAGCCAGACGGACGACAGTTTGGTGTCAGCGTCGTCGGAGGTCCGCCGCTACCTCAAGAGTCTGTGGAAGAAGAAGACGATGCAGAAGACGATGGACCAGCGGCGAGAGAACCCCGGCGAGCAGACTCGGTCCGCCGTGAGCGCTCCAGAGAAGAACGTAGCGCCCGCTCAACCGCAGCCCGCGGCCTCGCTCACTGCCGAGCAGCTCGAGCTCAACAGGCAGGCTGCGCAACACGAGCTTCGGCTTTGCATGTGAGTCTAGCCTCCTCCACTTCCAATAGCAGTAGGACTTTTCCACATCTCCACATCTACATCTGACGCCACCTAAGCCGAAGCTCATATGCGTCAGTAGGACTGTCGGACCAGAAGATAACGCACACATTGATCGAGCCACGGGTACAACAGCCAACCGCGGTCCTCCTCAGACACGAGGTTACTGGAGCCACTCACTCCTCTGTTCGTTTTAAACCTCGACACAAACTGGTGGTACTCGTCCCCATAAGGAAGGCAGTTATAAACTTGGGCGACTGAATAGAAATACGAGGGAAACACCCTGTGTGACGCCTTGCCCTTGATAAGCTAGCACATCCACGTACACGAATATTCTCTCCAAAAGTTCAAAGTTACCGCTGTTGTTCAATCGGTGCAAAGCCTTCCAAATTGCCCAATGTCGTCTCTAATCCTCTTAGCAGAGTTTTGATGACCCTCTATGTGGATTTAATCCAAGGCCCTCTAAACCTAGTGGGGTTTCGTCGAACTCTCTAGTGACGATTTAGTGGAGTTTCGATTTAATACACAGCCATCTAGAGGGTTGTTTTTATTTGTTAAGAATTACAATCTTTCGTTGTCATGATTAGGCCTACTTATCTTATTTATAGCAATGTAACTAATGTAAATTGTACACAAACAAACAGAACGAGTGCCATAGAAGTAAAATGGAGACGCTCGCTTAATAAACAGCTTTAGCTGCTCAGTGAGTAACAGACTATGTTTGCGAGGGTGAGCAATGTATTGTGTTGTGTTGTGTGTCCCGTAGGTCCGGCTGGATCAAGGACGCTGACGGAAGCTGGGCCAAAGATCCTGATGTGGAGTTCGATAGCGACGAAGACGAGCCAACCTGAACTTAACGAGGGTGGACAGGTGAGATACATTGAACAGCCAGTGTTACGCTGTTCAAGTAACTTATCCTTTCTTGCTGTAACATTCACATTCCCCTTACTAACATTTTCTCCTATAGCCTAGGTCAAATTTATCCCAAAAGCAATGTGTTAACATTTCTCCTGAATAATTTCTCCATATAGCCTATAACATGTCCATAAATAAATTGCAAATTTGTGTGGGGAAATTATCCATGGCCATATGAGTAACATTCTGCTCAGACTACTATCAAAGTTCAGATCACTTCTTATCACTATGTGGTCAAATTATGGTTTTAGTAGTGTTGTGGGCCTACTTGTATTTTGAAATTTTAAAATATTAAAAGAATATATTATATTATGTACACACAGTTTTTGACTTTGAGTGATTTTTATGTGTACATCCGTATGTACACATAGTTAAGTTAGGCCTACGTTTATATGTACGCGAGAATGTTGTGTGGATTAGGCATTATGTTGGTATTTTATGCAAGCTCATGAATGACAAGAAAAGTCAAACATTTAAATGTATATTTTTCATTTTTGTGCTGCATATTTTCTTTTCAACATGAATGCAATGTGTAATGCACATACACACCAAGAGTGATGTACCGGTTCCTGTTTATAGCTGTTTGCGTTAGGCGACTGATAAAGTTTGTAAGCTTCCCGATGACTACCTCATCTACACTTGGAGCTGGATAAGTAGAATAACAAAGAAAACACACATTTATAATGAGAAAATTTATTCATAAAATGTCAAACTAATGCAAAATTCATTATTTTGAGTATGTAATCGTATACTACACACAATGTATAGTTCTGAAACGCAAAGCCTTCAAAACTCATAAACTGTATTGTTTCACAAATACGGGTAATGTGTCGTCCCCAATAAACTCAACAACAACAACATTAACATGTAGCATCAGGGAGAATTAAAGGATTTCATGACGTTGAACAAATCACATACCTAAATACAATAACAAAGGTATCTTCTCACAATTCTTTCCTTGTTCATAATTATTTTATTATATAATATTTATTTTTAAAAGTTTATGTACATGTCGGTAAATGAATGTAGTCATACTTTTTACTACTTGAATGTAGGTCTATCAATATGACAATTCGAATTGGGTATTTAATATCGTAATCATCATATATAGCGAATCCTTTGCTTATCTAGGAACAGTGTTTTACTACTGGAAGGTCTGATTTGGGATTATGGTTGCAGTATGAGTGACACGATTGGATGAGGCGAGCTTGTCAGGAGATGCCTGAGATCCTTCAGTAGGACAAGAAGGCGAGTGTGATGATGTGGTCCATAACATACATGTTCTAAGGCACACTGGGATGTGTGTATACGTAGAGAGTAATCCTGTTGTAGCTAGTCAGAAAATAGATCGTATTTGGGACACAAACGGGGCTTCTATTGTAGGAAAGTGTGTATCAAGGCAGGTGCCGGTCCATTGTGTGTTACATTCAGGTAACTTGAGTTTTTGGCTTTTGTAGAAACTGGGAAGGGAGACAAGAATGTTCAGTAATTCAGCTGGTTGTTCTGTTCTGTAAATTTGTAGTTGTTAGGGCTAGTAGATCAGTACTATTATTATTGACATCACAGGTCTTCTTGGTTGACAGACAACCCTGTAGCTGCACACGAGCTGGGCCCGTGATAGCACTGCCTGTTGTACGAGGCGACTAAAAGGGCCAACGCTATATAACCCCAGCGTTGAGTTCGTGCAACAACGATACTAGTCTAACAAACAGCCTAACATGTCTTGCGAATAGTTAAGTCCAACACTTGTTATTTTCTTTGCTACTTCTATGCACATTTTCAATATTTCTTCGAGGTAACAAAACCTCTTATACTACGGTTAACTTCAGATTCAAAATAATATACATTTGAATAGTTGGTGTTTATTGTACACTTAAAACATGCAACCTTGAAGAGTGATAGTGAGTGTGCACTCTATGAACATAGAAATCTGCAGTGCCAGTAGACAGCAGTTTTAACCCTTCTAGTATACAGACCCTGTAACATCTATGGGGAAGGATCCAATAAAGTTTGGTTGATGCCATTTGACTTAAATTTTTGCAAGATTATCTACTACACATATGTCCATCAGTAAAAACTAGAATTGACAATGACAATATCACTTAGCTTCCTCTCCGGCTATGCGACCACTTACACAAATCGTATTAGATTAGTAAGTGTGAGGAATGAGTCAAACTGTCTTCCGTAGTTTAGCCAGAGGCTTACGACGTGTATTAGCAAAGTAGAGAATTGACTATTGAAAGCTAATTGACTTATGGTAAGCTAAGGAACAACTTACATGGTTAACATTCACACTAAGCAATGTAAATAACAACTTTACTGTACAGTCTAAAACTTGCCATACACTTTTGCAGCTGGACCCTTGATAAAAATTTGCCGGGTGTTGTCACATCCACTGAATTTTAAATCTCGTTAATGTGGCAATACCGACATACGAGTTTCAGCCAATCCTACATTCATTATTGTAACCATTGAAGCTGCATAAAATATTAATTCTACACCAGGCATATTTACATATTTATATACCAGTAGGCCTATACTACGTAGTAATTACTTTTTAGTATTTACTATTTAGTATTTACCCTATATATTAAAACAGACTTTTTGTTACGTATTATTTTAGTGTATACAACTTTGACAAAGATCACATCTTGATTTAGATGTGTATGGAGACAAACTTACGCATAGCTGCCAGGTTGAAACGGTTCATAGCACCGTAGTTGCAGAGTAAAGATGGACGTGCGAGGCGAGACGGCAATTGTTCGAAGAGAGACACAGGAATGGAGAACGTATGAGCCTCGCCACAGAACGCCCAACAAGTTTGTATCGTCTTCTCGGCAAATGGAAGCATCCTCACTTCACCAGGCGTAATGTAGACGCCCACTAAACTCTCGCACCCACTCCACTGTCATTTAGTAGTGGAGTGAGTCAAGTGCACAGATCACTTGAAAGAAGGTGGTTGGTTAATATTTGACTTGTGTATTGATGGTTTAAATCTCTTTAAAACAATGATATTACAATACCTTATCTGAGATACATAGAATCCATTTACAGTTTCTTGCTTGGGTTTATGTAGCTCAAAATTAGTGTGTATTTTGTTGATAATTAGGCTTCCTATAATCATTCAATCAACCCTTGAATCAAGATATTAGAATATAAGTGGAGTATTTTATACTTTAATCAACAGTAGGCCTTGAAGATACATTAGATTAGACAAATTAAAACCCCAAAACTAAAATCCAGTTCCTGCCACTGATTAGGCAACATTAATAGCTTACATTCATTACAAGTACTGCCAACTACTGAACATTTGGGAATAAATGTATGCACAGAGACAGTAAGCTCGAACATCAATCAACCACATTCAATGCCCGATCTGATGTCCTGGTTTGCACTCGTGTAGCGCTGCCCTGTGGTTCACGTCATACCGAACACTCTGGTAGCAACGGCTTCACATTTGAGAAACTCTTTCCTGAGGATTCTTATACAGATCTTGTTTGAAAGTGCGTTATCGGATTAGTCTAAATACGTACTTCAGTTGAAACAATATTTGTTTTGAAACTCAAACTGATATTCTTATAGTCATCTTGTTTTAACATCGCACGAGCCATCCTGACATCACGGATACACTTTTGTGTTCCGTAATAATCCAAGTGGTTTTACTTTATACATAGTTGGTAAACGTAAACCTAGTAAGTAATTCTATATAATAGAATCTGCCCTTACGTGCACGAACCACACCACACAGAGTAACCACTCGACTTGTTACGGCGATGGTCGAACGAAGATAGTCCCTGCCTTGACAACGTGGCTGACATGACGGACCGTCAACAACACGTAAAGATAACCCGCACTGCGTAAAAGTTCACAATTTCTTGTACCTAGCTACGCGATACGTCTTCACGTAATTTGTTCGTTTTTCTTGAGCGGTATCGATTCTGTTTTAGTTTCCTCCTCTTCCATCTGCTCCTCGATGGTCTTGGGGGGGGAGTTCCAGGACTGCAACTCGCCGGTGCCGAATATGAGGAAGGTCAGAGCCCCAAGCGCGTAAGTACCCGCCAGTACGCCAAACACAACGCGCCATGCCGACTGCGTTTGCTGTAACAGAGAGAACGCAACACTTGTACTGTCTGTGTTGGCGGCTGGGACACTACTTGCAGCCCAGGCCTACATTAGATGGGTTTTCTAAAGCTCTACACTTAGCCAGCTGAAATTCATATGGAATTTACATTAAAAAATCGTGAATATGTCCGTCTTGAAATCGAGTACGTTAAAGATGTATAAAATATAAACAGTATAAGTTCTGTTCATAGATATGAATTATAAAACTTAATACCCACATCATGTACTGAGATGTGCATTCCCACTTATACACACTTTCTTATTTAGTAATAAAACTGATTAGTGATTACTTTTATCTCAACTGTAATTTTATTTTATGTATATTTTCCAAGTAAGTCATGCCCTGTTTGTAGGAGGAATTAGGCCTAGGCTGTTTCTGTGTTTCTTGGCCACTGATGTTCACTAGTGTCAGCATTAGTGGTACATTTTTCCTGTCGTAGTTTTTAATGCCCTTTTTCTTGCCATGCACTATGCAATAAGTTGCATGTTGAAGCATGTAGATGTGTTTTGAGAGCAATGAAACGGCCTAGGTGTGTGATATTATAGTGTTAGGAACTTGGCAATCAAGTGGTTACTATACTTACGTTCTGGTAGGTGAGGTCTCCCACCATGACCGATGACAAGAAACCTCCCAATGATGATAGCGTGTTGGCCATTCCGAAGATTGTGCCTAGAACATGGACAGTTGGTTATTTTACAAGTCATGTAATGAAATGTGTGAATAACAGAGTGGGGGACCAACAGATACGAAAACAAAACAACAGGTTTCCACTCCACCTGCTGTAGGCTACACATCACTCACTCACTCACTCCTCACTCTCAAATAATAGGCCTAGGTTTGAAGAGAGGAAGGTTGGATAGTCACACTTGAGTACAACCGATACTCTGGTGCTTATTGCTACATTACAAAAGGTTTTGGTCCAGTTAAGTATTGATATGTGCTAGTATAAAACGGGCGGTAGACTTGAGATTTTCTTAGTTTGACGCTCCCCTGCTGCCCCCCCCCCCCTTTCCCCCCTAAAAACCCAACAATCATATAATATTTATTTATTATCAGTCATATTTATTTGCTATGCTGGGTGGTGGTCACATAACAGGGAGGTGGAGCTTCAATCAATGTCAAACTTAAAATATCTGCATTCTAACTGGTGGGTGACACTTGTTAGTACGTATAATAGAAGCGACGTGGGTGTGGTCTATAGAGGTGTACCTGAGAAGTTAGGCGCAATGTCGAGCCCGTTGCCCAGGTAGCCCGCTGTGACGGCTCCGTTGACAGTGAGCGCGACAGTGAAGAAGGCAACGGCGGCAGTTCGGTTGCACGCGACAAAGATCTGAGCAAACATCAGCACGGAGGGGACGGCCAGAGCTGAAACAAGGTGTCGTTCTCATTAGACCACTGTACTACACGCTACACATATAGCCATACCGAACTAAATGAGCTCTTCACTGCATTTAAATTTTATTTACAGATAGGTACTAACACTTGTTTCTATTTCCAAGGACCATTGGAAATTTCTCTCAACAATGTTTATGAGTGACTGTTATAGATGTTGTCTTATGTTATGTATGAGTCATGTAATGCCGGCAGTGTTGTTTACTTTGCTGCACTCAGCAACCTGTGCAACAGCTGCTCTGTGATGTCATCACTGGGTTGTCAGTGATGTCATCCTGTAATCTGTACTGTACCTACTGACTGTAAGCCTGTCTTCTTCATGTGAGCATACACTAAACAGTGACAAAGCAGCAAACTTCGTTAGTGCACTTGATGTTGGGGCGATAGCTATGCTTATTGAACCCCTGAATTATTTTTATTATCAAACCCAGGAATTTTCGAATATAATTTTGAGCTGTTGTGAGCAAACAAGTCTGTTGTCTGGCTTACCGAAGGTGGTGAATATCTTGCGTGTGGCCGTGGTCGTAAGCTTGCCAGTCTTGCGGAGGTGGTCGGCGAGGTAACTGATGAGCACCGCGAATACGTATTTACCCAAGTACGGCAGACTTGAGAGAAGTCCGTTCTGTGAAGCAACAAGTCCTTGGTTTAGTTCGTTACCAACACATTATCGCAACACATAACAAACTAGTTTGAAATTTATCAAAGGACTGTTATTTATACACTACTGCGACTAGGTATTTAGGCCTATAATTATGTGTTGTTAAATATTGCAGTGCAAAATAATGTTTATTCTTTATTCATTGGACAAGCTGCATTCAGTTTGGAACCTTTAGATGGTCTGAGGTTTTATTACATTATTGTTTGTTTCTACAGTCGGTGTCCAACAGTTTTCTTAAAAAACAGTTAGACCCTACATTGTTTACAAGAAATCTTAGTTTTTTTTTTTAGATAAAAATATTAAATCTAGGAATTAAGAGTACACTACATATTTACATATTTTGAAGGAATGTGTTATCAATATGTGTATACAAATGTAACACCAATCTATAAAATGATTGCTGACCATTTCAAATTACGCGTTATTGACTTTATAGTAGAAGCCAAGCCACGTAAAAGCTCTCCACTCGTTACTAACCTCCTTGATGTTGAATGCCAGAATGTGCTTCATGTAGGTCGGCAGTTGGTTGACCACGGTGAAGTATCCAAACACGCTCGCGCCGTGGGTGATAATGATGGCCCAGACTGGAAGAGAGGAGAAGATCTTGGACCACGGAACTTCCAACGCCTGCGATAGAAACAAGCATTGAGAAACATGCTCTAAAGAAATATTCCATTGCATTGATTTCTGGTTTACACTCGAGCATTTGAGTGTAACATGAGCGGCTTGGAAAAAACCTGCCTGTGTAAGTTGATAAGTTTCAGTGGTGTTGTGGCTTCGTTACTGTGGTTAGAACTTCCAACACAAGATCAAGTATCTCTGATGTTCAATGTGCCACTTTGTCATATTATACAACACGCATATATCACGTTGGTTGATAATTTATTACACACCCTTCTGCCAGTAATTACAATCTCGCAACTGATACGACGTCATGGTTTGTTAGAAATAGATACAGTAATTGGCTACCAAGGGGTTACAAGTCAAAGATGAATGTCTCCCTCTAATGCAGCAATTAACTTCAATTGATCTAATTAACTCCAACGTTATGTGAGGACTGAGGGTCTATCATTATTGGATGCGTGTATACAAAAGAAATAAATCAACTTTCATTTTTACATTGCATATTAATATTGTTAAATTTGACTGAGCAGAATTTGCCTTAAGGTGATTTTGCAAAAGTAGGTCAATGAGTTGAAACAGTGAATGAATATTAGCAGCTTGATTACGCCCGTCAATCAAATAGAAATGGCCAGGCCTTACCATGCTGTTAGCATTAGGTCTACCAAGGAAAAGTTGTTGCATACAATTGTATGCTGCCATTTCGGTGTCAAAGGAGACAGTTTTTGTACAATTGAGTTAGAATCTCATAATTTAATCTTGAAATTATACTGTATTGGTATCGTGTATCGATATTCATGTTTATTTAACTTGCAATTGCTTTAATAACGGGATATTATGATCATAACACACTAACCTAAGTTATTCATGTAATCACAATCTTGTTCGCTCTCACACAAAATCAAAAGCTTGCCAGCAAAATGGTAGCCACCAATTTCTGTATCAATCATACGCTAGCTAGACATACCATCTAAAGTCCAATATGTTTGGTTGGAACCCTGCATTAATATTTTATGACAACCAAATATATCATTATTCATTATGATATTGGGATTATTGATATGATGAAGGTTTTTTTCTCTAAAACTATTGTGGAGATACTTTTAAGTATTTTTTGATTTATATAATTTTTCAAAAGTCTTGTGTTTACCAACAAACTGTGAGACAGTTATATAATAGGGCCCCATGCCCTCATTCCGGTACGTAAGTTGCAACTTCAGCTACGGAATTAGGGGTGCAACTTCACAACCAGGGGAAGATAAATAAATGAAATGAAAGGAAATGAAATAAAACTGTTCTGGAATGACGTGAATGAGTGTAGACTGCAAATGCCAAAAGAGCAAAGCATGCCTACCTTGTGCTTCTTGCCCACTGTGGTGCCGATAGCCGTCTCGATGAAGGTTCTCTCCTCGTCTGAGATGCGAGGGTGAAGCGCTGGAGAGTCGAACACGACAAGGAACCAGACGATGCTCCAGATCAGGCCTACCACCCCGGTGACGTAGAACACAGACTCCCAGCCCACCGCGTCTATCAGGAACCCACACACGGGCATGGTGATGGCCGCGCCCAGCGATGACGCTGCGGAGAGCAACAGGCTGTTATAATGACAAGTGTTCTGTGGTCGGGGGGAACCAGACGATGCTCCAGACCAGGCCTACCACCCCGGTGACGTAGAACACAGACTCCCAGCCCACCGCGTCTATCAGGAACCCACAGACGGGCATTGTGATGGCCGCACCCAGCGATGACGCTGCGGAGAGCAACAGGCTGTTGTAATGACAAGTGTCTGGACCACTGAGACCTTGCATGACTCGTAGGGTTTTAAAATTTTAGAAGTTTTGGGACTGAAATCTACTTTACGTCATATAAATATGATAAGTGCATCAGTGTGAACAACAAGGATGCAGAGGCCCTAACATGCTCTTTGTGATTTCGTTAAGTGCTTTTTTCTTGGGACTGGTACTTGAATGTGATTTAACTACTTCTATAACACTACTAAGTGAATTAGACATGAGGCAATTTCTGCCTATCTGGATAGCCAAAAACTTGCTCTTTAATTCTGATCTCCCTTATCTTTGTATAGTTCCTGGTGACTTGTATGCTCCAAGTGAATTAGACATGTGTGGATAAAGTTTCTGAGTCAACTCACCCATCATGTTAGCCATGAACTTGCTCCGATCCATGGGCGGAATCCAACGAGCGACCATGGGGTGTATTGCTGGCCACGTCGCGCCCTGAAACCAAGAAACGAAGTTCCTCAAGGCTCGGTCATGGCACCGCTCGTTACTGACGGAGTCCCTCAAGGCTCGGTCCTAGCGCCGCTCACGTTTGACAGTCCCTCAAGGCTCGGTCCTAGCACCGCTCATGTCTGACAGAGTCCCTCAACGCTCGGTCCTAGCGCCGCTCATGTTTGACGGAGTCCCTCAAGGCTCGGTCCTAGCCCCGCTCATGTCTGACGGAGTCCCTCAAGGCTCGGTCATGGCACCGCTCATGTCTGACAGAGTCCCTCAACGCTCGGTCCTAGCGCCGCTCATGTTTGACGGAGTCCCTCAAGGCTCGGTCCTGGCCCCGCTCATGTCTGACGGAGTCCCTCAAGGCTCTGTCATGGCACCGCTCATGTCTGACAGAGTCCCTCAAGGCTCGGTCCTAGCGCCGCTCATGTTTGACGGAGTCCCTCAAGGCTCGGTCCTGGCCCCGCTCATGTCTGACGGAGTCCCTCAAGGCTCTGTCATGGCACCGCTCATGTCTGACGGAGTTCTTCAAGGCTCGGTCCTAGCACCGCTCATGTCTGACAGAGTCCCTCAAGGAGCGGTCCTAGCCCCGCTCATGTTTGACGGA
The DNA here is from genome assembly GCA_945910005.1 of Isoperla grammatica. Lineage (NCBI taxonomy): Eukaryota > Metazoa > Arthropoda > Insecta > Plecoptera > Perlodidae > Isoperla > Isoperla grammatica. Next base: position 2,527,810 of record OX246737.1, read on the forward strand.
GTCCCTCAAGGCTCGGTCATGGCACCACTCATGTTTGACACAGTCCCTCAAGGCTCGGTCATGGCACCGCTCATGTTTGACACAGTCCCTCAAGGCTCGGTCATGGCACCGCTCATGTTTGACACAGTCCCTCAAGGCTCGGTCATGGCACCGCTCATGTTTGACAGAGTCCCTCAAGGCTCGGTCCTAGCCCCGCTCATGTTTGACAGAGTCCCTCAAGGAGCGGTCCTAGCCCCGCTCATGTTTGACGGAGTCCCTCAAGGCTCGGTCATGGCACCGCTGATGTTCAACTCACCAAGAAGAAGCCGAGCAGCGCGCGCAGGATGATGACGGCGACGTAGCTCAGCTTGGCAGCGTAAGGGGTGACCAACGTGATGATGGACGAGAACAACATGGAGTAGCCGAACACCCTCCGACCGCCGACCACTTCTGCCAACCTACCCCCGGGTAGTTCGGTGCAGATGTAGCCCCAGAAGAAGCTGCCCAGGATCAGGTTCTGTTGGTACTCGTCCCAGTCGAAGCGCTCCATGATCACTTCATCCTGAGGAGAGAGAGAGAGACAAGTTAAGTGATTAGACTGAGTGGTTGAGTGTCTTCTTTGGTGTCACTTCATTATGCAATTTTGTTATTTAATATAATACTTATTTAGTTCTTATTTAATAATTTTAGTTTGTTTAACAGTATCTCGTGACTAACACTGTTTCAGTTATTTTAAAACACATTCTAAAAATATGCATGTTTATACAAATATAGATTAGACCTTAAAAAAGCAATATGATAGGAATGGTGGCCTTCAATGGCAAAGGGAACCCGAAATAGAGAAGTAATTTATGCACATTTGAATGAAACCAACCAAGTACGCTGACACGGCCCATTGAAAACGCACTGAGCTGGAAACCCGGCGGGCGGGCGCAGTTTCGACGCCTAATGAGAACCGGAGGAATCACCTCATCATTCGGCGGGCGCAGTTTCGACGCCTGACAAGAACTTGGAATCACATCATCATTCGGCGGGCGCAGTTTCGACGCCTGATGAGAACCGGGGAAAGGGGGAATCACATCATCATTCGGCGGGCGCAGTTTCGACGCCTGATAAGAACCGGAGGAATCACCTCATCATTCGGCGGGCGCAGTTTCGACGTCTGATGAGAACCGGGGAAAGGGGGAATCACATCATCATTCGGCGGGCGCAGTTTCGACGCCTGATGAGAACCGGAGGAATCACCTCATCATTCGGCGGGCGCAGTTTCGACGCCTGATAAGAACTTGGAATCACATCATCATTCGGCGGGCGCAGTTTCGACGCCTGATGAGAACCGGGGAAAGGGGGAATCACATCATCATTCGGCGGGCGCAGTTTCGACGCCTGATAAGAACCGGAGGAATCACCTCATCATTCGGCGGGCGCAGTTTCGACGTCTGATGAGAACCGGGGAAAGGGGGAATCACATCATCATTCGGCGGGCGCAGTTTCGACGCCTGATGAGAACCGGAGGAATCACCTCATCATTCGGCGGGCGCAGTTTCGACGTCTGATGAGAACCGGGGAAAGGGGGAATCACATCATCATTCGGCGGGCGCAGTTTCGACGCCTGATGAGAACCGGAGGAATCACCTCATCATTCGGCGGGCGCAGTTCCGACGCCTGATAAGAACTTGGAATCACATCATCATTCGGCGGGCGCAGTTTCGACGTCTGATGAGAACCGGGGAATCACCTCATCTAGTTCAGAACAGCGCAGCGTTCATTACGAACGAATAAAAAAATAGTCATTCAGACAAACATTGAATGTGCGCGAATCCAAGCGAGACATTTATTTATTTATTTATTTCACCGTTTGATTTGTACATTGAAGAAATTAACGCTGTAGATATGTTATAGGTGGCCGTCACCTAGAGATGAACCCCAGGTATAGACATTTCCCCTAGCAACCTTTCCCCCACCACCTTCCGCAACTCGACAGACCAGACCCGTCCGATATGTTTACAAACCGCAGAAAGGTTCAACTACCTGCTCAATTAAAAGTGAAGCTGCGTACCAAAAAAATTAAAATTGTTATAACAACATTTAACTTCTTGTGGTTATGAGATTGTTGTTTCAATTAAAAAATCAAGCATACTGCAATTTTATTTTTTTTAATTCGTCCATATTTGAATGAATGTGCTGAAACATTTATCGGATTTTGTCAGTCAAATATGGACGAATTAAAAAAAATAAAATTGCAGTTTGCTTGATTTTTTGATTGAAACAACAATCTCATAACCACAAGAAGTTAAATGTTGTTATAACAATTTTAATTTTTTTGGTACGCAGCTTCACTTTTAATTGAGCAGGTAGTTGAACCTTTCTGCGGTTTGTAAACAGATCGGACGGGTCTGGTCTGTCGAGTGGCGGAAGGTGGTGGGGAAAGGTTGCTAGGGGAAATGTCTATACCTGGGGTTCATCTCTAGGTGACGGCCACTGTAGATACAAATATGAGTGGAGGACAAAATCTATGGTTATGTCTATAACCAAAGATTTGTAATCTTTGGTCTAACGTAGGTCTATAACTATCATTATCAACGATCTACATACGAGTTGTTGAAAATAAAATGTCGCGACATTAGCGTGGATAATATTACATTTTAAAACGTGTTTTTTATCACAATGGATTGTTCTCCCTTGTTTGTCGTGCATATTGTGTCTGCGGCTCCTGTTTCGCTCCTTCTAATGATTATACAACACACCACGTGCTTTGGGCGCGGTCGCAATGCTAAGTGATACGTTCTACCACATCCATCTTAATACGTATTAGATTATATTGAAGTGTCTTGTCTGTTGACAACATGACTTAAATGTTGTGTCTGGCTGGAGAGATAAATGCTGCGTCACAGATCAAGGCCCATTTAATCTTCATGACATGAGTGTTTATTTGTCCAGAAATAGAATAATACATTCAAATATACTCAGCCGGCTTGGGCTGGATAATAGATTCGTTGGTCAACACTTTTAACAAGAGGAGTGGGGGGAGAATTGTTTCATTTGTATAACTAATGAATTGTTCGTCTTCATTGGCGTCGTTGCTAAAATATGAGATGGAAAGCCCAGATAATGGTTTGAGTATGTTGAACATATTTATAACTTACTTTAATTTTTGCAATTTACTGTGGGCGTGAGTGTTTGAAATGTGTCTTACACAGCCACATGTATTTGTGATAGTTTTGAGTAGTATTTCCAGGTAAAAGTGCGTGTATCGGCCCAGCTCGCTTACAGTCGGGTTTCTGCGGCCTTGATGACACAAGTATAATAATTGCTGACTATGTAAATTAGAGCGGGACGGTGACAGAGCAACAACCTGTGCAACTGCCAACATGTATTATTCAGAGGTTCGTTCTCAAGACAATGGCCGTATGGCGTATGTGTCTTCAGGTGCCTCGCTAGGACTACCCTAGTTATATGTCGCTAGGACTGTCGTAGTTATTTTATTTTTATTTTTTTATTTTATTTAAAATGAAGCCTCTTTTACAATCTTTGGATTACATTATGAAATGTATAGAATTTTTGAGTTGTCAATGTTTTAACTTAATAACTACTCTAGCTACATACACATTCACCAATACAGTGTTATCTAAGACTACAATATTATTACAATGTTACAATATTACTATTACTAATTAATATACTTCAATACTTATTTGCCGGCTAGAGTGAGAGTGGTTCTGCAAAGTATTCCCCTACAGAGTAGTAGCATCTCCTTAAAAGTGCATCTTTAACTGCTTTTTTAAATTTGTTTAGATCGTTTATTTCTTTAAAGCTAGAGTTAAGAGTATTATATATTCTAATTCCACTCTCTGCTAAACCTTTTTGTCTTTTTGTTAGGTTGCACTGGGTTACTCTCAGTTGACTTTTATTTCTAGTATTTCTATCGTGAATGTTTGAGTTTACAGTAAATAGGTTAAGGTGGGTATGAACAAAGATGATTACTTCATATATATAGGCACAGGGCATGGGGAGAATGCGAAGAGCTTTAAATATGGGTTTGCAGCTAGCCCTGGAGCCAGCTTGATCAATAACTCTAACCGCTTTTTTCTGGAGTACAAAAATTCCCTTAGCACCAGTCCCATTCCCCCATATGGCAATACCATATGTCATTATGGAATGAAAGTAGGCAAAGTAAACGGATTTATTTGTGTTTTTATTTACTAGGTTGCTTAGCCGTCTTAGAACAAAACATGCACTAGCTAGTTTTGGGAGTAAGCTTTTTATGTGAGTTTTCCAATTTATGTTACTGTCTAAATAGAGGCCTAAGAATTTTGCATCGATATCAAGCGGCACTTGTGTTCCATTGGAGGTGATTGTAGTTTTTGTTACTGTACTATTCCCTGCATGAAAATTTATTATTTTAGTTTTGTCTGTATTTAACGCTAGATCATTCATTGAGAACCATTCATTGTTCTCACTGATTGCATTTCCGGCATAACCTTCTACTTCCTCCCACTCTCCCCCTGTTAAAATTTCATTGGTGTCATCTGCAAATTGAAATAGCGTTCCAGTAGTAATATTTGCTGGTAGATCATTAGTTAGTATAATAAACATAGTTGGGCCTAAAATTGAGCCTTGCGGTACCCCTGTTTTGATCTCTCTAAAGCTGGAGCACATGTCTTGCTCTCTATTTAGTTTACTATCGACATGCATTATGTGTACACGCTGTTGTCTACTACTAAGATAGGACTCAAACCATTGCTGTATCCCCCCTCTAATTCCATAGTGATTCATTTTGCCTATAAGAGTTTGGTGGTTTACCGTATCGAACGCTTTTGAGAGGTCTAAGAGGAGGCCAAGCACTTTTTCTTTTTTGTCTAGAGATTCTAGTATTTTTTCAGTGAGGGAGAAGGCTGCCGTCAACGTAGACCTTCCTCTTCTAAAACCGTGCTGGTTATCGTTAATAATTTGATTGTCATCTAAATATTTGGTTAGTCGGTTATGCATGACCTTTTCAAGTATTTTAGAGAAAATTGGGAGCAATGATATTGGACGATAGTTCCTAGCATCATTATGTTGTCCCTTTTTGTATATTGGAATTGTTTTGGTATTTTTAAACCACTGGGGAAAGATACTGGTGCTAAGAGAGTTGTTACATATTATAGTTAAGGGGTAGCATATGAGTTTAGCTGCATATTTAACTATTTTTGCACTCAATCCATAGATATCAGTGGAGCTAGTGTTTTTCATATTTTGAATTATCATATATATTTCCTCACAATTAGTAGGCTCTAGAATCATAGGTGGGTATGCAATTGGAATAGTATTAGTTCTTAGTTTATTTATGGCTTCTAAAGTGTGGCCAGCAGTGGGGTTTATATTACAGCTTGCTGCTGTGTTAACAAAGGAATGGTTAAATATGTTTGCTATTTGGACCGGGTTAGTTATTACTTGTCCATTTGATATGAGTTCAATGTTTTTATGTGTGGTGTTGTTTTTACCGGATTCATTTTTAATTATTCTCCAAGTGGTTTTTATTTTGTTTTGTGATTGTAGGATTTGGGCTTCGAGTTTTGCCTTTTTAGCCTGCCTTTTTACTCTTTGAAAAATTTGCTTGTATGTCTTGTGTTTTTGCACATTTTCATCTGTGGGTTTGAGTGTTTTCAGCTTGTACAATTTGTTTAGTGTATGGCTAGATGTTATTATGCCCTTTGTGATCCAATTTGTACTATTCCTCCTTTTTGTTTGTCTTTCTTTTTGTGGGAATGAATCATTAAAATGTTTACAGAAGATTCTAATTAGTTCTTGTGCTTGAGTTTCCACACAAGTACTGTTGTAAATGGAATCCCAGGTTTCATTTTGAAGTAAAGTATTAAACTGAGAGAAGTTATTTTTGCTAAAGATCCTTACTTTTCTTTTTGGTAGTTGTGCGTGATTTTTATTTATCAAACCTGATGATTCAATGCTAAGTACTAAAGCATTATGGTCAGAGAAGTGTATCATTTGATTTAGTACAGTACAGTGTTCACTTGATACATTTGTTATTATATTATCTATAGCGGTTTGTGAGTGTTGAGTACACCTGGTTGCCGTATTAACTAGTGCTGTGGCCTTGAAAGTCTCTAGCAGGGTAGTGAGAGTTTGTCTATTATTGTTATCCACTAGAAAATCTATATTGATGTCCCCACAGATGAACAGTGATTTGTTTTCTCTGGTTAACTTTATAAGGACTGACTCTATTTTCTCAAAGAATACCGTGAGGTCACCATTAGGAGTACGGTAGACTGAGATGATTACAGTATTGAGTGTATGGAATTCTATTGCTATGCATTCAAAATCTTTTTCAACTGATAAGGCTGCAATGTCATCCCTAATAGAAATGTCATTGTGTCGGGTACTCACGAGCATGCACACACCTCCTCTATTAGCTATGCTCCGGCAAAATCCAGTGGGGCGACTAAAGTTGGGCAGTGTTATTGTTTCTAGTTCATATTCCCTTAACCAGTGTTCTGAGAGGCAAATTGCATCTAGTTTCCTATCAAGACTATTTATGAAAGTTTCTAAATCTTCTACGCAATGTGCTATTCCTTGTATGTTTAGTGAGAGTATGTCAAAAGTAGGCCTATCAATTTGTGAGACTGATTTTTTTGTTTTTATTTTATGGGGTGTTAGGCCTATACTGTTCTCTCTAGCTTCATTTTGTATTACGTTGGCAGTATTTGTTGTTTGACAGTACGAAAATTTACAATCTTAGATTTACTGAGTACTTTATGATGCACTTTGGTGACTCGGGGTGGTTGTTTTCTGGAGGCGATTGTTTTCTGAGGCTCTACCGGCCTGGTGGTATCCTGGTTCGGCTCGGCTGGCACGATGGTCTGCAGGGATGGCTCTACCGGCTTGGCAGTATCCTGGTTCGGCTCGGCTGGGACGGTGGTCTGCAGGGAAGGCTCTACCGGCATGTTGGTCTCCTGATACGGCTCGGCTGGCACAGTGGTTTGCAGGGAAGGCTCTATCGGCCTGGTGGTCTCCTGGTTCGGCTCGGCTGGCACGGTGGTCTGCAGGGAAGGCTCTACCGGCATGGTGGTCTCCTGGTTCGGCTCGGCTGGCACGGTGGTCTGCAGGGATGGCTCTATCGGCCTGGTGGTATCCTGGTTTGGCTCGGCTGGCACGGTGGTTTGCAGGGAAGGCTCTATCGGCCTGGTGGTCTCCTGGTTCGGCTCGGCTGGCACGGTGGTCTGCAGGGAAGGCTCTACCGGCATGGTGGTCTCCTGGTTCGGCTCGGCTGGCACGGTGGTTTGCAGGGAAGGCTCTATCGGCATGGTGGTCTCCTGGTTTGGCTCGGCTGGCACGGTGGTTTGCAGGGAAGGCTCTACCGGCATGGTGGTCTCCTGGTTCGGCTCGGCTGGCACGGTGGTTTGCAGGGAAGGCTCTATCAGCATGGTGGTCTCCTGGTTCGACTCGGCTGGCACGGTGGTTTGCAGGGAAGGCTCTACCGGCGTGGCGGTCTCCTGGTTCGGCTCGGCTGGCACGGTGGTTTGCAGGGAAGGCTCTATCGGCATGGTGGTCTCCTGGTTCGACTCGGCTGGCACGGTGGTTTGCAGGGAAGGCTCTACCGGCATGGTGGTCTCCTGGTTCGACTCGGCTGGCACGGTGGTTTGCAGGGAAGGCTCTACCGGCATGGTGGTCTCCTGGTTCGACTCGGCTGGCACGGTGGTTTGCAGGGAAGGCTCTACCGGCGTGGCGGTCTCCTGGTTCGGCTCGGCTGGCACAGTGGTCTGTAGGGATGGCTCTACCGGCGTGGCGGTCTCCTGGTTCGGCTCGGCTGGCACAGTGGTCTGTAGGGATGGCTCTACCGGCACCGCTAACTTGTGGGTTGAGTGTGGCATCCCTGTCACAGTGGGTTTTGCTAGAGCAATGTCTAGTTCTTTGGTTGGTTTGTCCTGAGCTAGCAGTAGCTGGCTAATGTATAGGCACAACTTCTTTTTGCCGATTTGGTTAAGATGTAAGCCGTGATTGGTGTAGTCTTTCCTTTGTAGTTGAGCCGGGTTGTTGTTTTGGAAAATGACATTACTGATATTTTTTAGGTTTAATTCAAGTGTCGAGTTGATGGAGCGTATTGTATTGTTAATAGATGGTTTGTCGAATCTGTCCAATACAGGAATCACTATGATTTTGCTTTTGGTAGAGCACCCCTCAATTAGTCTGCTGACAGGGAGCACTATCAAGTCGCGCACTTGATTCCTTTGTTGTGGGTTGTTGTGTAGTGTCGACAGCAATTCTGAGTCATTTGTACCAGCTATAACCACTACGACTTTATCATCCTTAGAACATCGTTTATCATCGTCGTTAATGAGATTGGGTTTTGCAACATCTTTCATGAGTCCACTTGGCTTGAACAATGATGTGACATGGTATTTTTGTTTAAGGATTGGCTGCAGGAGTTCCTGCAGTCCTCTTCCATGGCTGTCAGCCAGTATAGTGACTAGGCCTAGTCTCTTAGACGTAACTTCCTCTTCTTCTGTATTCCCCACCGTTTTCTTGTTAGCCTTGCCGTCGTCGTTATTTTGTTGTCTGTTCAGGTTGTAGTAGTCTCGGAGCACAGAGAATTTGTTTTTTGTGGGTACGTTGTTGGTACGTGTGGGCTTTGGACTCCATCGTTGTGGAGATTCTGCGTTGTTCTGCGCAGACGTTCTGCGCTGGTTACCGTTGAGATGGCGGTGGTACTTGGCGTCTTCTTGCCTGGCGGCTAGATTCGCATTGATCCCTGATGTGTTGTCTAGTTTGAGGTTATGTACCTCAATTTCATGCTGCATCGCACCTATGCAGTTCCACAAGTGCTCCAATTTGGCAGATGTCTCATACATACACTTACTCAGTTGTTCTAGTTGATTTGTATATGTCTAGTTGATTATGTTATATTATTATGATCTAGTTGATTTGTATATGTCTAGTTATATGTCGTCGTACCTAAAGTGGGCACGACCAAATCTTGGTGACATAAATCATGTATATGTATATTTCGCTCAGCAAACTCATGAAGACAAAATATAGTGAAATATCAACAATAAAACATAATATTTGACTTGTGAATGTGTAGTAAGATCCAGGGAAGATTTATAGTACTAAGGTTTGCTTGACAATTTAGCAGTTAGGCATCTTAGAATTTCGAAGTTGGTGAGCTCGAGGAAACTGTCCAGTGTCTCACTGGATAGACACCTAGTCCCTTACCGTGGCGGAGGTCGTGGAGTTGTCCAGGGGGTCCGCCACTGGATGGTGCAAGGTCGCGACCCCACACTCCGACTCCGACACGTTCACGTGGACGCTGTCGTTCTTGACGATAGGAACGGCCATCGCGACGATAGCGATCGTCAGATTCACCCGCAACATGTAGTTGAACATGAAGCCCAGGATCACCATCATGTTGAGCACTTGCAGACATGTTATGCGGTCTGAAACATGGAACAAGCAACATGTAGTTGAACATGAAGCCCAGGATCACCATCATGTTGAGCACTTGCAGACATGTTATGCGGTCTGAAACATGGAACAAGCAACATGTAGTTGAACATGAAGCCCAGGATCACCATCATGTTGAGCACTTGCAGACATGTTATGCGGTCTGAAACATGGAACAAGCAACATGTAGTTGAACATGAAGCCCAGGATCACCATCATGTTGAGCACTTGCAGACATGTTATGCGGTCTGAAACATGGAACAAGCAACATGTAGTTGAACATGAAGCCCAGGATCACCATCATGTTGAGCACTTGCAGACATGTTATGCGGTCTGAAACATGGAACAAGCAACATGTAGTTGAACATGAAGCCCAGGATCACCATCATGTTGAGCACTTGCAGACATGTTATGCGGTCTGAAACATGGAACAACCACTTGTTACTTCTGTATTGTTCAACACAAGAATGAGTAGATAATCGACCCTAGCTGAAATCTAAAAAAAAAAAGAAAGAAAAAAAAAAAAGTAAACGAAAAAATAGTTGTCGAAGAGAATACATATTCAAAACACGTATGAGCAACCGACAATGATTATGGGTTCATACATTGGGAGAGGGAAGAAATGAAAACTCTTTAGCGCGCGGACCGAATCAGGATCTCATTCGTACTTGTCGCACCCCCAACCGGTCAGCTCAGTTCCTCTCAATGTTATGTCTTCTATCACCGCGTCTCGATTAGCCTCGTTGCACGAACAATTAGCGCAACGTACCGTGAATAGAGAACAGAAAGAGTTGAATGTGGTCAGGACGATTTCACCTGTGACTGTGCGTGTCCGACTGTGCGTGTCCCACTGTGCGTGTAGCGGTCAAGACAATTGTCAAGTCGAACACTCGTCAGGTTTCACGGTTCAAGGAAGACTTTCGCACGAGAGGGAAACGAACTTACGTGTTCAAGTGTCACTTGTCCATAGTTCAGTAGTTCCTAGACTCTGTCTAACGCTATCTGGGGACAAGCTACTCCGTGTTTGTACACCCCTTACTACTCTCCGTTGTTGCCCACTACACGAGTATATCGACAACCCGCCTTCACCATATTAAGGACTTTGACATAAAACGATGAGTTTTTAAATGCTTACAAATAAAATAAATAAATTCGTATTTATAGAGTCTACCCACTCAGTAACAAGACTGATTTTCAGTGGGGGACTTTAATTTAAAGCGACTAAACCAACCCTGTAGGCTCCAAACATCATCGACAAGTGAGCGATAACCAATCAAAGAACTATATTTCAAATATGAAACAATGAATCAGTGATTGGACAGTGCGAACACCTGCGGACAAATGTCAGAATCAACAAGGCCGATTCAGAACAACTTTGAATTTATCGAGTACTTCGTTGCTAGGACGGCTCCAAAGTCACCGTTTACTTATTTCTAAGACAAGAAGTGATAGAATTGAATCTATAACGAGATCTTTTTTTTTAGTCAACCAGTAAATTTTCAGATGCGGATAAATCAATTACGACCAAAAGTCCTCAAGAGTGATTCATCCTGATGCACGATGACAATATTGGGCAAGACACTTACAGACTCACTACTTCTCTGGTTCAACGGTCACGGTTCAAGGGGTTTAGAAAGGGTTGAGAATGTGTAATATTGGCCAACATCTAAGTCACATTGTAGACCGGGTCGGACAGGGTTATACTCTGCTTGTCATCTCATCTCACTCCTACCAGTGTTTTGACAGGACGACGGGCTGACAGTCTATAACACATGCTTGACAGAATACTAAACAAAAACAAGTGTTTATTCAGTTTAATTGCGTGTTTACAAACGTGACAAAACTTGTTTGTTGGGCTCAAAGTCTGTATGCGTATGACGTCACAGCCTTGTGCGTCTGTGTCTTCTAGAAACATCCATCTATCGTACAAAGTACGTAATGTGTTGCATACGTCACTACAAAGTACAAACACACTTTGTTGTGGTTGATTTGTTTTCAAGAATCCATTCAAAACAGTTTCAAATACAGCCGAAGCAAACATGTATGCAGAGATAGCAACACACAACTAAGCTATAATAGCATTGGAGCACACTGCCTTAGACCATCATACCCATCACAGAATGCTTTGATCCTGCGTGGGGCAAGTATGCACAGATTGGGGAAGTTAGTAAGTGAGCGGGGGTGTTGGGGAAAAGTTATGCATTGATTGAAGCGATGGAACACGGAAGTGCTGTGCGACCATACGAGCTAATACAATGCTAATACGGTAAAGCCATAATAGGTTCGAAGTTGAACAACAGTTGAAGTTGAACTTGTAAATTAATAGACAATAACATACACTAATATCAATTTGTTTCTAATAGTTTAACTGAAATTATCACTTAGCAAACAAAATATAACTGTAACGGCAAGTGCGAGTAAAAATCTTGCCACGAAACTGTATTCGAGTATTTGACTTCTTTGCCAATGTGTGTCCGATAACTTTCTGTTGTTATTACACATTCTAGAACAACACAAAATAAAGTCGTCGTCTGGCTTATTTGTGTCTTGTTAAGCGAGCGAAGCGAGCGTTTCCACTTGACTCTTATGGCACTTCGTTCTGTTTTTTTTTTTGTTTATTTGTTTGTTTGTTTGTTTGTTTGTTTTTTGTTTGTTTTTGTTTTTATGTCCGTCGATAGCGGTCGAACGGAAAGTCAGATCAACTTGAAATTTGGACCATCCACAAGCCTCGATGTGGATTGAAGGTGTATAGTTTTGAGGCAAAATCGTTCGAAAAGTTACAAAGTTACACCATAGTTACTGCAAAATATTTTTCTGAAACAAAATGGCGGCAAAATGTGAGATAGCCAGATTTTTCTACAGATTTTTCCGGTCACGAATATGTTAATGTAATGGCGATCTTATAAACATTGGCAAAGTTACACAAAAGTTACTCGAAAATATATTTTTGAAACACAGTTACGGCAAAATGTGAGGTGGCTATGTTATAGTAAATTTTTGTCCGGTTACGAATATACTAATGTAAACGCAATCCGATACGTTTAAGAGGCAGAAATTACATTTCTATTGCTGTCAATAACTGTTAGTAACGGTGGCGGACCGCGGCGAAAACATGACAGCGAAAATTCTTAGCAACGCACATTGCACTGCATCCAACAATGTCGGGAAGTATAATAGCTATGGAAATTAGAAACATTTTTTCAATGCGCATTCTTGAATAGGGAATATGCATGTTAATTTTTTTCGTCGTTACCAAATTAACGACGATGTTATGAAGTCAAAAATATTTTATTTTCCCATTTTCGTAAATATTTCCAGTCAAGAAAGTGAGCTGAAAATTTCACAAATAATTATGTTGGGAAAAACAGGTCATGACGTCAGAACTGACTAATATCAATCAGCCTATCACGCAAAGATAATCAAAGATCGTATTTATGTCAAATATCTCACTAAAATGAGTGTATTTATATTGTTATTCGGTTCCAAAATAAATAATAATTGTGTTCAGCAATTAATTTACACCACTGGTATGATTATTTGTAATAATGTAACATTATTTCAGTATTTGATAGTAGTAGGTAGTACGGCACTATGGAGTCAAAGATGGCCGCCGAGGTTATTGACCTCAGGCACGTGTCACTAGGCACGTGCCACTTGGCCGCCGAGGTTATTGACCTCAGGGCACGTGCCACTTCCCCTCTTGAGGTATGTCATTAACCTAAGGGGAGGGGGAGGGGAGGGGAGGGGGCCCACGTGACCACTTATGTAAGAGCCCCCACGTGACAGCCGCCATTTTGTTTTCGTGGCCGCCATTTTGTTTTCATGGCCGCCATTTTGTATACAGCAGTGCGCTCTAGTAGCTATTGCGAGAACCTCTTCCGCCATTTTGAATATTCAAATTTTCCCGCTATACTAGCGCGCTCTGGTAGCTAATGAAGGAACTATTGCCTTCAAGTGAAGACACTTTGTAAAAAAACTTTGGCGACGAGTGGATTCGAACCATAGCCAGACCGGACCTTCAGTTCCACAAGCAGACACGCTAACCATTCGGCTACCGAGACACCTTACTGTGTACGTGTTAAAATGTGTATATAACTTAATAGCTTGCTGAGCTCGGCTATTAGTTAATAGCTTGTGTTAATTGTTCGTTCAAAGTCCAACTCGTGTACAAATAGCAAACGTCAGTGTTTTAAGCAGAGCTTAATAGCTTGATGAGCTCGACTATTAATTAATTGTTTTTGTTAAGTGGTCGATCAAAGTCCAACACGTGCAAATGTCAGTGCTCTCAGGCGACTGACCGTTGCTACGTGTGATTTGCAAGGTTTGCTATATTCATGTGACCAAGTCTCAACATGCTTCATTACACTTCTTGCATTGATACAAGTAACAACTGTAGCTCGGCAGTCTTGTAACCTGTGTTATGGTGTTTGTGTGCGTGTGTTAGTGTCAGTGTGGGTTTTTGTGTAATTTACGTGTGAATTGAAACAGTCCAATTCTTTATTTGTATTTTTAAATAATGTCAACATATCATGGATTTTAACATAGAGAACTTATTTCCCATTTCAAAGGGTACATGTAATAAATCTCATTATTATAAATTAGTTCGCAATAGACTTCAAGAAGCTATCGTACTAAATATCAGTGAAATCTCTCATAATAGACGGCGACAGGTCCGCAACACGGTTTGTGAGTTTTATTTGTTTTTATGTTTAACAATTGATCGGGAACATTTTAATTTTTCGTGTGACGTATGTGGCCAAGAGTTTGTTGAGTGGGACGACGACGACAGCGTTTATAGGCCCAATTTCAATGTTCAACCTCGACCATTCGAACACATGGACTATGCAGAACAAGTCTCATACATAGAAGAGGTCTCGACAACTATCGATACCCCTTTAAATCTTCAAAAAAGTGCATTGCTTCATTTATTGGCTTGTATCAATAAATTGCATCCTAATATTTCTGAACAGTGCTTAGATGCAGCACAACGAGGTGCGTGTGCGTTGCTTACAAGAATTAAACTTCTATTTCAAGACACATCAAGTAAGTGTGAATGCGAGCAGTGTAGGGAAATCGATGTAGGGATTTATAACCCTCCTCCTACAAATCGCGTAGATGAAGACGATGATGATGACATTATAATGCTTGAAGAATAAACTTTTGGTTGGTTGTGTTAAAAACGAGTAATTATATTTGATACATTTAAGATGGATGAAATTTTGGAAACAATCTTACCTAGCTTTGTGCCAGCCACTGATTCACAAGTATTGGATGTATTAAATGATCTTGAATTAACTCCTGTAAATATAGAGAATATAAATATTGTAGAGCTGCTAGATGGTACACAGCCAACAAACTCGCAAACTATTAGTGCCGTAGAAGCAATTAACTTAGATTTTTTTGGATTTTCATCGCAAATAAACCGTGTGCCATGTGATATAAATATTGTAGAGCTGCTAGATGGTACACAGCCAACAAACTCGCAAACGGTTAGTGCCGTAGAAGCAATTAACTTAAATTTTTTTGATATTTCATCGCAAATAAACCGTGCGCCATGTGATGTAGTTGACAGTGAACCACAAGACTCTTCTTTGCCAGCTGTAGATTTTCTTTTGGATCAACAACAACAACAACAACACTCAGGGTAAGTCAATATTTTGTCGCTAGAATAAATTAATATGTAACCAACAAAAATTATGGTATTCATAAACTGAAAACTTATTGCGTTATATTTAAATCACCAATGATTACTATTTTGAAATCTAACCGTGTGCAGGCATAAGGAAATCAATTCTTTTATTGTGCAATAATAAGTGCAGGTGTTTTATTTAGAAACATTTAGTTGGATATATGTATTCTTATAATGTAACTATTATTCAGGTATCAAGAGAGCGGCAGTCAGGCCCCGAATAGTGGGGGCGAAGATGAACCTCGCACAAGCACATACATGTGGCGGCCGTGGCAGTCGTCGCAGCAAACGGCCCCGCCACAACAGCCGCACCCGCAACAGTCGCGACCTAAGAAATTGAATCGACTGCAGCTCCCACGGTTAGTAAAAATGCATAATAATAATAATAATAATAATAATAATAATAATTGTAATCGCTAGAATAATAATAACTGTTGTATTATGTTTTTTCTTTTACAGTAAGACTCAGGTAGAGGGCACAGGTCTACGCAAGAAACGAACTAGATACACGTCAGATTTCGAATTATTTGAAAGAGTGTTGAATGTACCATATGGCGACAGTTCTGAAGAAGAAGAAGAACCACCGGGGCAATCGCAGCAGGAGCAGCCGCCACAACAACAACAACAGTCGCACCCGCAACAGTCGCGACCTAAGAAATTGAATCGACTGCAGCTCCCACGGTTAGTACAAAATGCATAATAATAATAATAATAATAATAATAATAATAATAATTATAATAATAATAATAATAATAATAATAATAACAGTAATTGCTAAACAAATAATAACTGTTGTGTTATGTTTTTCTTTTACAGTAAGACTCAGGTAGAGGGAACAGGTCTACGCAAGAAAAGAATTAAATACACGTCAGATTTCGAATTATTTGATAGAGTGTTGAATGTACCATATGGCGACAGTTCTGAAGAAGAAGAAGAACCACGTGAACAAACCTCAATTCATGCAACTAGGCGCAACACAGTTCCTATTGACGAAGACGGGGCTGTCCCTTCCACCTCTACGGCCCAGTCACCAGTACCTCTAAAACAGCTACATCAACTGCAAATGCATCTTGGGTGAGTCATTAATAATGCAATATTTATCACATTTACAAATGAATTTATTTATGTACTCAAATTATTGCCCACACACACACACTCGATCATATATATATTAATTAAACATTCAAGCTTAAATATCAATTGGCTTTATATTTGAAATAAGTAAAATAAAGTAAAATAAAATAAATAGATAATTATTAAAATCACACATTTCCTTGAATGTGGTCTGTTTTTCTCATCATCATATCTAATTTCATGTAAAATTTTTATAGCAGTGATCAAGCTGGAGGTAAATGGAACCTTAGGCCTCAAATTGACGGAGCCATCGCATCCTCA
The DNA here is from genome assembly GCA_945910005.1 of Isoperla grammatica. Classification (NCBI taxonomy): domain Eukaryota; kingdom Metazoa; phylum Arthropoda; class Insecta; order Plecoptera; family Perlodidae; genus Isoperla; species Isoperla grammatica. The sequence goes on from OX246737.1 coordinate 2,544,312, forward strand.
TCTCGCCAGCAACTGCAACACGAGGAGGAACAGGAACATCGACCAAACATCACAAAAGGATTTTCAATAGTAAGTGATACTTCAGAATCCAATAAGATTTTCCGGCATACCCGAAACCGCCACACCATCTTATTTGACAATATACCGTTCGGTACCGATCCGCATCAATGGTTAGAAAGAACACTCAACAACCTTATTGAAAGTCTTACGAGTGATTTACAAATACATCCAGTCGATAAAGTAAGTTTCAAATTTATAAGCGAAGCTTCTCCGGACAAACCCGTATATGTCTCATTTCGTTTATTAAACCAACTTAATGGTGACGTAATTTTAAATGCAATTGAGAGCGTAATCCAAAGTAATGCCGACTTCCTCACATCGGGACCTCTCACGGCTACGCTAACACACATTGAAATGCCACATGGTGCCGGCAGGAGAGTGGCTGCAAAATACGTGTCGGACAAGGATTATGTAAATGCCAAGAGAAAAATAATCTCCATTAACAATAATAACGAAGAAAATAAGTTATGCTTGGCTATGGCTCTTGTAGTAGGCATAAGCTTAAAGGATGGCACAACAAAAGAAAAGCGAGCCAGCTTGATCCGCAGAAAGAATACTCTTATGCTCAAAGCACAAGAATTGTGCGCCAATGCAGGTGTAGACCTTACAAATGGTGGCGGGATAACGGAAGTACGTCAATTTCAAGACTTCCTTGCAGAATATCAGATATCTGTTTTCACGGACCGTAGAGGACGTGAAGTCATGTTTCAAGGACCATTTACCACAGCCGCCCATCCGAGAAAAAATATTGACCTGTATTTATACGAACATCATTATAATGTGATTACGTCGGTGACTGCAGCATTTGACACAACCTACTACTGCCGTCCATGTCGTGTTTGTTTTGATCATGTTGGTGGTCATTCGTGTCCAGACACATGCAGCCAATGCCACAACAGCAACAAATGCTCTGATGCAGTACCAACCATAAAGTGCCAAACCTGTTGGCGTACCTTTAAAGGCCCTGAATGTATGCAGAACCATCTAAAACCAACGTACACAAATCAACGCACTGTCTGTGACGTACATCGTATATGTAACATATGTTGCAAATATGTTAATTTACGGGACCGTCAAAAGCATACTTGCGGGGAAACATACTGTCACCTTTGCCGAAAGTTTTGTCCTCAAAATCATCGCTGCTATATGTTACCGACCAAACCATCGAAGAAGAAGAAGAAAGATGATAGTGACAAAATGATGTACATATTTTACGATATTGAGGCCACGCAATGCACGCCATTAGAAACAAATCCTCGTGTAATGGAACACGTACCAAATCTTCTTGTTTCCCAACAATGCTGTGTTCAATGTGTGGGTCTACCAATAGAAAACGAATGCAATGTATGTTCACCTGGTGAAGACCGAATGCAAATATTTAATGGTGCCCAACCCGTCAATGACTTCATTGCCCACTGCAGGCGAAGAAGGCCAAGTATAAAGAACATTGTTGCCCTTGCCCACAATATGAAGGGATATGACGGTCACTTCATTCTGCGTCACCTTGTGGAAGACCTAGATTGGGCACCTGAAATCATACAAACTGGTGCAAAACTGCTTTCTGTTTCATGCAATGACATTGATTTCAAAGATACACTGAATTTTATACCAATGCCACTTAAAAATTTCCCTAAGACATTCAGTTTGTCCAATATAAAGAAGGGTAACTTTCCGCATCTTTTTAATCGGCCGGAAAACTTTGACTATGTAGGTGCATTGCCTGAGCCGGAATTTTATGGCGCTGATCAGATGTCTAAAAAAGATCGCTCTGAATTCCTAACGTGGCACATCGAGCAGATGAAACGTAACACTATTTTTGACTTTAAAAAAGAAATAGTTGATTATTGTATTGACGATGTTACGATTCTTAGACAAGCCAGCGTGAAATTCAGGGATGAATTTCTTGCGTCAACAGGTATTGATCCTTTCTGGGATGCAATCACCATTGCTGGCGCCTGTATGCAAGTTTACAAGAAAAACTTCCTTGTTTCAAATGCAATACCTCTTCTTCCGCCTGGAGGCTACAGGATGGCTGATCGTCAATCGTTTGTTGCGTTATGCTGGTTGCGTTGGGTGGCGCACAGCGAGGGGCTTAACATCCAAACTTCCGAAAATGGTCGTGAAGTGAAGCTCCTAGGGCGATTCAAAGTGGATGGATACCACGATGACGGCAACGGTAACAAGACCGTGTATGAAATGCATGGCTGTTACTGGCATGGTTGCCCTACCTGTTTTCCTGAACAAAATAAGGTGATATGCCCAGACACACAGCATACGATGGGGAAGCGGCTGGAGGCGACTAGGACCAAAGTGAATCTTCTACGTGATGCCGGCTACAAGGTGATTGAGATGTGGGAGTGTTCGTTTAGCAAACTTAAAGAAGCAAATACGGATTTAAAAGTATTCCTCGCTCAACATCCACGTACCCATGAAATGCCGCTTCAACCGCGAGATGCATTCTTTGGTGGTCGCACCAATTGTACCAAAACGTACTACAAGGTAAAAGAGGGTGAACAAATTCACTATTTCGACATTTGTAGTTTGTACCCCTTCATAAACAAATATGGCCGCTATCCTCTGGGGCACCCAACAATTTACGTAGGCACACAGTGCAAGGACTTTGTGAATGGCAATTTCAACAACCTAGACCATGTTGAGGGACTAATTAAATGTAGTATTTTACCCCCCAACGATTTGTACCACCCTGTACTGCCTACTCGTGTTGATGGTAAGCTGCTCTTTGCCTTGTGCAGACGATGTGCAGCAGAAGGAAGACAAGTAGACTGTATTCATCATGACGATGACCGTATACTGACAGGCACATGGATAGCTGCTGAAGTCAAGAAAGCGGTTCAGCTTGGCTACAAAGTGACAGAAATTTTTGAAATTTGGCAATATAGGACCACGTGTTACAATAAGTTAACAAAACAAGGTGGCTTATTTGCCAACTATGTAAATACATTTCTGAAAATGAAAGTGGAGGCAAGCGGGTGGCCTTCCTGGTGTACATCCGACGAAGATAAAACTAACTACGTGGCCATGTTTGAAGATCGTGAAGGAATACAGTTGGACCCTTCGAAGATTGAACTCAATCCAGGACAGCGAGCTATGTCCAAGCTCATGCTCAATTCTTTATGGGGAAAATTCGGTCAGAGAAATGACCTGACAAAGCATAAAATAGTGGAAACATATGCTGATCAGGTAGAAATACTTGGAAATCCACGCAACGACGTCATAAGCTGCGAACCTCTGTCGGATACAAAAATGCTAATTTCGTGGACAGAGAACGTGAACGACGAGACTCCATCACCATCTACCAACGTAGTTATCGCAGCTTATACAACAGCTCTCGCTAGACTAACGCTCTTCTCGTACCTTGAAATGCTCGGCGAACGTATACTCTATTACGATACAGACAGTATCATTTTCGTTAGTCGTCCTGGCGATACCAACCCTACAGTGGGTGATTTCCTAGGTGATATGACTGACGAGTTAATAGAGTATGGATCAGGGTCATACATTGAAGAGTTTGTCAGCGGTGGACCCAAAAACTACTCATTTAAAGTGAGATGTGGAGGAAACCCTGAAACTACAAAGACAATCTGTAAAGTAAGAGGTTTATCTCTTAATCATTCTGCATGCAAGATTGTGAACATGGAGACCATGCGAAATATGATCTTGAACAATGCGGCACCCGTAACTGTACATAATCCACACAAGATCGCCAGGTTACCGCACTACAAGATCGTGAGCAGGAAAGAAGATAAGCTATACCGAACGGTAGTAACAAAGAGACGACACATTGAAAACAATGACACCCTACCCTATGGTATCAAGCGTGTTCGTCAGACGTGAAGAGGGTAGATACACTCTTTGCTTGTGTAAATATAGTGGGTTTTGTAAGCCTAGAGTAACATCACCATACTCTAAGTGGATCTTTCCCACTAAAAACAAAAAAGGTCCCCATCGATGACTGGAACTTTGACGTAGTGATGGGGCTTTTCTAACTAATACCAGTCAGGTGATTGAAAAAACTAATATGTCATATAAAGAAGCTTATTTTCAATACATCAACAGTTACAACAATGGACCCGCAGTGGAAACATCCATTCACAGCATTAATCTGTGGTCCTACAGGATGTGGTAAATCACATTTTGTTACAAAATTTATACAATATCTCCCTGCACTTGTCAATAAGCCAATAAATGAAATAGTTTGGTGTTATTCTGAATGGCAAGATCTCTACGAAACAAATAAGAATAACATTATACGTTTTCATCAAGGATTACCTCAGCTTGAAGATTTCCCTCCCAATGACTGTGCCCGATTAGTAATAATTGACGATATGATGCGTGAAGCTGACGAAAAAATTGTAGATTTATTTACTAAAGGATCACATCATCGAAATCTGAGTATCATGTTTATATCGCAAAACATGTTTCACCAAGGTAAAGGTAGGCGCGATATTTCTCTAAATTCCCACTATTTAGTGTGTTTCAAAAATCCACGGGATCGTGCACAAATAAGTCATCTGTCAAGACAAGTTTATCCAGACAACCCTATATTTGTGCGAGAAGCCTTTGAAGATGCTACATCTTCTCCTCACGGATATCTTCTATTTGATTTTAAACAGTCTACACCCGATATTATGCGTTTCCGCACTTCAATATTTCCTGACGATAAGGCATGCTACGTGTACTTGCCAAAAGTGTCTATAAAACATCAGGTCGCAGCTCATTCTTCTTCATTCGTACACCATGTCTAGTACAGTTCTCAGTCAAGCAGATTTGCTCCGTGCACTGCACCGTGCAAGTCCAAGCATGCGTAAATCAATTATCAATGCTGCCGACTGTGGTCTTATTAAATCAATCTGCGAGTGTGCTGACAACACTTTAAAAGGACGTGTAAATCTAAATAAGTCTCAGAAGAGGAAACTTGCTCGTCACAAGAAGATCCTGAGAAAACTTGTGCGCAGAGGTGAAAATTGGAAAAGAAAAAAGAAGATTCTACAACAGCAAGGAGGTGCACTTCTTCCGCTTTTAATAGCACCTATTTTGAGTGGTCTTCTTGGAAGTATTTTTAAATCATGAATCATACAAAGAAAATGATACTCATAGATCCCGATTCACTAGGGAGAATTCAACAACGTACAGAAAATCCTGTGAATAATACCATATCTTTACTTGATCAAGAAATGGACCGTATACTAAAACTGAAACATCTCACAGATGATGAAAAATGGCTGCAGTATAAACAAGTACTCGCACGATTCTTACACTTTACGAGTGGATTGCGTAATCCTCTTACACTACCAATCATTCATGAAAATGTACAAGAAGAAAATAAAGTTGATATAGGAAAATTTTTGAAAAAAGAAGAAGAAGAAGAAATAGAAAATGAAATAAAAGACTTTATAAAAATTCAAACTTTGAAATCAATTCCCAAGATGAGTAAAAATATTGCCGAACTATTGTACGATCACCTTAATAGTGCAGACATAATAAATTGGGATAAACTTGGAAGTGTTAGTGTACGAGGTGAAAACATTCACGGGTCATCCATTACAGATCTTATCTCTGATGTTGTACGTAACAGAAGTGGTACTTCGCCGATTGGTTGGGAGACCTTTGCAAATGTTTTGGCAGAGCTCAATATACCTCAAGAATATATAGTTAATGCAAGACGTAAACAATTCATTCAACAAGTGCAGGCAAAGCAGCATACATCTCCACAGTCAAAGAATAAAAAATTGCGACTTGAGCAGCCGTGGGAACGTTTTAAATTCTGAAACATGAACCTCAAGACTCGAAAACTACTTTCTAAAATCTACAATGATCCTTCACACCCTGGAGGGTTTTCATCAGCTGATGCCTTATGGAAAGCTACTGGTAAAAGTATTCCTTTAAACGATATTACAAAGTGGCTTCAAACTCAAGAAGCATACACACTTCATCGACCAATAAGAAAAAAATTCGCTCGCAATAAATACAATGTGAACAATATTGATGATTTATGGCAAGCAGATCTTAATGATATGCGATCACTTGAGAAAAACAATGACGGGTGCAAGTATCTCCTTACAATAATTGATGTATTCAGTAAATATGCATGGGCCGTTCCACTACGTAATAAGACTGGTGCTAGTGTCCGCAGAGCTTTTGAAGAAATTATGACACAAGATAAAAGAAAACCGCTTAAACTTCAGACAGACAAAGGAAAAGAGTTTTTAAATAAACCATTCCAATCATTTTTGAAGACAAATAATATCAATTATTATCATACCAACAACCCTGATGTAAAGGCAAGTGTTGTTGAACGATTTAACAGAACTCTAAAAACAAGAATGTGGCGCTACTTTACCTACTACAACTTGTATCGTTATGTTGATGTACTGCCTCAACTTTTAACTGCATACAATCACACTGTGCATCGATCAATAAAAATGGCACCTGCAGATGTCAACGAAACCAATATTTTACGAGTGTGGAAAAATCTAAGCAAGTCTTCTACAAAGGTATCGAATAAAAAACCAAAGTTTGCGCTTAGAAACTATGTGCGAATCAGTAAAGAGAAGGCAACTTTTGAAAAAGGATTTGAAAAAAACTGGTCTGAAGAAATATTCCAAATTAAACGTGTAATTAAACGTAATCCTCCGGTATACATCATCATGGATTTACAAGGAGAAGAAATTGAAGGCACATTTTATGAAAAGGAGTTGCAACAAGTCAGAGTACGAAAAGAACACATGTATAAAATAGATAAAATTGTGGATACCAAGGGTAAAGGTGTCAGAAAGAAAGTGTTGGTCAAGTGGAGAGGTTACCCTGATAAATTCAACTCCTGGATTCCCGCATCATCACTAAAATAATGAGAAACCAATTTTATTTAACTTTATTAAGTAACAGTTCTATGCAGTATTTCCCTGATAATACAACAGCACGCTTCTCGACAAAATTACCGCGCGTCATCAAATTAAATGGGTATTGGGAAGTGGCCATAGTCGAGTTTCAATATCCATCAACGTTTTCGACAATCAGCGAAGCAAAACACATCTTGAGTATAAAGAAACAAGGAGATGTCATCTTTGAAAGACAAAGTGCAAAAGTGAAACAAGAAAACTATGATACTGTAGAAGATCTTATTTCAATACTTAATAACAGTGAGGTTTTGGAATCTAAAGTTTCGTTCAACTATATGAAAACTACAAAGCATGTTAGAGTGGAATTGAAAGACACTACACTCACAGAGCTAACTATTCCTGATAACATTGCGCTTCAACTAGGATTTGAGCCCGGTACAAATTTCGCTTCTATAAAACAATCTCCTCGCATGGCTAATGTATTGTTAGGACTTCCATCGCAATTGTTTATTTACTGCGATATCATTGAACATCAATTTGTTGGTGATGTCGTAGCACCTCTCGTGCGTATTGTTAATATTGAAACTAAAAATTACACATATGGTTCCCAAAAAATGCAAATATTTAGTTCACCCCACTACGTGCCTGTTCTTCGTCGTGAATTTGACAGACTTGAAATTGATATAAGGACCAACACAGGGTCTCCAGCGCCATTTCTATTCGGTACTGTGTGTGTGAAACTTCATTTCATTAAATCTTACACGCTATGACTGTTCAAAACGAATGAAATAGACTTAAGGAGAAGCACTGGTGTTTCAATGCCATTTCAATCTGGGATCTCAGCAGTGATACAACACTTTCATCGTTCATCGTTGTGAAAAACATTTAATAAAATGGGTCCAAATAAATTAAATGATTACATAAAATATTATTCTGACCAAGCTGGAAGTGGAATAAGTGTTTATAAAGGTTCAAGTTATCAAAAGGGCCATGGTATTGGAAGTTTCCTAGGTGGTCTCTTTAGGTCTGCATTACCGATATTTAAAAGCGGAGCAAGAGCCATAGGACATCAAGCATTAACAAGTGGTGCAAGCTTACTCGGAGATATTTTGCAAAATAAAAATGCCAAGGAATCATTTAATTCAAGACTTAAGGAAGCAGGTGCCAACTTGAAACGAAAAGCTACTGAAAAATTAGATCGTATGGCTGGTGCTGGTCTTAAAAGAAAGAAACAGCGACGTCTACTTCATTCACTTGCCGTCACTCGTCGCAAGAAGACCACAAAGAAGAAGAAGAAGAAGAAGCTGTCTAGGAATAATCAAGCTATTACAGACATATTTTCTTAATCATGTCGTTTCTACACTCTCACTCCAGCGATTCGGTCAAGTCAGAACTTGATTTGTTTGGTTTGCCTGTAACACAAACAAGTATTGAACGTGGTGAGTGGGTTTACTATGAACCAATTGCTGCACTCAATGATTCTGCACCTCTCGAGTTTGTTGTAAGCGGTCAAGGGGAAGACTACATTGATTTGGCTCAAACTCTTTTAATCATCAATGCAAAAATAACAACAGAAGATGGCACAAAGTTAGCAGAAGATGCTCTCGTGGGGCCTGTTAACAATTGGCTACACTCACTTTTTAGTCAAGTTGATATATTTCTAAACGGAAAACTTATTTCATCGACATCGCAGACATATGCCTATAGGGCTTATATAGAAACCCAACTGAACTACGATACCCCTGCTAAAAATTCACATCTAACTACACGTCTTTACTACAAAGATACTGCTGGGAAAATGGATGACTTTACTGACAATAAAGGAATGAGTAAACGTATGGCTTTTACTAAATCTAGTGCTACAGTAGAACTCATGGGGAATATTCATCATGATTTGTTTAATCAAGATCGTTTTTTGTTGAATGGTGTCGAGATGCGCATAAAGTTTATCAAGACTAAAGATGCATTTAATCTCATGTCTAAAGATGGCACAGCTGTGAAATCTAAGATCATGGATGCTCAATTACTTGTACGCAGGGTTCGTGTCAACTCATCAGTGCTTCTTGCACATAATCGTACACTTGAAAAATCCAACGCTAAATATCCACTTACACGGGTGGACTTGAAAACAGTAACCATACCGGCAGGTCTACAAAGTAAGACACTGGACAACCTATTTATGGGTCAATTGCCAAAGCGAGTAATTATCGGATTTGTATCAAATTCATCGCTGAATGGTGATTTTAAAAAGAACCCTTTTAATTTTCAACATTTCAATTGCAATCATATTGCACTCTATGCAGACGGCCAGCACTATCCTTCTAAACCACTACAACCAAATTTTGAAACTAATCAGTACATGACAGCATATCATACTCTGTATTCGGGCACTGGAATACATTTTCAAGATGAAGGTAACGGTATTACGAGAGAAGACTACCCCCTTGGCTATTGCCTTATGGCTTTTGATCTCACTCCTGATTTATCAGCTAGTGCTGATCACTGGTGTGTGCAACGTACCGGAAGTCTACGTGTAGAAGTTAAATTCAAGACATCTTTAACCGAAGCCGTGGACTGTATTGTTTATGCGGAATTTGATAACTTGCTTGAAATAGATCAACATCGGAATGTTATTGTGGATTACAACAACTGAAATAGATGCTATGCGGCCTAATTGCCTCAGTCTTGTTTAATCAGTCATCATGAGTGCCTCGATTGACTTTCAAGCTTTCACTACAAACAACGGTGAATTCATCATCAAAGAATTAGCTATTATTAGCCATGACACAATGAAAGTAGAACACTGGATTTTCAAACCGCCATATGAAGAGAGTTGTATTGACGCAGCAGCAAGAAAAATAAAACAATGGCTGGAGATTAATCATCATGGACTACCTTGGGCTAGTGGCACTATGGAATATACAAGATTGAAGAGTATTCTACTTGTTGCTACCATGTCCTACAACACTATCTATGTTAAAGGAAAAGAAAAAGCTGTGTATCTACAAAGTCTACTTGAACGTCATGTTATTGATTTAGCTGATTTAGGCTGTCCGAGTCTCAAAAAGTTGCCGCATCTACCCTACTACTGTGAACAGCATAAAGAAACAAAGATGCAGTGTGCATTACAGAACGTGTTTCGACTTGCCTAATGGTGTCTCGAAAATCCCCATGTCGCTGATATGAAACAATTTACTGCAAGACTAAATTCGTTTGAACAATTTCCAAATGAAAATGTTAAGCCTCAAGATTTAGCTGATACAGGTTTATACTACTGTCATAGAAATGATGTTGTTGCATGTGCCTATTGCAACGTAGAATTATGGCAGTGGTTGCCTACTGACGTACCACGAGAAGAACATAAACGTTGGAGTCCACGTTGCCCTTTCATTACCGGTCAGGATCTTACAACAGACGTTTGCGGAATAGCCTAAGAAAATATGTATGCAGTTGAACTAGAAGAAGCGCTTCTTAATGACGCATATACTCTCCCACTTTATGCTGGAATTTTTGCTGCTGATACATTACCAAGGATCGTCACACGTCCATCTCTACTCATCGCAAATACAGACCGTCAAACGAAACCAGGAACTCATTGGGTAGCGTTTTTTATTGATAAATTTGGGCATGGCGAGTTTTTTGATAGTTATGGTCTTGCTCCATATGTACAAGAACATTGCAACTTTCTCAATCGTCAGTGTACTACATGGACTTACAATACAGTGGAACTTCAAAGTTATACGTCGCAAGTGTGTGGTGAATACTGTGTGTTATATTTGACTCATAAAGCTAGAGGATTATCTCTTCAAGAGTTTTTAAGACATTATGGACCTTCGACTCTTTATAATGATGCAATTACTAAGACAGCCTTTACAAAACAATTTGGTAAATGTGTAAAACTTAGAGAAAACATAACATGTAATAATAATCAATGCTGTTGTTCACGTGTATGTTAATTAGTATTAGAATAATAAATGGTGTTTTTTTTTTTAAATATTGCATTTGGTTTGTGTTTATTTCATACCCTTTATTACTTCCCATTCACAATCAACGTCATTGCTACGGGTTTCGACATGCATTTGCAAGTCTCGACAGGTTTGCGTGACGTCACGCTGAACAAGTGTGGGCGGGGCTTTCTTTGTGTCAACCAATCAGGTAACTGTTTCGCTGCATTACCGCTAGCCGCAGTCAGCACCGGAGCGGAGCGGAAGAGCCTGCTCATTCAAGTGCGAGAGTTGTAGGGAGCAAGTTCTGTTTGTCAGTGTGAGCTATAGCCATGTTTTGGAAACCTACACATGTTGCCACCGAGGGGGAATCTCAACTCAGCAACAGTAGCAGACCGAAACCATACTCGAGACCTCCTCCTGCAGATGTCAAGCAGCCCAGCACAAACAAGATGGAATCTCAGCATGGTTACTTCACCGAGGACAGTCTCGACAGTTTCTACAGCGCAGTGACTAATGACTCGAGGCCTCCACCTGCAGATGTCCAGCAGACCGGCAATCTTCACCGGGTCAGCAGCAGTATAAACAAGATGGAACCTCAGCGGGGATACTTCACCGAGAAGAATGTGTTCAACGCAGTGAGTCAAATTAAAAAGAAACCTAAAATTGTCCTGAGAAAAAGCTTATTTGAACTTAATGATTCTAAAACAAAATTTATTGTGGTTGGTTTACACAAAGATGCATTCTTTCAACCTTTTGTTGAGATCAGAGGTTTGAAGGGAGAAAGTGTAGAGTTCCACACTGAAGCATGGAAAGAGTTTGCACGTGAAATCGAACTTCTTTCATCGTACGTGTTCACTCTACAAGAGGATGAAGTAGTCAATATACCAGACAAATATATGTGTACCAACGTGTTGTTTGTTAAGATGTACATGGGAAATGTAGTTATAGGCTTGAGATCGTTATGTGATGATCAACATGGTATTTACCTGAGTGAAATTTCATGCATAAATTTAATCAAATATTCAACAGTTATAACATCTATTCTGAAAGACCATGAATGTAGGTACCGTCAACTTTATGCATGGTACTGTGACTTTGTGGTAGATGTCAACAGTAAATATGGTGCATACATACGCGACTTTGAAGAGAAAGAAGGAGTGATGCCCATTTCAATTCAACAATTTGTGCGAAAACATATGCATAAGATGAACTGTGAAAACGAATGTGTATCGTTGGATTTCGAATATATACTTTATGAACTTGGTGCATCCAACATTGTAGATGATCTTGGAAATATTCAATAGTCTACATGTAAAAGTTTGTAAACTTATTATAATAAATGTAAGAATTGGGTAAACTTAATATTTGCATTTGTTTTTTCAACCTTATGTTTTCTGAATTTCCTTACTCTATATTATTGGAATAGATAGTAGTGTATTGTACTTTCAATTTGCTGGTTACAACTTGCAAACGTTTTGTTCTCACGTCTAGTAGAAGATGAGAATACTGACGATTGCTACTTGTTGAGACTTGGTCACATGAATATAGAAACTTATTGCAATAAATGTAAGAATTGGGTGAACTTAATATTTGCATTTGTTTTTTCAGCCTAATGTTTTCTGAATTTCCTTACTCTATATTATTGGAATAGATAGTAGTGTATTGTACTTTCAATTTGCTGGTTACAACTTGCAAACGTTTTGTTCTCACGTCTAGTAGAAGATGAGAATACTGACGATTGCTACTTGTTGAGACTTGGTCACATGAATATAGAAACTTATTGCAATAAATGTAAGAATTGGGTGAACTTAATATTTGCATTTGTTTTTTCAGCCTAATGTTTTCTGAATTTCCTTACACTATATTATTGGAATAGATAGTAGTGTGTTGTACTTTCAATTTGCTGGTTACAACTTGCAAACTTTTTCTTCTCACGTCTAGTAGATGATGAGAAGATGAGAATACTGACGATTGCTACTTGTTGAGACTTGGTCACATGAATATAGCAAACCTTGCAAATCACACGTAGCAACGGACAGTCGCCTGAGAGCACTGACATTTGCACGTGTTGGACTTTGATCGACCACTTAACAAAAACAATTAATTAATAGTCGAGCTCATCAAGCTATTAAGCTCTGCTTAAAACACTGACGTTTGCTATTTGTATACGAGTTGGACTTTGAACGAACAATTAACACAAGCTATTAACTGATAGCCGAGCTCAGCAAGCTATTAAGTTATATACACATTTTAACACGTACACAGTAAGGTGTCTCGGTAGCCGAATGGTTAGCGTGTCTGCTTATGGAACTGAAGGTCCGATCTGGCTATGGTTCGAATCCACTCGTCGCCAAAGTTTTTTTACAAAGTGTCTTCACTTGGCGGCAATAGTTCCTTCATTAGCTACTAGGTGGCGCTAGTATAGCGGGAAAATTTGAATATTCAAAATGGCGGCAGAGGTTCTCTCAATAGCTACTAGAGCGCACTGCTGTATACAAAATGGCGGCCACGAAAACAATATGGCGGCTGTCACGTGGGGGCTCTTACGTAAGTGGTCACGTGGGCCCCTCCCCTCCCCTCCTCTTAGGTTACTGACCTACCTCAAGAGGGGAAGTGGCACGTGCCGTGACACGTGCCTGTGGCACGTGCCCTGAGGTCAATAACCTCGGCGGCCATCTTTGACTCCATAGTGCCGTACTACCTACTGATAGTTAATTTTGTGCAGAGATGACAACAATGAATACGTTGTTTTTTCGATAATTGTGTAGTGTTGCAAGGCGGTGGTTGGCAAATTCATTCATAAACAGTGATGTTTAGTCAGTTATGACGTAACCATCCGTTTCACGATAAAAGTCTGGGAAAGGAAACATGTCAAACTTTGTAACGTTATAAAAATCGAACTGTGACATTTTGAAATGGGACAAGTATTTGGCCGGTATTTGTAGATAAAGGCCTATCTATTTCATATGATCGAACCAATATCGGGAAATGTGGTATATTCCCTATTGTTGTTAATTGTTGTTTGTAGGCCTATTAGCATTGAAATCTTTTCGCCAGAAAGTTCGTAGATATTGACGCGCTCGCTTATCAACGCGTCAAACAGAGCGTTTTCCTAGTAATAAATTAGACGTCTCGTTGCGATCAATAGTCCGGAGAACATATTCGTGATCACAAGACACTGGGCCTACATAGACACGAACCACTGTTGGGGGGGTGGGGGGGAGGGGGGGGGGGGGGTACTCCGGCACTGTTTATGGCATCCCCGCCATAATAAGTTACATCCCCACCTCTGGAAAATATATAGACTACGTATACGTGTACATTCGTTTAAAATGTAAGCCTACCAGAATATATTTCTGGTCTGAATTGTTTCTTTGCAAATTGTATTCTAGACAAATGTGTTCATGACTTGCGACAATACCTGCCAAAACATGTCGACTTCTGCGGTAAGGGCTTTGCTATTTCACGTTTCTAACCTCATCAAGCGTGTTCGTCATAAATAGCTCCAATTCTTTTGTTAATATCTTTAAAATCGCATCAACATTACTGATAACCCGACTTTAACTCTCGTAACTCGTGTAACATTTGTGTAGTGAGGAATATCAGGCACCCTGCAACTGTCCCGGGACACCCTTACCTTCCTTAGTACACTACCATGACTTGTCCCGTATGACGTCACAAGTCACACTCATACGTCATAGATACTCGACGTACAACATGTTAGAAACACAACACAAGGTTCTGCGGCTGTTTCCTCTAATTCTAATGTAAAGGTTTATCTGAGTACAACAGCGCTAATTACGTAACATTACTCACGGCTGACAAGACACTTGACCTTGCTGAACAGCGGGGTGGGTGCACACAATGCTGCGTGGAGGCCGCGGGTTCTATTCCCTCCGGCCGACAAGACCCTTGACCTTGCTGAACACCGGGGTGGGTGCACACAATGCTGCGTGGAGGCCGCGGGTTCTATTCCCTCCGGCTGACAAGACCCTTGACCTTGCTGAACACCGGGGTGGGGGCACACAATGCTGCGTGGAGGCCGCGGGTTCTATTCCCTCCCGCTGACAAGACCCTTGACCTTGCTGAACAGCGGGGTGGGTGCACACAATGCTGCGTGGAGGCCGCGGGTTCTATTCCCTCCGGCCGACAAGACCCTTGACCTTGCTGAACACCGGGGTGGGTGCAAACAATGCTGCGTGGAGGCCGCGGGTTCTATTCCCTCCGGCCGACAAGACCCTTGACCTTGCTGAACACCGGGGTGGGTGCACACAATGCTGCGTGGAGGCCGCGGGTTCTATTCCCTCCGGCTGACAAGACCCTTGACCTTGCTGAACACCGGGGTGGGGGCACACAATGCTGCGTGGAGGCCGCGGGTTCTATTCCCTCCGGCTGACAAGACCCTTGACCTTGCTGAACACCGGGGTGGGGGCACACAATGCTGCGTGGAGGCCGCGGGTTCTATTCCCTCCCGCTGACAAGACCCTTGACCTTGCTGAACAGCGGGGTGGTGCACACAATGCTGCGTGGAGGCCGCGGGTTCTATTCCCTCCGGCTGACAAGACCCTTGACCTTGCTGAACAGCGGGGTGGTGCAAACAATGCTGCGTGGAGGCCGCGGGTTCTATTCCCTCCGGCTGACAAGACCCTTGACCTTGCTGAACACCGGGGTGGGTGCACACAATGCTGCGCGGAGGCCGCGGGTTCTATTCCCTCCGGCTGACAAGACCCTTGACCTTGCTGAACACCGGGGTGGGTGCACACAATGCTGCGTGGAGGCCGCGGGTTCTATTCCCTCCGGCTGACAAGACCCTTGACCTTGCTGAACACCGGGGTGGGTGCACACAATGCTGCGCGGAGGCCGCGGGTTCTATTCCCTCCCGCTGACAAGACCCTTGACCTTGCTGAACACCGGGGTGGGTGCACACAATGCTGCGTGGAGGCCGCGGGTTCTATTCCCTCCGGCTGACAAGACCCTTGACCTTGCTGAACACCGGGGTGGGTGCACACAATGCTGCGTGGAGGCCGCGGGTTCTATTCCCTCCCGCCGACAAGACCCTTGACCTTGCTGAACACCGGGGTGGGTGCACACAATGCTGCGTGGAGGCCGCGGGTTCTATTCCCTCCCGCTGACAAGACCCTTGACCTTGCTGAACACCGGGGTGGGTGCACACAATGCTGCGTGGAGGCCGCGGGTTCTATTCCCTCCCGCTGACAAGACCCTTGACCTTGCTGAACACCGGGGTGGGTGCACACAATGCTGCGTGGAGGCCGCGGGTTCTATTCCCTCCCGCCGACAAGACCCTTGACCTTGCTGAACACCGGGGTGGGTGCACACAATGCTGCGTGGAGGCCGCGGGTTCTATTCCCTCCGGCTGACAAGACCCTTGACCTTGCTGAACACCGGGGTGGGTGCAAACAATGCTGCGTGGAGGCCGCGGGTTCTATTCCCTCCCGCTGACAAGACCCTTGACCTTGCTGAACACCGGGGTGGGTGCACACAATGCTGCGTGGAGGCCGCGGGTTCTATTCCCTCCGGCTGACAAGACCCTTGACCTTGCTGAACAGCGGGGTGGGTGCACACAATGCTGCGTGGAGGCCGCGGGTTCTATTCCCTCCGGCCGACAAGACCCTTGACCTTGCTGAACACCGGGGTGGGTGCAAACAATGCTGCGTGGAGGCCGCGGGTTCTATTCCCTCCCGCTGACAAGACCCTTGACCTTGCTGAACAGCGGGGTGGGTGCACACAATGCTGCGTGGAGGCCGCGGGTTCTATTCCCTCCCGCTGACAAGACCCTTGACCTTGCTGAACACCGGGGTGGGTGCAAACAATGCTGCGTGGAGGCCGCGGGTTCTATTCCCTCCCGCTGACAAGACCCTTGACCTTGCTGAACACCGGGGTGGGTGCAAACAATGCTGCGTGGAGGCCGCGGGTTCTATTCCCTCCCGCTGACAAGACCCTTGACCTTGCTGAACACCGGGGTGGGTGCACACAATGCTGCGTGGAGGCCGCGGGTTCTATTCCCTCCCGCTGACAAGACCCTTGACCTTGCTGAACACCGGGGTGGGTGCACACAATGCTGCGTGGAGGCCGCGGGTTCTATTCCCTCCCGCTGACAAGACCCTTGACCTTGCTGAACACCGGGGTGGGTGCACACAATGCTGCGTGGAGGCCGCGGGTTCTATTCCCTCCCGCTGACAAGACCCTTGACCTTGCTGAACACCGGGGTGGGTGCAAACAATGCTGCGTGGAGGCCGCGGGTTCTATTCCCTCCCGCTGACAAGACCCTTGACCTTGCTGAACAGCGGGGTGGGTGCAAACAATGCTGCGTGGAGGCCGCGGGTTCTATTCCCTCCGGCTGACAAGACCCTTGACCTTGCTGAACAGCGGGGTGGTGCACACAATGCTGCGTGGAGGCCGCGGGTTCTATTCCCTCCGGCCGACAAGACCCTTGACCTTGCTGAACACCGGGGTGGGTGCAAACAATGCTGCGTGGAGGCCGCGGGTTCTATTCCCTCCGGCTGACAAGACCCT
Organism: Isoperla grammatica; assembly: GCA_945910005.1. Classification (NCBI taxonomy): domain Eukaryota; kingdom Metazoa; phylum Arthropoda; class Insecta; order Plecoptera; family Perlodidae; genus Isoperla; species Isoperla grammatica. The sequence continues at coordinate 2,561,713 of OX246737.1, forward strand.
TGACCTTGCTGAACACCGGGGTGGGTGCACACAATGCTGCGTGGAGGCCGCGGGTTCTATTCCCTCCGGCCGACAAGACCCTTGACCTTGCTGAACACCGGGGTGGGTGCACACAATGCTGCGTGGAGGCCGCGGGTTCTATTCCCTCCCGCCGACAAGACCCTTGACCTTGCTGAACAGCGGGGTGGGTGCACACAATGCTGCGTGGAGGTCGCGGGTTCTATTCCCTCCGGCTGACAAGACCCTTGACCTTGCTGAACAGCGGGGTGGGTGCACACAATGCTGCGTGGAGGCCGCGGGTTCTATTCCCTCCGGCTGACAAGACCCTTGACCTTGCTGAACACCGGGGTGGGTGCACACAATGCTGCGTGGAGGCCGCGGGTTCTATTCCCTCCGGCTGACAAGACCCTTGACCTTGCTGAACACCGGGGTGGGTGCAAACAATGCTGCGTGGAGGCCGCGGGTTCTATTCCCTCCGGCTGACAAGACCCTTGACCTTGCTGAACACCGGGGTGGGTGCACACAATGCTGCGTGGAGGTCGCGGGTTCTATTCCCTCCGGCTGACAAGACCCTTGACCTTGTTAAACACCGGGGTGGGTGCAAACAATGCTGCGTGGAGGTCGCGGGTTCTATTCCCTCCGGCTGACAAGACCCTTGACCTTGCTGAACACCGGGGTGGGTGCACACAATGCTGCGTGGAGGCCGCGGGTTCTATTCCCTCCGGCTGACAAGACCCTTGACCTTGCTGAACACCGGGGTGGGTGCACACAATGCTGCGTGGAGGCCGCGGGTTCTATTCCCTCCGGCTGACAAGACCCTTGACCTTGCTGAACAGCGGGGTGGGTGCAAACAATGCTGCGTGGAGGCCGCGGGTTCTATTCCCTCCGGCTGACAAGACCCTTGACCTTGCTGAACAGCGGGGTGGGTGCAAACAATGCTGCGTGGAGGCCGCGGGTTCTATTCCCTCCGGCCGACAAGACCCTTGACCTTGCTGAACACCGGGGTGGGTGCACACAATGCTGCGTGGAGGCCGCGGGTTCTATTCCCTCCGGCTGACAAGACCCTTGACCTTGCTGAACACCGGGGTGGGTGCACACAATGCTGCGTGGAGGCCGCGGGTTCTATTCCCTCCGGCTGACAAGACCCTTGACCTTGCTGAACACCGGGGTGGGTGCACACAATGCTGCGTGGAGGCCGCGGGTTCTATTCCCTCCGGCTGACAAGACCCTTGACCTTGCTGAACACCGGGGTGGGTGCACACAATGCTGCGTGGAGGCCGCGGGTTCTATTCCCTCCGGCTGACAAGACCCTTGACCTTGCTGAACACCGGGGTGGGTGCAAACAATGCTGCGTGGAGGCCGCGGGTTCTATTCCCTCCCGCCGACAAGACCCTTGACCTTGCTGAACACCGGGGTGGGTGCACACAATGCTGCGTGGAGGCCGCGGGTTCTATTCCCTCCGGCTGACAAGACCCTTGACCTTGCTGAACACCGGGGTGGGTGCACACAATGCTGCGTGGAGGCCGCGGGTTCTATTCCCTCCGGCTGACAAGACCCTTGACCTTGCTGAACACCGGGGTGGGTGCAAACAATGCTGCGTGGAGGCCGCGGGTTCTATTCCCTCCGGCTGACAAGACCCTTGACCTTGCTGAACACCGGGGTGGGTGCAAACAATGCTGCGTGGAGGCCGCGGGTTCTATTCCCTCCGGCTGACAAGACCCTTGACCTTGCTGAACACCGGGGTGGGTGCACACAATGCTGCGTGGAGGCCGCGGGTTCTATTCCCTCCGGCTGACAAGACCCTTGACCTTGCTGAACACCGGGGTGGGTGCACACAATGCTGCGTGGAGGCCGCGGGTTCTATTCCCTCCGGCCGACAAGACCCTTGACCTTGCTGAACACCGGGGTGGGTGCACACAATGCTGCGCGGAGGCCGCGGGTTCTATTCCCTCCGGCTGACAAGACCCTTGACCTTGCTGAACACCGGGGTGGGTGCACACAATGCTGCGTGGAGGCCGCGGGTTCTATTCCCTCCGGCTGACAAGACCCTTGACCTTGCTGAACACCGGGGTGGGTGCAAACAATGCTGCGTGGAGGCCGCGGGTTCTATTCCCTCCGGCTGACAAGACCCTTGACCTTGCTGAACACCGGGGTGGGTGCACACAATGCTGCGTGGAGGCCGCGGGTTCTATTCCCTCCGGCTGACAAGACCCTTGACCTTGCTGAACACCGGGGTGGGTGCAAACAATGCTGCGCGGAGGCCGCGGGTTCTATTCCCTCCGGCTGACAAGACCCTTGACCTTGCTGAACACCGGGGTGGGTGCACACAATGCTGCGTGGAGGCCGCGGGTTCTATTCCCTCCGGCTGACAAGACCCTTGACCTTGCTGAACAGCGGGGTGGGGGCACACAATGCTGCGTGGAGGCCGCGGGTTCTATTCCCTCCGGCTGACAAGACCCTTGACCTTGCTGAACAGCGGGGTGGGGGCACACAATGCTGCGTGGAGGCCGCGGGTTCTATTCCCTCCGGCTGACAAGACCCTTGACCTTGCTGAACACCGGGGTGGGTGCACACAATGCTGCGTGGAGGCCGCGGGTTCTATTCCCTCCCGCTGACAAGACCCTTGACCTTGCTGAACAGCGGGGTGGGTGCACACAATGCTGCGTGGAGGCCGCGGGTTCTATTCCCTCCGGCCGACAAGACCCTTGACCTTGCTGAACACCGGGGTGGGTGCACACAATGCTGCGCGGAGGCCGCGGGTTCTATTCCCTCCGGCTGACAAGACCCTTGACCTTGCTGAACACCGGGGTGGGTGCACACAATGCTGCGTGGAGGTCGCGGGTTCTATTCCCTCCGGCCGACAAGACCCTTGACCTTGCTGAACACCGGGGTGGGTGCACACAATGCTGCGTGGAGGCCGCGGGTTCTATTCCCTCCGGCTGACAAGACCCTTGACCTTGCTGAACACCGGGGTGGGTGCAAACAATGCTGCGTGGAGGCCGCGGGTTCTATTCCCTCCGGCTGACAAGACCCTTGACCTTGCTGAACACCGGGGTGGGTGCAAACAATGCTGCGTGGAGGCCGCGGGTTCTATTCCCTCCCGCTGACAAGACCCTTGACCTTGCTGAACACCGGGGTGGGTGCAAACAATGCTGCGTGGAGGCCGCGGGTTCTATTCCCTCCGGCTGACAAGACCCTTGACCTTGCTGAACACCGGGGTGGGTGCAAACAATGCTGCGTGGAGGCCGCGGGTTCTATTCCCTCCCGCTGACAAGACCCTTGACCTTGCTGAACAGCGGGGTGGGTGCAAACAATGCTGCGTGGAGGCCGCGGGTTCTATTCCCTCCGGCTGACAAGACCCTTGACCTTGCTGAACACCGGGGTGGGTGCACACAATGCTGCGTGGAGGCCGCGGGTTCTATTCCCTCCGGCTGACAAGACCCTTGACCTTGCTGAACAGCGGGGTGGGTGCAAACAATGCTGCGTGGAGGCCGCGGGTTCTATTCCCTCCCGCTGACAAGACCCTTGACCTTGCTGAACACCGGGGTGGGTGCAAACAATGCTGCGTGGAGGCCGCGGGTTCTATTCCCTCCGGCTGACAAGACCCTTGACCTTGCTGAACACCGGGGTGGGTGCACACAATGCTGCGTGGAGGCCGCGGGTTCTATTCCCTCCCGCTGACAAGACCCTTGACCTTGCTGAACACCGGGGTGGGTGCAAACAATGCTGCGTGGAGGCCGCGGGTTCTATTCCCTCCGGCCGACAAGACCCTTGACCCTGCTGAACACCGGGGTGGGGGCACACAATGCTGCGTGGAGGCCGCGGGTTCTATTCCCTCCCGCTGACAAGACCCTTGACCTTGCTGAACACCGGGGTGGGTGCACACAATGCTGCGTGGAGGCCGCGGGTTCTATTCCCTCCGGCCGACAAGACCCTTGACCTTGCTGAACACCGGGGTGGGTGCAAACAATGCTGCGCGGAGGCCGCGGGTTCTATTCCCTCCCGCTGACAAGACCCTTGACCTTGCTGAACACCGGGGTGGGTGCAAACAATGCTGCGTGGAGGCCGCGGGTTCTATTCCCTCCCGCTGACAAGACCCTTGACCTTGCTGAACACCGGGGTGGGTGCAAACAATGCTGCGTGGAGGCCGCGGGTTCTATTCCCTCCCGCTGACAAGACCCTTGACCTTGCTGAACACCGGGGTGGGTGCACACAATGCTGCGTGGAGGCCGCGGGTTCTATTCCCTCCCGCTGACAAGACCCTTGACCTTGCTGAACACCGGGGTGGGTGCAAACAATGCTGCGTGGAGGCCGCGGGTTCTATTCCCTCCGGCTGACAAGACCCTTGACCTTGCTGAACACCGGGGTGGGTGCACACAATGCTGCGTGGAGGCCGCGGGTTCTATTCCCTCCCGCTGACAAGACCCTTGACCTTGCTGAACACCGGGGTGGGTGCACACAATGCTGCGTGGAGGCCGCGGGTTCTATTCCCTCCCGCTGACAAGACCCTTGACCTTGCTGAACACCGGGGTGGGTGCACACAATGCTGCGTGGAGGCCGCGGGTTCTATTCCCTCCCGCTGACAAGACCCTTGACCTTGCTGAACACCGGGGTGGGTGCAAACAATGCTGCGCGGAGGCCGCGGGTTCTATTCCCTCCCGCTGACAAGACCCTTGACCTTGCTGAACACCGGGGTGGGTGCAAACAATGCTGCGTGGAGGCCGCGGGTTCTATTCCCTCCCGCTGACAAGACCCTTGACCTTGCTGAACACCGGGGTGGGTGCACACAATGCTGCGTGGAGGCCGCGGGTTCTATTCCCTCCGGCCGACAAGACCCTTGACCTTGCTGAACACCGGGGTGGGTGCACACAATGCTGCGTGGAGGCCGCGGGTTCTATTCCCTCCCGCTGACAAGACCCTTGACCTTGCTGAACACCGGGGTGGTGCACACAATGCTGCGTGGAGGCCGCGGGTTCTATTCCCTCCCGCTGACAAGACCCTTGACCTTGCTGAACACCGGGGTGGGTGCAAACAATGCTGCGTGGAGGCCGCGGGTTCTATTCCCTCCCGCTGACAAGACCCTTGACCTTGCTGAACACCGGGGTGGGGGCACACAATGCTGCGCGGAGGCCGCGGGTTCTATTCCCTCCCGCTGACAAGACCCTTGACCTTGCTGAACACCGGGGTGGGTGCAAACAATGCTGCGTGGAGGCCGCGGGTTCTATTCCCTCCCGCTGACAAGACCCTTGACCTTGCTGAACAGCGGGGTGGTGCACACAATGCTGCGTGGAGGCCGCGGGTTCTATTCCCTCCGGCTGACAAGACCCTTGACCTTGCTGAACACCGGGGTGGGTGCAAACAATGCTGCGTGGAGGCCGCGGGTTCTATTCCCTCCCGCTGACAAGACCCTTGACCTTGCTGAACACCGGGGTGGGTGCAAACAATGCTGCGTGGAGGCCGCGGGTTCTATTCCCTCCCGCTGACAAGACCCTTGACCTTGCTGAACACCGGGGTGGGTGCAAACAATGCTGCGTGGAGGCCGCGGGTTCTATTCCCTCCCGCTGACAAGACCCTTGACCTTGCTGAACACCGGGGTGGGTGCACACAATGCTGCGTGGAGGCCGCGGGTTCTATTCCCTCCCGCTGACAAGACCCTTGACCTTGCTGAACACCGGGGTGGGTGCAAACAATGCTGCGTGGAGGCCGCGGGTTCTATTCCCTCCCGCTGACAAGACCCTTGACCTTGCTGAACACCGGGGTGGGTGCACACAATGCTGCGTGGAGGCCGCGGGTTCTATTCCCTCCCGCTGACAAGACCCTTGACCTTGCTGAACACCGGGGTGGGTGCAAACAATGCTGCGTGGAGGCCGCGGGTTCTATTCCCTCCCGCTGACAAGACCCTTGACCTTGCTGAACACCGGGGTGGGTGCACACAATGCTGCGTGGAGGCCGCGGGTTCTATTCCCTCCGGCCGACAAGACCCTTGACCTTGCTGAACACCGGGGTGGGTGCACACAATGCTGCGTGGAGGCCGCGGGTTCTATTCCCTCCCGCTGACAAGACCCTTGACCTTGCTGAACACCGGGGTGGTGCACACAATGCTGCGTGGAGGCCGCGGGTTCTATTCCCTCCCGCTGACAAGACCCTTGACCTTGCTGAACAGCGGGGTGGGTGCAAACAATGCTGCGTGGAGGCCGCGGGTTCTATTCCCTCCGGCTGACAAGACCCTTGACCTTGCTGAACAGCGGGGTGGGTGCAAACAATGCTGCGTGGAGGCCGCGGGTTCTATTCCCTCCCGCTGACAAGACCCTTGACCTTGCTGAACAGCGGGGTGGTGCACACAATGCTGCGTGGAGGCCGCGGGTTCTATTCCCTCCGGCTGACAAGACCCTTGACCTTGCTGAACACCGGGGTGGGGGCACACAATGCTGCGCGGAGGCCGCGGGTTCTATTCCCTCCCGCTGACAAGACCCTTGACCTTGCTGAACACCGGGGTGGGTGCAAACAATGCTGCGTGGAGGCCGCGGGTTCTATTCCCTCCCGCTGACAAGACCCTTGACCTTGCTGAACACCGGGGTGGGTGCAAACAATGCTGCGTGGAGGCCGCGGGTTCTATTCCCTCCGGCTGACAAGACCCTTGACCTTGCTGAACAGCGGGGTGGGTGCAAACAATGCTGCGTGGAGGCCGCGGGTTCTATTCCCTCCCGCTGACAAGACCCTTGACCTTGCTGAACACCGGGGTGGGTGCAAACAATGCTGCGTGGAGGCCGCGGGTTCTATTCCCTCCCGCTGACAAGACACTTGACCTTGCTGAACACCGGGGTGGGTGCAAACAATGCTGCGTGGAGGGCGCGGGTTCTATTCCCTCCCGCTGACAAGACACTTGACCTTGCTGAACAGCGGGGTGGGTGCAAACAATGCTGCGTGGAGGCCGCGGGTTCTATTCCCTCCCGCTGACAAGACCCTTGACCTTGCTGAACACCGGGGTGGGTGCAAACAATGCTGCGTGGAGGCCGCGGGTTCTATTCCCTCCCGCTGACAAGACACTTGACCTTGCTGAACACCGGGGTGGGTGCACACAATGCTGCGTGGAGGCCGCGGGTTCTATTCCCTCCGGCCGACAAGACCCTTGACCTTGCTGAACACCGGGGTGGTGCACACAATGCTGCGTGGAGGCCGCGGGTTCTATTCCCTCCGGCTGACAAGACCCTTGACCTTGCTGAACAGCGGGGTGGGTGCACACAATGCTGCGTGGAGGCCGCGGGTTCTATTCCCTCCGGCTGACAAGACCCTTGACCTTGCTGAACACGGGTGGGTGCAAACAATGCTGCGTGGAGGCCGCGGGTTCTATTCCCTCCGGCTGACAAGACCCTTGACCTTGCTGAACACCGGGGTGGGTGCACACAATGCTGCGTGGAGGCCGCGGGTTCTATTCCCTCCCGCTGACAAGACCCTTGACCTTGCTGAACACCGGGGTGGGTGCAAACAATGCTGCGTGGAGGCCGCGGGTTCTATTCCCTCCCGCTGACAAGACCCTTGACCTTGCTGAACACCGGGGTGGGTGCAAACAATGCTGCGTGGAGGCCGCGGGTTCTATTCCCTCCCGCTGACAAGACCCTTGACCTTGCTGAACACCGGGGTGGGTGCACACAATGCTGCGTGGAGGCCGCGGGTTCTATTCCCTCCCGCTGACAAGACACTTGACCTTGCTGAACAGCGGGGTGGGTGCAAACAATGCTGCGTGGAGGCCGCGGGTTCTATTCCCTCCCGCTGACAAGACCCTTGACCTTGCTGAACACCGGGGTGGGTGCAAACAATGCTGCGTGGAGGCCGCGGGTTCTATTCCCTCCGGCTGACAAGACCCTTGACCTTGCTGAACACCGGGGTGGGTGCAAACAATGCTGCGTGGAGGCCGCGGGTTCTATTCCCTCCGGCCGACAAGACCCTTGACCTTGCTGAACAGCGGGGTGGGTGCACACAATGCTGCGTGGAGGCCGCGGGTTCTATTCCCTCCGGCTGACAAGACCCTTGACCTTGCTGAACAGCGGGGTGGGTGCACACAATGCTGCGTGGAGGTCGCGGGTTCTATTCCCTCCGGCCGACAAGACCCTTGACCTTGCTGAACAGCGGGGTGGGTGCAAACAATGCTGCGTGGAGGCCGCGGGTTCTATTCCCTCCGGCCGACAAGACCCTTGACCTTGCTGAACAGCGGGGTGGGTGCACACAATGCTGCGTGGAGGTCGCGGGTTCTATTCCCTCCGGCCGACAAGACCCTTGACCTTGCTGAACACCGGGGTGGGTGCACACAATGCTGCGTGGAGGTCGCGGGTTCTATTCCCTCCGGCCGACAAGACCCTTGACCTTGCTGAACAGCGGGGTGGGTGCACACAATGCTGCGTGGAGGTCGCGGGTTCTATTCCCTCCGGCTGACAAGACCCTTGACCTTGCTGAACACCGGGGTGGGTGCACACAATGCTGCGTGGAGGTCGCGGGTTCTATTCCCTCCGGCTGACAAGACCCTTGACCTTGCTGAACAGCGGGGTGGGTGCAAACAATGCTGCGTGGAGGTCGCGGGTTCTATTCCCTCCGGCCGACAAGACCCTTGACCTTGCTGAACAGCGGGGTGGGTGCAAACAATGCTGCGTGGAGGCCGCGGGTTCTATTCCCTCCGGCTGACAAGACCCTTGACCTTGCTGAACACCGGGGTGGGTGCACACAATGCTGCGTGGAGGCCGCGGGTTCTATTCCCTCCGGCTGACAAGACCCTTGACCTTGCTGAACACCGGGGTGGGTGCAAACAATGCTGCGTGGAGGCCGCGGGTTCTATTCCCTCCGGCCGACAAGACCCTTGACCTTGCTGAACACCGGGGTGGGTGCACACAATGCTGCGTGGAGGCCGCGGGTTCTATTCCCTCCGGCCGACAAGACCCTTGACCTTGCTATACACCGGGGTGGGTGCACACAATGCTGCGTGGAGGCCGCGGGTTCTATTCCCTCCGGCTGACAAGACCCTTGACCTTGCTGAACACCGGGGTGGGTGCACACAATGCTGCGTGGAGGCCGCGGGTTCTATTCCCTCCGGCTGACAAGACCCTTGACCTTGCTGAACACCGGGGTGGTGCAAACAATGCTGCGTGGAGGCCGCGGGTTCTATTCCCTCCGGCTGACAAGACCCTTGACCTTGCTGAACACCGGGGTGGTGCAAACAATGCTGCGTGGAGGCCGCGGGTTCTATTCCCTCCCGCCGACAAGACCCTTGACCTTGCTGAACACCGGGGTGGTGCAAACAATGCTGCGTGGAGGCCGCGGGTTCTATTCCCTCCCGCCGACAAGACCCTTGACCTTGCTGAACACCGGGGTGGTGCACACAATGCTGCGCGGAGGCCGCGGGTTCTATTCCCTCCCGCCGACAAGACCCTTGACCTTGCTATACACCGGGGTGGGTGCACACAATGCTGCGTGGAGGTCGCGGGTTCTATTCCCTCCGGCTGACAAGACCCTTGACCTTGCTGAACAGCGGGGTGGTGCACACAATGATGCGTGGAGGCCGCGGGTTCTATTCCCTCCGGCTGACAAGACCCTTGACCTTGCTGAACAGCGGGGTGGGTGCACACAATGATGCGTGGAGGCCGCGGGTTCTATTCCCTCCGGCTGACAAGACCCTTGACCTTGCTGAACACCGGGGTGGTGCAAACAATGCTGCGTGGAGGCCGCGGGTTCTATTCCCTCCGGCCGACAAGACCCTTGACCTTGCTGAACACCGGGGTGGTGCAAACAATGCTGCGTGGAGGCCGCGGGTTCTATTCCCTCCGGCTGACAAGACCCTTGACCTTGCTGAACACGGGTGGGTGCAAACAATGCTGCGTGGAGGCCGCGGGTTCTATTCCCTCCGGCCGACAAGACCCTTGACCTTGCTGAACACCGGGGTGGTGCACACAATGCTGCGTGGAGGCCGCGGGTTCTATTCCCTCCGGCTGACAAGACCCTTGACCTTGCTGAACAGCGGGGTGGGTGCAAACAATGCTGCGTGGAGGTCGCGGGTTCTATTCCCTCCGGCTGACAAGACCCTTGACCCTGCTGAACAGCGGGGTGGGTGCACACAATGCTGCGTGGAGGCCGCGGGTTCTATTCCCTCCGGCTGACAAGACCCTTGACCTTGCTGAACAGCGGGGTGGGTGCACACAATGCTGCGTGGAGGCCGCGGGTTCTATTCCCTCCGGCTGACAAGACCCTTGACCCTGCTGAACACCGGGGTGGGTGCACACAATGCTGCGTGGAGGCCGCGGGTTCTATTCCCTCCGGCTGACAAGACCCTTGACCTTGCTGAACAGCGGGGTGGGTGCAAACAATGCTGCGTGGAGGTCGCGGGTTCTATTCCCTCCGGCTGACAAGACCCTTGACCTTGCTGAACACCGGGGTGGTGCAAACAATGCTGCGTGGAGGCCGCGGGTTCTATTCCCTCCGGCTGACAAGACCCTTGACCTTGCTGAACAGCGGGGTGGGTGCAAACAATGCTGCGTGGAGGCCGCGGGTTCTATTCCCTCCCGCTGACAAGACCCTTGACCTTGCTGAACACCGGGGTGGGTGCACACAATGCTGCGTGGAGGCCGCGGGTTCTATTCCCTCCGGCCGACAAGACCCTTGACCTTGCTGAACACCGGGGTGGGTGCACACAATGCTGCGTGGAGGCCGCGGGTTCTATTCCCTCCCGCTGACAAGACCCTTGACCTTGCTATACACCGGGGTGGGTGCACACAATGCTGCGTGGAGGCCGCGGGTTCTATTCCCTCCGGCTGACAAGACCCTTGACCTTGCTGAACAGTTGGGTGGGTGCACACAATGCTGCGTGGAGGCCGCGGGTTCTATTCCCTCCGGCTGACAAGACCCTTGACCTTGCTGAACACCGGGGTGGTGCACACAATGCTGCGTGGAGGCCGCGGGTTCTATTCCCTCCGGCTGACAAGACCCTTGACCTTGCTGAACAGCGGGGTGGGTGCACACAATGCTGCGTGGAGGCCGCGGGTTCTATTCCCTCCGGCTGACAAGACCCTTGACCTTGCTGAACAGCGGGGTGGGTGCAAACAATGCTGCGTGGAGGCCGCGGGTTCTATTCCCTCCGGCTGACAAGACCCTTGACCTTGCTGAACAGCGGGGTGGGTGCAAACAATGCTGCGTGGAGGCCGCGGGTTCTATTCCCTCCGGCTGACAAGACCCTTGACCTTGCTGAACAGCGGGGTGGGTGCACACAATGCTGCGCGGAGGCCGCGGGTTCTATTCCCTCCGGCTGACAAGACCCTTGACCTTGCTGAACACCGGGGTGGTGCACACAATGCTGCGTGGAGGCCGCGGGTTCTATTCCCTCCGGCCGACAAGACCCTTGACCTTGCTGAACACCGGGGTGGGTGCAAACAATGCTGCGTGGAGGCCGCGGGTTCTATTCCCTCCGGCTGACAAGACCCTTGACCTTGCTGAACAGCGGGGTGGGTGCAAACAATGCTGCGTGGAGGCCGCGGGTTCTATTCCCTCCCGCTGACAAGACACTTGACCTTGCTGAACACCGGGGTGGGTGCACACAATGCTGCGTGGAGGCCGCGGGTTCTATTCCCTCCGGCTGACAAGACCCTTGACCTTGCTGAACAGCGGGGTGGGTGCACACAATGCTGCGTGGAGGCCGCGGGTTCTATTCCCTCCCGCTGACAAGACCCTTGACCTTGCTGAACAGCGGGGTGGTGCAAACAATGATGCGTGGAGGTCGCGGGTTCTATTCCCTCCGGCTGACAAGACCCTTGACCTTGCTGAACAGCGGGGTGGGTGCAAACAATGCTGCGTGGAGGCCGCGGGTTCTATTCCCTCCGGCTGACAAGACCCTTGACCTTGCTGAACAGCGGGGTGGGTGCACACAATGCTGCGTGGAGGCCGCGGGTTCTATTCCCTCCGGCTGACAAGACCCTTGACCTTGCTGAACAGCGGGGTGGGTGCACACAATGCTGCGTGGAGGCCGCGGGTTCTATTCCCTCCGGCTGACAAGACCCTTGACCTTGCTGAACAGCGGGGTGGGTGCAAACAATGCTGCGTGGAGGCCGCGGGTTCTATTCCCTCCGGCTGACAAGACCCTTGACCTTGCTGAACACCGGGGTGGGTGCAAACAATGCTGCGTGGAGGCCGCGGGTTCTATTCCCTCCGGCTGACAAGACCCTTGACCTTGCTGAACACCGGGGTGGGTGCAAACAATGCTGCGTGGAGGCCGCGGGTTCTATTCCCTCCGGCTGACAAGACCCTTGACCTTGCTGAACACCGGGGTGGGTGCACACAATGCTGCGTGGAGGCCGCGGGTTCTATTCCCTCCGGCTGACAAGACCCTTGACCTTGCTGAACAGCGGGGTGGGTGCAAACAATGCTGCGTGGAGGCCGCGGGTTCTATTCCCTCCGGCTGACAAGACCCTTGACCTTGCTGAACACCGGGGTGGGTGCACACAATGCTGCGTGGAGGTCGCGGGTTCTATTCCCTCCCGCTGACAAGACCCTTGACCTTGCTGAACAGCGGGGTGGGTGCACACAATGCTGCGTGGAGGCCGCGGGTTCTATTCCCTCCGGCTGACAAGACCCTTGACCTTGCTGAACACCGGGGTGGGTGCACACAATGCTGCGTGGAGGTCGCGGGTTCTATTCCCTCCCGCTGACAAGACCCTTGACCTTGCTGAACAGCGGGGTGGGTGCAAACAATGCTGCGTGGAGGCCGCGGGTTCTATTCCCTCCGGCTGACAAGACCCTTGACCTTGCTGAACAGCGGGGTGGGTGCACACAATGCTGCGTGGAGGTCGCGGGTTCTATTCCCTCCCGCTGACAAGACCCTTGACCTTGCTGAACACCGGGGTGGGTGCAAACAATGCTGCGTGGAGGCCGCGGGTTCTATTCCCTCCCGCTGACAAGACCCTTGACCTTGCTGAACAGCGGGGTGGGTGCAAACAATGCTGCGTGGAGGCCGCGGGTTCTATTCCCTCCGGCTGACAAGACCCTTGACCTTGCTGAACAGCGGGGTGGGTGCACACAATGCTGCGTGGAGGCCGCGGGTTCTATTCCCTCCGGCTGACAAGACCCTTGACCTTGCTGAACACCGGGGTGGGTGCACACAATGCTGCGTGGAGGTCGCGGGTTCTATTCCCTCCGGCTGACAAGACCCTTGACCTTGCTGAACACCGGGGTGGGTGCAAACAATGCTGCGTGGAGGCCGCGGGTTCTATTCCCTCCGGCTGACAAGACCCTTGACCTTGCTGAACAGCGGGGTGGGTGCACACAATGCTGCGTGGAGGCCGCGGGTTCTATTCCCTCCCGCTGACAAGACCCTTGACCTTGCTGAACAGCGGGGTGGGTGCAAACAATGCTGCGTGGAGGCCGCGGGTTCTATTCCCTCCGGCTGACAAGACCCTTGACCTTGCTGAACACCGGGGTGGTGCACACAATGCTGCGTGGAGGCCGCGGGTTCTATTCCCTCCCGCTGACAAGACCCTTGACCTTGCTGAACACCGGGGTGGGTGCAAACAATGCTGCGTGGAGGCCGCGGGTTCTATTCCCTCCCGCTGACAAGACCCTTGACCTTGCTGAACAGCGGGGTGGGTGCACACAATGCTGCGTGGAGGCCGCGGGTTCTATTCCCTCCGGCTGACAAGACCCTTGACCTTGCTGAACAGCGGGGTGGGTGCACACAATGATGCGTGGAGGCCGCGGGTTCTATTCCCTCCGGCTGACAAGACCCTTGACCTTGCTGAACACCGGGGTGGGTGCACACAATGCTGCGTGGAGGCCGCGGGTTCTATTCCCTCCGGCTGACAAGACCCTTGACCTTGCTGAACACCGGGGTGGGTGCAAACAATGCTGCGTGGAGGCCGCGGGTTCTATTCCCTCCCGCTGACAAGACCCTTGACCTTGCTGAACAGCGGGGTGGGTGCACACAATGCTGCGTGGAGGCCGCGGGTTCTATTCCCTCCCGCTGACAAGACCCTTGACCTTGCTGAACACCGGGGTGGGTGCACACAATGCTGCGTGGAGGCCGCGGGTTCTATTCCCTCCGGCTGACAAGACCCTTGACCTTGCTGAACACCGGGGTGGGTGCAAACAATGCTGCGTGGATGTCGCGGGTTGCATTCCCTCCGGCTGACAAGACCCTTGACCTTGCTGAACAGCGGGGTGGTGCACACAATGCTGCGTGGAGGCCGCGGGTTCTATTCCCTCCGGCTGACAAGACCCTTGACCTTGCTGAACAGCGGGGTGGGTGCACACAATGCTGCGTGGAGGCCGCGGGTTCTATTCCCTCCGGCTGACAAGACCCTTGACCTTGCTGAACACCGGGGTGGGTGCAAACAATGCTGCGTGGAGGCCGCGGGTTCTATTCCCTCCCGCTGACAAGACCCTTGACCTTGCTGAACACCGGGGTGGGTGCAAACAATGCTGCGTGGAGGCCGCGGGTTCTATTCCCTCCCGCTGACAAGACCCTTGACCTTGCTGAACAGCGGGGTGGTGCACACAATGCTGCGTGGAGGCCGCGGGTTCTATTCCCTCCGGCTGACAAGACCCTTGACCTTGCTGAACAGCGGGGTGGTGCACACAATGCTGCGTGGAGGCCGCGGGTTCTATTCCCTCCGGCTGACAAGACCCTTGACCTTGCTGAACAGCGGGGTGGGTGCAAACAATGCTGCGTGGAGGCCGCGGGTTCTATTCCCTCCGGCTGACAAGACCCTTGACCTTGCTGAACACCGGGGTGGGTGCAAACAATGCTGCGTGGAGGCCGCGGGTTCTATTCCCTCCGGCTGACAAGACCCTTGACCTTGCTGAACAGCGGGGTGGTGCACACAATGCTGCGTGGAGGCCGCGGGTTCTATTCCCTCCGGCTGACAAGACCCTTGACCTTGCTGAACAGCGGGGTGGGTGCAAACAATGCTGCGTGGAGGCCGCGGGTTCTATTCCCTCCGGCTGACAAGACCCTTGACCTTGCTGAACAGCGGGGTGGGTGCAAACAATGCTGCGTGGAGGCCGCGGGTTCTATTCCCTCCGGCTGACAAGACCCTTGACCTTGCTGAACACCGGGGTGGGTGCAAACAATGCTGCGTGGAGGCCGCGGATTCTATTCCCTCCGGCTGACAAGACCCTTGACCTTGCTGAACAGCGGGGTGGGTGCAAACAATGCTGCGTGGAGGTCGCGGGTTCTATTCCCTCCGGCTGACAAGACCCTTGACCTTGCTGAACAGCGGGGTGGGTGCAAACAATGCTGCGTGGAGGGCGCGGGTTCTATTCCCTCCCGCTGACAAGACCCTTGACCTTGCTGAACAGCGGGGTGGGTGCAAACAATGCTGCGTGGAGGGCGCGGGTTCTATTCCCTCCCGCTGACAAGACCCTTGACCTTGCTGAACAGCGGGGTGGGTGCAAACAATGCTGCGTGGAGGGCGCGGGTTCTATTCCCTCCCGCTGACAAGACCCTTGACCTTGCTGAACAGCGGGGTGGGTGCAAACAATGCTGCGTGGAGGGCGCGGGTTCTATTCCCTCCCGCTGACAAGACCCTTGACCTTGCTGAACAGCGGGGTGGGTGCAAACAATGCTGCGTGGAGGTCGCGGGTTCTATTCCCTCCCGCTGACAAGACCCTTGACCTTGCTGAACAGCGGGGTGGGTGCACACAATGCTGCGTGGAGGCCGCGGGTTCTATTCCCTCCCGCTGACAAGACCCTTGACCTTGCTGAACAGCGGGGTGGGTGCACACAATGCTGCGTGGAGGCCGCGGGTTCTATTCCCTCCGGCTGACAAGACCCTTGACCTTGCTGAACACCGGGGTGGGTGCAAACAATGCTGCGTGGAGGCCGCGGGTTCTATTCCCTCCCGCTGACAAGACCCTTGACCTTGCTGAACAGCGGGGTGGGTGCAAACAATGCTGCGTGGAGGCCGCGGGTTCTATTCCCTCCCGCTGACAAGACCCTTGACCTTGCTGAACAGCGGGGTGGGTGCAAACAATGCTGCGTGGAGGCCGCGGGTTCTATTCCCTCCGGCTGACAAGACCCTTGACCTTGCTGAACAGCGGGGTGGGTGCAAACAATGCTGCGTGGAGGTCGCGGGTTCTATTCCCTCCGGCTGACAAGACCCTTGACCTTGCTGAACACCGGGGTGGGGGCACACAATGCTGCGTGGAGGCCGCGGGTTCTATTCCCTCCGGCTGACAAGACCCTTGACCTTGCTGAACAGCGGGGTGGGTGCAAACAATGCTGCGTGGAGGCCGCGGGTTCTATTCCCTCCGGCTGACAAGACCCTTGACCTTGCTGAACAGCGGGGTGGGTGCAAACAATGCTGCGTGGAGGCCGCGGGTTCTATTCCCTCCGGCTGACAAGACCCTTGACCTTGCTGAACAGCGGGGTGGGTGCAAACAATGCTGCGCGGAGGCCGCGGGTTCTATTCCCTCCCGCTGACAAGACCCTTGACCTTGCTGAACACCGGGGTGGTGCACACAATGCTGCGTGGAGGCCGCGGGTTCTATTCCCTCCGGCTGACAAGACCCTTGACCTTGCTGAACACCGGGGTGGTGCACACAATGCTGCGTGGAGGCCGCGGGTTCTATTCCCTCCGGCTGACAAGACCCTTGACCTTGCTGAACAGCGGGGTGGGTGCACACAATGCTGCGTGGAGGCCGCGGGTTCTATTCCCTCCGGCTGACAAGACCCTTGACCTTGCTGAACAGCGGGGTGGGTGCAAACAATGCTGCGTGGAGGCCGCGGGTTCTATTCCCTCCCGCTGACAAGACCCTTGACCTTGCTGAACACCGGGGTGGGTGCAAACAATGCTGCGTGGAGGCCGCGGGTTCTATTCCCTCCCGCTGACAAGACCCTGACCTTGCTGAACAGCGGGGTGGTGCACACAATGCTGCGTGGAGGCCGCGGGTTCTATTCCCTCCCGCTGACAAGACCCTTGACCTTGCTGAACACCGGGGTGGTGCACACAATGCTGCGTGGAGGCCGCGGGTTCTATTCCCTCCCGCTGACAAGACCCTTGACCTTGCTGAACAGCGGGGTGGGTGCAAACAATGCTGCGTGGAGGCCGCGGGTTCTATTCCCTCCGGCTGACAAGACCCTTGACCTTGCTGAACAGCGGGGTGGGTGCACACAATGCTGCGTGGAGGCCGCGGGTTCTATTCCCTCCCGCTGACAAGACCCTTGACCTTGCTGAACACCGGGGTGGTGCACACAATGCTGCGTGGAGGCCGCGGGTTCTATTCCCTCCGGCTGACAAGACCCTTGACCTTGCTGAACAGCGGGGTGGGTGCAAACAATGCTGCGTGGAGGCCGCGGGTTCTATTCCCTCCCGCTGACAAGACCCTTGACCTTGCTGAACACCGGGGTGGGTGCACACAATGCTGCGTGGAGATCGCGGGTTCTATTCCCTCCCGCTGACAAGACCCTTGACCTTGCTGAACACCGGGGTGGGTGCAAACAATGCTGCGTGGAGGCCGCGGGTTCTATTCCCTCCGGCTGACAAGACCCTTGACCTTGCTGAACACCGGGGTGGGTGCACACAATGCTGCGTGGAGGCCGCGGGTTCTATTCCCTCCCGCTGACAAGACCCTTGACCTTGCTGAACACCGGGGTGGGTGCACACAATGCTGCGTGGAGGCCGCGGGTTCTATTCCCTCCGGCTGACAAGACCCTTGACCTTGCTGAACACCGGGGTGGGTGCACACAATGCTGCGTGGAGGCCGCGGGTTCTATTCCCTCCGGCTGACAAGACACTTGACCTTGCTGAACAGCGGGGTGGGTGCACACAATGCTGCGCGGAGGCCGCGGGTTCTATTCCCTCCCGCCACACGGAGTGTCTTTCAAACAGGTGCGTTATTCATAGGCGAGAGGTTCGTGGCCAATCAGCGATCGGTATTTGAGATTGGAGCTCGCCGGTTGGCTGTACGAATCACGCATCTATGACGATTTTATGCATTTTAAAGATAAGAGATTATAAGTTAAAAGTATGATCATAAAATTCATTGAATGCCATTAATTTTAATTTGTTCATACTTATCAGTTTTATTTCTTTCATAATGATTGGTTTTTGACTTTTATGTTTGTTTTATCTAGATCGAGTGACCTAATGTCATTGGAAGTTGATTAGTTGATCGTAATTGACGTTGCAGACTTTGACCTTGGACTGCTGCAACCGGAAATAGGAAGTTGTCTGAATCGCTGTTGATGACACTTGGTAACAACTAACAACGGCTGATAAAAAGCTGATGGGTTCTTCATTAGGCAACCTGTTGTGTATGTGAAACACGGGTCAAAACATTCGCCAGTTAGACTCGTAATAATTCACTCCCTACGCGTTGAAAAAAAGTTTTATCTAAAATTACAATTATCTTTTATGTCTCGTGAAATTTCAACATTATGTTGTAAATAAAAACATAATTTTCCTGACTTATTACGTCGCTTTCCTTGGTTTTAAAAGTGTTACTGTAAATTGGTAATAAAGTGGCGTTGAAAAAAAGTTGTATCTAAAATAACAATTATCTTTTATGTCTCGTGAAATTTCAACATTATGTTGTAAATAAAAACATAATTTTCCTGACTAATTACGTCGCGTTCCTCGGTGTTAAGTATTAATTATTTACTCAAATTAAAAGAATTAGAATATTGTTTGGCCGTCACATTTTATTTGTTTGTGTTACAAACATTGGGGAACCGAATTCATTTTTTGTTGTTGTTGAAAGAAATACAAATATTATGTACGATCGCTGCGCAGGTTATGATCGTTAACCGAATTGTTTGAAAGTTAATTCTGAATGTAATACAGAAACAAACTATTTGGAACATAAACACATCGGTCTAACCACTCGATACAATAATAACTATATAATTGTTTCTTCGCCCCACAGATAACAATTATCAGTTTCGACATGTGTTTATGCGTGTAGGCCACACATGCGTGTGTGTAGCCCATGATAACATGCTTGTAGCTCATGATGTCTGGCCACTCTCAAGCCGCCAGCCAGATAAGCCGCAGACCCGACACTAACAGTTATTGCTTTTTAATTACATCTGCCCTAATTTTATTTATTTGTAAACGTTACATAATTTCACCTCGTAAAATGCTAGTTTTATTGCTGGGCGTTCACCCAGAGGGTTTCAGGGGTGCACAACCTATCGCAAGTGCGACAAATTAATTCTAAATCCAATTTTCTCACACTTAGATTTTAAAATTTTAACTTAAAATGCACATAGCTAGGCGTAGCTAAAATATACTGAAGTTCTTGTAAAATATAATGAAACATCAAATGCCTATTGATGATAACAATAATATTAAACATATTTCATCCTGATTGTGTTTTCCATGATTGTCTTTCTTTCTTCCGTGACAGAGAACTTTCAAAAGAAGGCTCGTCTAACCGTTGCACATAGATTGTAGTGTAAGGTCATCGCGTTGACCCCACTGTCGCCATTTTGGGGCGCGCTTAACTAGACTTGAATATTTCTTCAAAGAGCAGTAGAAAAGTTATGGCGTATTCGATTGGCACGCACCGAGTGCGCACTCAACTAGTGCAATGACGTCATTGCACTACACGAGTTCTGTGAAAGTGCAATTCCCAACTGAACAGCATGGTTGGTAGGATTGGCACGAAACTCAAATCTCGTTTTCGTAGTGTGGTATCCCTTCGCTATACCATGAGTGCCCTTGAAATGTCAGAAGCGTTTATTCAAATGGTTTTAGAAATTGAAACAGAAAATGATAATATGTTACTGTGTGACATAGCCTACATACGGTGGCATTTTATCTTGTAGGCTAGGACTAGCCCAGGGATGAGTTGGCTAGACAAAATCTTGGTTATGTAGGGGCCCTAGACCTAGGCTTAGGAAAAGCTTGGTTATGTAGGCCTAGGCCCTAGCCCTACGCCCAGACCTTGGCCTACTTGTTACCAGTATTAAATATTAATGTATATAGGCCTACCTCCAGTCATAATAAAACAATAATATGTGGCATTAGTAGATTTAATGCAACACATTCCACTTTATAAAATAATAAAGGTCTGTTAAATGCATGCGCCAGAGTTGATTTGTAGGTTAGGATACCGGTAAACTAGATACTTCCTCATCGGAATATTGATTGACAACGTTTGTTATAAATCCTGATATTTTAGGAGTCTTCTCATTTCTTAAATACTCAAACAAGAGTAGTTCATCTTCGTCGCTACTCTCCGAAGACTAAAAGCTCCACTAGAGCCAAACGCTTTCGCGCGTCCATGTTTTCAAAATGACACTGCACTGCGGTCTGAAGCCAGTGCACTGTAGTGCAACACTTTTCTAGTGCACACTCCCAATCGAATACGAAAAGTCGCACTGAGTGCGCACGGACATTCCCAATCGAATACGCGAGTCGCACTCAGTGCGCACTGAGTGCATGAAAGTGCAGCCAATCGAATACGCTATTAGTATATGGCTATTAGTTGTGACAGAAAGATCAAGGAGTGCTTCGACCTGTGTAATGACGACGACGTCATGCGTGCGATATCGTACACGAGACGAGATAGTAACGTCTTGTTTTACACTACCGGAAGGTCGACCACGTAAATAACACAGCTTTGCGTGCGTAGGCGTACGGTTGCGTGGAGCTGTTGTCAATGGTTTTGGCGGGAAACAGTTTAAATACCGAGGTCACGTCAAGGACGTTGTTGTATGAAGGAAATAAGAACAAACTGGTACCGTGACACGATGAGTGGATGCATAAAGTACACTTATCACTTGTAAAACACACATTACATAACATTACATACACAGTTGCTTTCCACATAGACGAGGGACTCGTGGCCAATCAGCGATCGGTATTTAAAACTTGATGCTCGCGGATTGGCCACGAACCACTCGTCTGTGACTGTGACGAAAGCATCTTAAGGCTGTTTCCGGACACTTTAAAAATACGTGAATGTTACACATTATAACATTACATTATTGCATTTATTCCTAGTAGACAGTATATATTAAATAAACTTACCAAGCCAACGCTTAGGAAACTTCTTCTCACTCGTAGAAGCCATCTTGAACGGTTCTGTAACAGAACCAAACAAACATTATATTATATATCCATAGAGTCCCTCCCCCACCTCGATCTTTGGCCCCTCCACAACACTATCGCCCCCCCCCCCCCCTTATCTCGCGCTGTGAGACTTGCCTGAGATGAGTCTATGTCCCAACACAACGAACACTATGCAACGTGCGAAGAAGGCGGACGCACTAGGACGATAAGAGAAGTAAACCTAAATAAAAATTGTTATCATATCGAAAACTTGTTTGCGATAAGAGCAACAGGAAGTTACTTCACGATCGTAGCGATACGAGTGTTGCCATATGACTTGCACTGTGCACAGGTGGGAGGGAATGTCCCAGCGTCAGAGGAATGTCCTAAGGAATGGCCGACCTTGTCAATGTGCTCGTGTTTCAAAGACAGATGCCCTGGGTTCGATTATCGGTTAGAGAAAGAGATTTGTGCGTGCTTTTTCAAGTAAACCCACTAGATGCGTGGCGCTCCCTAGTCCTCGCTGCTTGCGGTGTGAACTGGCCTGATAAGTCACGCCAGACGCTGGTTCGGCTCTAACTATGACGTCAGCGCGAGCCAAGCTGTCGTGGGGCCCATATACACAGTAGACGAGTGGATGTCGCAGAGTTTTATTCATCCTTTGATGTTCGTATATGGCACAGATTCGCTAATTATAACATGGAAGCTGGTTGTAATCTTACTGGACCGATCAAAGACTGTGAAGACATCCGCATTCAATGGACTTTGACGACAGGGAGGTATAGTTCGCTCGCTGTTAGCGCCGTATTGTCCATGCACAAACGACGGATATGTATAGTTCGTTCACTGTAAGCGCCACCAAGTAAATGTTAGAATAAAATTTGATATTATGTGCAGGTTTCGTTGTGTCCCTAAATGAGTATGTTTTTATAAACAATTACTTAGCAGGAGTCGCCCCTCCCCCCTAGGCCCAAATCCTCGTTACGCCACTGCGATATCAAGGTAAGTACAGATATATCTCTCTCATCTTTGAAGTGGGAGTCTATAGTATTGAACACGTCCTAGGTGAAGAAACATGCGAGAGAGAGAGAGAGAGAGAGAGAGAGAGAGAGAGAGAGAGAGAGAGAAACTCCCATGACAATGAAGTGATTAGCGTAGGAATTAATCTTGGCCCGTAATTACGTAGTTGTATTATTGTAATTTAATCTACAGTATCTAGTGTTACAATGTAGTCAACCTTGATCTCCCACAGCCGCAGGTAATGACGGGGTGTGAGCGTCGGCCCTGTAGATTACAGCTGATAGGGGGCGTGGCAGACATTTAGTCATGACTGGACAGTTTCGCATGCCTTGTCCAAGGTGACTTGCCGCGATGCAACTTCTTGTTTGTAAACTACGTAATAGTGTGAAGCTTGTTACAGGGAGCTAAAATAGAAGCTTGATCGTACTTCGAGTTGTGTTTCGTAAACGCGAATAGAAATAAACATAGCGCAATGAAATGTTTGTTGTGAGATGTTGACAGTTGGAACAAAATAGTGAGCTATTTGTTTAGATGTACTGAAACCATGAGGGTGATGGAGATTTTATGTGAGTCTTTCTCTCATTTCATCCAAGTGCAATAATCTGACATTTATACATCTTGATATTTAGCCCAACATAATTCACAAAGTGTGACGTCAAGCAGTGCCTCGGTCTTCCTTGAAAGCTCGCCGAGTTCTTTGCTAAGCTGGGATCATGTTGTATAGAAACACAAGTCAAAGATCAACAAGTTGTTTAGAGTCATCAGGATAGAATTTCGAAGCACTTTTCGGTTCTTTTTATTGGCAGCGATGGAGATGAAGATGAGCTTACGCCTGTTACAATGGCAATGTACAAAATATGTACAATTAAATTTACAATTTACAAATGATATACATTATTGCAAAATTTCCACTTTGCAGATGGATTGTCTAATATAGTTGCGCTAACCTAACCTGTTACAATAATTATTCCCGGTGTCTGTTTGGCCTCAGTGGAACGAAGAGTCGTGGGTTCGAGACCCGAGCTGTCCCCGGGGTTCGAATGCCGTCTCACTCAGGGCAAGTGACACCAGGCACCACACTGTCAGTCTGTCATGATATTCTCGTACTTATAATCATATCTTAATTACAATCATGAAACACGTTTTTAAACGACTAGTTTTTACTTTTTATAGTGCGTGGTCGATGTATGTATTACTCGAATGACGCAAGATTCTACGAGCATTGACGTCACTACCGATACATTCCGTCGCAACACAACCTGCACTACAACATTCATGGATCATCCTCATTAGGAATCATGCACGTAACAAACTTACAATAGTAGTTCCATATCTCCCCCTTGCTTAGGCCTACATGATCGGCCTACATGTTAGTATACGTAACAACATAGTAACAACAACGACAACAACAACATTCATTGGTGTGAGTTGTGATACTTATGTCGTCAATTTTAGTTAAATATCATAGTAAGGTCCATTGTTATGATTTGTTTGTACTGATATCTTACCGATAAAGACAGTTCGACCAGTGCTGATTCGAGAGATATCTGTTCAATTCTCGCTACCGACAGTCCTGACTGAAGATTTTCCTCAGTCAGCAGAATACTGGGTCTTCCTGAATAACAGACCTCGGTCATTCATTCCCAAGTGTGCAAACATATTAAAAATGACACAAGCGATTTGAAAAATATTACGACCGTTTCAACCTATAGTTACATAGTTCGTCATGAACATTGCATGGGAGTTATTATCATTATTATTGATCCCTTTCTATTTTAATTATTGCTGTTAATTATTTCAATGCATTAATTATAGGCCTGTTGATGTTGTATTACTACGTATTAAAGCACAGTGTACCAGAGCAATCACAGAAACCTTGGTCAATATTTGCCCTGCGAGTTGTA
Source organism: Isoperla grammatica (assembly GCA_945910005.1). Taxonomy (NCBI): domain Eukaryota; kingdom Metazoa; phylum Arthropoda; class Insecta; order Plecoptera; family Perlodidae; genus Isoperla; species Isoperla grammatica. The sequence continues at coordinate 2,585,660 of OX246737.1, forward strand.
TATTTACCGAACACAAACACGAACGTTCCTCTCGATCTATCGATATCATCGGCCAACGACCGCGGAGGAAAACTACCCCACTGGTCGATCGATATATCTCGAGACTTCGACTTTGACCTGATCTGATAATGTAATGGACACGGAACAAGATCTCGATTTAGTTAACAATAAGTGAATCCAGAAATAAACCATCCAAATGGCCCTTGCGTCGCACCGCAGGTGTTCAGATGTGAAGTAGATAATATGCACCCATGCACAGTGCACACGACAGCGACTGTGTGCGACATTTTGGTCTCCCTGCTCAGATCTGCCATCAACAACCACGCTTCAGTTGCATAACAACAATAACAACAATAACAACAACACTCATCGACCATTACGACCGCGAGGTGGCTAAGTTGACTCTACTGTGGCAGCTGTGGTGGCAGAGTGCCACTGTTGATGGGCTACCTTGACTTAGATTACTTGGAGCGCTCCCAGTGGCGTGCAGACCATGTCTACACCCACACACAGTGGCGTGCACACCATAGTGCCACTGTTGATGGGCTACCTTGACTTAGATTATTTGGAGCGCTCCCAGTGGCGTGCAGACCATGTCCACACCCACACACAGTGGCGTACACACCATAGTGCCACTGTTGATGGGCTACCTTGACTTAGATTATTTGGAGCGCTCCCAGTGGCGTGCAGACCGTGTCCACACCCACACACAGTGGCGTACACGCGTGAAAACACCTCCACATAACAACCAACAGTGCAAAGTACGAGACAAATGCATGTTTGGCGTACTACGGGACCTGCTCGAACGGTCCCTAAGAAGAATGTATCAGTTCCAGATCGGAAACCCGAATGTATCGATCTCAATAAACTGACGGTTTGGCTGAACCAATAGTCAGGAAGCTATTTCTGATGTAATAAAGTGAAACACCGGTTGAAATGCTTGGTTCTAACCGCTGTCTTCGGGAAAATTCGTGCTCGTCCACGTGGCAAGCCGAACATACGCGAACAACTTCGCAGCGTCTTCTCGGAAGATCCTCGAGCCGACGTCCATTGGTCCAAACGTTTACTTGACTTGAGGGGTGGGACTCGGGCCCAGTGGCGGGATCTCAAGTTTTGGTTAGTTTTCAAAACAATTACTTTAGAAGAAAAGTCAATATTGTTTGGACACGAATGAAATGTTATTGTTTCCTTATCAAGACTCTGGGATGTTACAAACAACGATGAACCTTGACCCCGTGATAAGCGATGATTCTAGCTAGATGTTTCCGTCGAAGATAAGTTAACACATCTCGCGCAGCGCAAAGCTGTCGGGCTGTGTTTTCCAACGAATTGGGGCGTGGCCTAATTGTCTTCTGTCACGATGACAGGTCTCAAGTCGGACTCTCGTCGTTTGCGAGATTCACGGTGGCGCGCGTCGGTCGTTCTCTCGTTATTCACGAGATAACGAGACTCGCTCTCTATGCAGCAAGGACAAGGGGTAGGTTCGCTGGATTTCAATCCATACAATAGAGACAACAATATCTAGTCATATACATAGGCATACATACGTTTAAAACGCCACTGTTGTCAAATACATTTGTATTCTGTTGGTTGTACATATTCAAATATCTCGTACGCGTGCTACGGTCTACGCGTGAGCTTTGTTTCTATTGGGTCCTATTGCTCACTAGTCACTCACGCACGCAGTCACGTGTCCACCACTCCGCGTGCAAAGAGCTCAAACAAGGATATACTCTGATCGTTTAGCACGCAGGGTCTAAATGCTCAGTATAACAAACCCATGGAAATGGAGTAATTAAGTCGTGAATAGTAAACCAAACCGTCGCGGAAATTGTTCGACAAGCTACCTTCGACTTCGACTTCGAGTTCGAGTTCGAGTTCAGCCAGTCAGTTCAGCGACTGCTTTGCCTTCCGCTCTGTGAGGTGAGGCCTCGGGCACTGGTTTATCTCTACAAGGGGAGATAAGCAACACGTGGTTGCCACTGTACGATGCAACTCGGGTTTACTAGTCTCGACCTCAGATCTTCATGCTGCATGCACGATGTTTTAACGAAAATCAGCAGATACCTGGCGTTCTTTCACGCATTCGAAAGGCTGTAAAGTACACGTCATGCCTCATAAGTCACGCCCGCTGTGTTAGGTATTTACAGGTATCCAACACAAAGACTATAATATAGATTCAATAGAACTATAATAGAAGTTCTGTTGGACTCCGTATTTCGTAAGCAAGTATTTACGTTGGAGCAACTTTACTTTATTTGCGATACACCTAATATCTTATTCGCAACGCTCACTGCAAGTCCCAGTGTGTACCCGTGTGGGGGTCGGAACGCCCTCTACCTAGGCTTGCCATAAGTTGTGGTGGTAAAAAGAGGACATTTTAATAAAGAGTGGTATACTCAGGGATTGATGCATATAGTGGGTCAGGGAGGGGTGAAACCCATAATAGGTGTACAGGCTGATCTAGATAAGCTTGTAGTGGGCTAGTGAGAGAAATGTGTTTTCGTGGCCTGAGGTGATCCCTGCTCGCAGTGAAACCCATAATAGGTGTACAGGCTGATGTAGATAAGCTTGTAGTGGGCTAGTGAGAGAAAGGTGTTTTCGTAGCCTGAGGTGATCCCAGCTCGCAGTGAAACCCATAATAGGTGTACAGGCTGATGTAGATAAGCTAGTAGTGGGCTAGTGAGAGAAATGTGTTTTCGTTGCCTGAGGGTATCCCAGCTCGCAGTGAAACCCATAATAGATGTACAGGCTGATGTAAATAAGCTTGTAGTAGGCTAGTGAGAGAAATGTGTTTTCGTAGACTGAGGTGATCCCAGCTCGCAGTGAAACCCAAAATAGGTGTACAGGCTGATGTAGATAAGCTTGTAGTGGGCTAGTGAGAGAAATGTGTTTTCGTTGCCTGAGGTGATCCCAGCTCGCAGTGAAACCCATAATAGATGTACAGGCTGATGTAGATAAGCTTGTAGTGGGCTAGTGAGAGAAAGGAGTTTTCGTTGCCTGAGGTGATCCCAGCTCGCAGTGAAACCCATAATAGGTGTACAGGCTGATGTAGATAAGCTTGTAGTGGGCTAGTGAGAGAAAGGTGTTTTCGTAGCCTGAGGTGATCCCAGCTCGCAGTGAAACCCATAATAGGTGTACAGGCTGATGTAGATAAGCTTGTAGTGGGCTAGTGAGAGAAATGTGTTTTCGTTGCCTGAGGTGATCCCAGCTCGCAGTGAAACCCATAATAGGTGTAAAGCCTGGTGTAGATGAGCTTGTAGTGGGCTAGTGAGAGAAATGTGTTTTCGTTGCCTGAGGTGATCCCAGCTCGCAGTGAAACCCATAATAGGTGTACAGGCTGATGTAGATAAGCTTGTAGTAGGCTAGTGAGAGAAAGGTGTTTTCGTTGCCTGAGGTGATCCCAGCTCGCAGTGAAACCCCATAATAGGTGTACAGGCTGATGTAGTTAAGCTTGTGGTGGGCTAGTGAGAGAAAGGTGTTTTCGTTGCCTGAGGTGATCCCAGCTCGCAGTGAAACCCATAATAGGTGTAAAGCCTGGTGTAGATGAGCTTGTAGTGGGCTAGTGAGAGAAATGTGTTTTCGTTGCCTGAGGTGATCCCAGCTCGCAGTGAAACCCATAATAGGTGTAAAGGCTGATGTAGATAAGCTTGTAGTGGGCTAGTGAGAGAAAGGTGTTTTCGTTGCCTGAGGTGATCCCAGCTCGCAGTGAAACCCCATAATAGGTGTACAGGCTGATGTAGTTAAGCTTGTGGTGGGCTAGTGAGAGAAAGGTGTTTTCGTAGACTGAGGTGATCCCAGCTCGCAGTGAAACCCATAATAGATGTAAAGGCTGATGTAAATAAGCTTACATCCATTCCATGTAGGTTAGTCTATGTCTTGTAGTATCGTCTTGTTGTGTTCAGTGTTGGGTTGGGCTAGGTTCGAACCTAACCTAACCTAACCTAACCTAACCTAACCTAACCTAACCTAACCTAACCAAACCTAACCTAACCTAACCTAACTTAACCTAACCTAACCTAACCTAACCTAACCTAACCTGACCTAACCTAACTTAACCTAACCAACCCTTTTTCTTCCCAACCATCTTCCCTTCCCCGACTCTCTTCCCTTCCCCGATACTCTTTCATAGCGACCATCTTCCCAAACCAACCCTCTTTCTTATTGACCCTCTAACCCGACCCCGACCCTCTTTCGTAGCAACCCTTTTCCTTTCCCCGACCCTCTTTCGTAGCGACCCTTTTCCTTTCCCCGACCATATTTAATAACGGCCCTTTTCCTTTCCCCGACCATATTTAATAACGGCCCTTTTCCTTTCCCCGACCCTCTTTATTACCGACCCTCTTCCCTTTCCAGAACTTCTTCCTTTACGACCCTCTTCCATTCCACGACCCTCTTTCTAAACGACCCTCTTCCCGTCCCGACCCTCTTTCTTCCCTAAAGTTTTTCTTACTGCCCCTCTTCCAGTTCCCGACCTCTTTTGCGACCCTTATCCCGTCCCGACCCTCTTTCTTAGCAACCCTCATCTTTCTACACGACCCCCTTTCCTAACGGCCCTCTTATCGACCCTGACCCTCTTTCCTAACGGCCCTCTTATTGACCCCGACCCTCTTTCCTAACGGCCCTCTTATTGACCCCGACCCTCTTTCCTAACTGCCCTCTTATCGACCCCGACCCTCTTTCCTAACGGCCCTCTTATCGACCCCGACCATCTTTCCTAACGGCCCTCTTATTGACCCGACCCTCTTATCGACCCGACCCTCTTTCCTAACGGCCCTCTTATCGACCCCGACCATCTTTCCTAACGGCCCTCTTATTGACCCGACCCTCTTTCCTAACGGCCCTCTTATTGACCCGACCCTCTTATCGACCCGACCCTCTTTCCTAACGGCCCTCTTATCGACCCGACCCTCTTTCCTAACGGCCCTCTTATCGACCCGACCCTCTTTCCTAACGGCCCTCTTATCGACCCCGACCATCTTTCCTAACGGCCCTCTTATCGACCCGACCCTCTTTCCTAACGGCCCTCTTATCGACCCGACCCTCTTTCCTAACGGCCCTCTTATCGACCCGACCCTCTTTCCTAACGGCCCTCTTATCGACCCGACCCTCTTTCCTAACGGCCCTCTTATCGACCCGACCCTCTTTCCTAACGGCCCTCTTATCGACCCCGACCATCTTTCCTAACGGCCCTCTTATCGACCCGACCCTCTTTCCTAACGGCCCTCTTATCGACCCGACCCTCTTTCCTAACGGCCCTCTTATCGACCCGACCCTCTTTCCTAACGGCCCTCTTATCGACCCCGACCATCTTTCCTAACGGCCCTCTTATCGACCCCGACCATCTTTCCTAACGGCCCTCTTATTGAACCGACCCTCTTATCGACCCGACCCTCTTTCCTAACGGCTCTCTTATCGACCCGACCCTCTTTCCTAACGGCCCTCTTATCGACCCGACCCTCTTTCCTAACGGCCCTCTTATCGACCCCGACCATCTTTCCTAACGGCCCTCTTATTGACCCGACCCTCTTATCGACCCGACCCTCTTTCCTAACGGCCCTCTTATCGACCCTGACCCTCTTTCCTAACGGCCCTCTTATCGACCCGACCCTCTTTCCTAACGGCCCTCTTATCGACCCGACCCTCTTTCCTAACGGCCCTCTTATCGACCCCGACCATCTTTCCTAACGGCCCTCTTATCGACCCTGACCATCTTTCCTAACGGCCCTCTTATTGACCCGACCCTCTTTCCTAACGGCCCTCTTATTGACCCGACCCTCTTATCGACCCGACCCTCTTTCCTAACGGCCCTCTTATCGACCCGACCCTCTTTCCTAACGGCCCTCTTATCGACCCGACCCTCTTTCCTAACGGCCCTCTTATCGACCCCGACCATCTTTCCTAACGGCCCTCTTATCGACCCCGACCATCTTTCCTAACGGCCCTCTTATTGACCCGACCCTCTTTCCTAACGGCCCTCTTATCGACCCCGACCATCTTTCCTAACGGCCCTCTTATTGACCCGACCCTCTTATCGACCCGACCCTCTTTCCTAACGGCCCTCTTATCGACCCTGACCCTCTTTCCTAACGGCCCTCTTATCGACCCGACCCTCTTTCCTAACGGCCCTCTTATCGACCCGACCCTCTTTCCTAACGGCCCTCTTATCGACCCCGACCATCTTTCCTAACGGCCCTCTTATCGACCCCGACCATCTTTCCTAACGGCCCTCTTATCGACCCCGACCATCTTTCCTAACGGCCCTCTTATCGACCCCGACCCTCTTTCCTAACGGCCCTCTTATCGACCCCGACCATCTTTCCTAACGGCCCTCTTATTGACCCGACCCTCTTATCGACCCGACCATCTTTCCTAACGGCCCTCTTATCGACCCGACCCTCTTTCCTAACGGCCCTCTTATTGACCCCGACCCTCTTATTGACCCCGACCATCTTTCCTAACGGCCCTCTTATCGACCCGACCCTCTTTCCTAACGGCCCTCTTATCGACCCGACCCTCTTTCCTAACGGCCCTCTTATTGACCCGACCCTCTTTCCTAACGGCCCTCTTATCGACCCCGACCATCTTTCCTAACGGCCCTCTTATTGACCCGACCCTCTTATTGACCCCGACCATCTTTCCTAACGGCCCTCTTATCGACCCGACCCTCTTTCCTAACGGCCCTCTTATCGACCCGACCCTCTTTCCTAACGGCCCTCTTATTGACCCGACCATCTTTCCTAACGGCCCTCTTATCGACCCCGACCCTCTTTCCTAACGGCCCTCTTATCGACCCGACCCTCTTTCCTAACGGCCCTCTTATCGACCCGACCCTCTTTCCTAACGGCCCTCTTATCGATCCGACCCTCTTTCCTAACGGCCCTCTTATCGACCCGACCTGCTTTCCTAATGGCCCTCTTATCGACCCGACCCTCTTTCCTAATGGCCCTCTTATCGACCCCGACCCTCTTTCTGGGCGAAACTCTTCCAATCCCCGACCCTCTTTCTTAGCGACACTCTTCTCGTCCCAACCATTTTATCCCCGACCCTCTTCCTTCCCAGAAGTTCTTTCTTAGCGACCCTCTTCCCGTCCCGCCCCTCTTTCTTAGAAACCCTCTACTTTCTCCACGACCCTCTTTCTTAAAGGCCCTCTTCTCGTCCCCGACCCTCTTTCTTAGCGACCCTCTTCTCGTCCCATCCCTTTTATCCCCGACCCTCTTCCTTTCCCGAAGTTCTTTCATAGCGACCATCTTTAATAACGGTCCTTTTCCTTTCCCCGATCCTCTTTATTAACGACCCTCTTTCATTTCCAAAACTTCTTTTTACGACCCTCTTCCATTCCCCGACGCTCTTTCTAAACGACCCTCTTCTCATCCTGACTATCTTTCTTCCCCGAAGGTTTTTCTTATTGACCCTCTTCCAGTTCCCGACCTCTCTTGCGACACTTATCCCGCCCCGACCCTCTTTCTTAGCAACCCTGTTCTTTCTCCACGACCCTCTTTCTTCACGACCCTCTTCATTAGCGAACCTCTTCCCATAACCTACCCTCTTTCGTAGCGACCCTCTTCAATCCCCGAAGTTCTTTCTTGGCCACCCTCTTCCCGTCCCGCCCCTCTTAGCGACCCTCTTCATTCTCCACGACTCTGTTTCTCAACGACCCTCTTCCCTTCCCCGACCCTCTTTCTTAACTACCCTCTTCCCTTCCCCGACCCTCTTTCTTAGCGACCCTCTTCCCCCAACCCAACCCAACCCAACCCAACCCAACGTAACGTAACGTGACGAACGTAACGTAACGTAACGTAACCTAACGTAACCTAACCTAGCCTAACCTAACCTAACCTAACCTAACCTAACCTAACCTAACCTAACCTAACCTAACCTAACCTAACCTAACCTAACCTAACCTAACCTAACCTAACCTAGCCTAACCTAACCTAACCTAACCTAACCTAACCTCACCTTACCTTACCTAACCCAACCTTACATCCATCCCATCTATGTAGTGTTAGTCTATGTCTTGTAGTAGTAGTGTCTTCTAGTCTAGTCTAGTGAGAGAAATGTGTTTTCGTAGCCTGAGGTGATCCCAGCTCGCAGTGAAACCCATAATAGGTGTAAAGCCTAATGTAGATAAGCTTGTAGTGGGCTTGTGAGAGAAATGAGTTTTCGTAGCGTGAGATGATCGCAGCTCGCAGTGAAAGCCATAATAGGTGTAAAGGCTAATGTAGATAGTGGGCTAGTGAGAGAAATGTGTTTTCGTAGCCTGAGGTGATCCCAGCTCGCAGTGAGACCCATAATAGGTGTAAAGGCTAATGTAGATAGCTTGTAGTGGGCTAGTGAGAGAAATGTGTTTTCGTAGCCTGAGGTGATCGCAGCTCGCAGTGAAACCCATAATAGGTGTAAAGCCTGGTGTAGATAAGCTTGATCCTTCAATCCGTTATCTGTGCTTCTATATAGATGTTTTAAAATTATAAAGATAAAGATAAAGATAAAGATATTTATTCTTCAAGACACAACTTACATGTCTAATCTCTAAGGAGATGTGCGAAGAGTGGATAGGCTACAATGCCTATACTAAAAGTAACAATAAAATACTATATTCACATTTACAACAAATGTAGAAAAATAAATAGATAGGGCCTAGGCCTAAATTCTAAACCACTAAAATCTAAAATCAAAAAACTACGCATACTTAGTGCATAACAGCTGCTCAGTCGATATAGGTATACAGCAAACACTTTTAAGGTTGTAAGAATTGTTTTTGAAGGTAGGCCTAGTGGGGGGGGGGGGGGGGGGGTTAAGCCCTAAAATTCCCTTTGGTATGCCACTGAAAATAATGATACCATTTATACTTAAAGGGATAGTCAGATGAAAAACTAAAAAATCACCAATTAGTCATTAGTCCATGAAATTCAGTTATGTGTAAAATACAATTGATATAGGTTGCTTCAATGCAACAAAAAAATAGTGAACAATAAGCTATTCTACTAGATTCCCTTCGGCAGCCCTGCTGCATTTTTCTTCTAAAGCGTAGTGCAACTGTATCGGTTCTGAGGTCGCTGGCGCCTTCCCGATAGACAAAGGACTCATTGTGTTATACGAGACCAGCCCGCGCTCCGCGAAACACTCGGCGACTGAGGACAGTACCACTCAAAACAGATTGCAACTTTTCTTCACATCATGTCACAAAAAAATTAATTGCAGGGTATTTTGTAGAAGTACACGTTCGTACTAAGAAGCATGTTATCGGTAGAGAAACGATGCACATTAAACCTCCTGATCGATTTTTGATCAGTATTTTAGCGGTGGTTTTACTTTCTCAAGGCAACATTTTTTTGTATATGGGAATTACCATTAGAAAAGTTGCTCGGTGCTACTTGGTAGCAACAAACAAAAAAATCACGTTTTCTTTAATTTTTTAACCGCCTGCTTTTAAAGTATGGTATCTTTTAGTCATGTTTTTTATATTATAAGGTGGACATCTACAAATGGTAGTTCTTAAGTTTTTCACCCGACTATCCCTTTAAAGCAGTGTTGTAAGGGACCTGAGGCCTAAATGCGACTAATCAAATGGTGAACATGACACCTGCATTTTTCGTGAAAAAGACGCGATCCGGCCGAAGTGAAACCAGAAACCCGGACATTTCATGCTTTTATTAAAAAGCCGCCCGGACGCATGAAGAGCATACGAAAAAGAGGACATGTCCGGGTTTAAACGGACAAATGGCAACCCTACCTCTACCCCAGTGTGCCATGCAGGGGCCGGTCCAGTGTGCCCCCGTGTGGGGGTCAGAACGCCCTCTACCTCAGTGTGCGAGGGGCCGGGCCCCAATAGACTCTGCTATCAGCGCCAACATGCTCGCGAAGGTTAACAGGGCCACGGCCATGTCCGCCATGTTGACGTATGTGTCCGCCATGTTGACGTGGGCGAGAGATACGGAGATCTATATTTACTTGATTACAAGTAATTGGTTTCAAATGTTCTAGACATGTCTCCGAGATGAGCGATTTTATCGGATAGAGAATTAATTAGGATTTTAACCACTCAGGTCTGAATTCATCAAACTTTTTATCCGGCGATTTACTAATCTCGGATTAGTTACCATGGTTTCAACAAACATTACATTCGAACTGCAAGGTGGCTTTTAGCGGGCGCCATTTTTGATCTCCGATTAACAGAAAATGAAACTGGCCTTCAATCAACCAAACATACCCGACTGTGCAGATGTAAAGACGCTTTCGTTTTCGTATCTTTGCATTGAAATATATGTAGTTCTTGTAACTGAATAGATAGACGATAAAAATAAATGTATTTACTTATTCTCATTGTAACACGGGTATTTGTATGCTGTGTCAACTGTCAAGCAACCATTATTCCCTTCCTTTTATGTAAAGCAGCATAGGCGTGCGCAGGGGGGGGCAAGGGGGGGCAGCGGCCCCCCCATTAGGACAGGTGAGCTTTTTTTGTTTTAAATCGAATTTCGCCCGGGTATACCGTATACGCCTGCCGATCGTAAAAGACGAGAAGAGGATCTATAGCACCTTCCTTATATTACATATATATTCTTAAAACTATCGCTGTTGCTCTAACTGCCTTGCCCGTTTGGCCCGGGAAAGAATAGGTCCAGAATAGTGCCTGCCGTAGGCCTAAGGGGCGACAATAATGCTGACGCTTGACATAATGGTTCAAATCTTACCTGAAGTCCTAGATTGGAATGACGTTGGAATCAGCTGACCGGCCTCAACATCAACTGTTGCCCTACCGCCAAGATTTTGGCTGTGGGACTGACCACTTCCTTCACTTTGTAACAATGTATCACTGATATCCACAAATAATCGTGTAAAATTAACCCATTGAACAGACAACCTGAACCTCCTAATACGCTTAAAAACACGTTTAAAAAATGCATGTCTTTAAAAAATCTCCTGCGGAACTTTTTGTTGGGGGCGTCCCCCACGCCCCCCATTCGCGCCGCCGTGAAAGACTTTCATTGGGAATGTATTGTGCCCCCCCATTGATCAACCTCTGCGCACGCCTATGTAAAGCAGCGCTCAGGCAGTATAATAATTTATTAATGTCTAACCTAATTATTATTTAATATATATTCTTGTCAGCGATTTCTTGTATGCGAATTCATAATTTATATATTAGCGTGTGAGATAAATCGGTTCCTATAAATTGGTGTACTAATGTCCGTTCAGTTTCCAAGAGGTGCCCGAGGTAAGTGGGCTGATAAAAACTATCCATCACGTACCAATGTGGATTTAATGCTCTAGATAAATTTAGTGGCTGGAATCTTAATGTGATTTATTTGCAATAAAACGGCTGGGATTGGAATCCAATTAGACTTATTGTGCTATAAAGATTGCTCTCTCTATCAGTATCAGTTCTCTCATTAATGAGTCCAATGAATGTATTCGTTTGATTGTGGTCGTTAAGTTTAGTGGCTGTTTGATTGGGGCGTAGATGAAGCGGCCTCACGGCTGTTCCGATGGCGGCAATAGTGTACACCTAGGCCTACTGTGTGTACATCACACAACAGGTGGGGTCGAGAAAGAGCCAAACCACAGACAACTTACTGTGGCCAAACTATTTTAGTACTTATGTGACCAAAGTGAGTAAACAACATCTGTCGTTTCGTTGGCACTGTTGGCTGTAGATGCATTTACGTTACATCTTTCTAATTTACAAGCAATAGCATTTTTATTTTTTTAGTATTATAGAATAACCAACTCATTACTTGTCAGCAAATGAATAAATACATTTTCTATTTATCACTCACTGGGCTCAGTTACAAGAAGTGATGTTCATTGAACAAGCCTGTACTCTGTAGTGTGTGCGAAACAAGGGGGTTTGTGATGTGTTGTGTTGTCACTTCCCTACATATTACTGTAACGAGGCGTAATTACGACTGATTAGACCACAGGAATGCGAGTATTATTCGAGTTAATTAAACCTTGTCTTGAGTTAACTGAGTCGACCTCATTGTCGGTTGTTATGTTGGCGACAACACCGAGAGACAGGAGCCAATCACTGACCGCTTGAACCAACGTATGCGTGTGCGTGTGCGTGTACGTGTGCGTGTGCGTGTGCGTGTGCGTGTGCGTGTGCGTGTGCGTGTGCGTGTGCGTGTGCGTGTGCGTGACCAGGAAGCGTCGCGACGCCTACCAAGCACTGCTCATCACGGGCTCAACGCGTGCGACTCCGACTGCGACAACGAGACAGACAGATCTGATCTATTTCAAGACTTGCAGTCGGTCAGAGACGACTGAAAATCGTTAACTCTCACTCTCTCCCTTCCTTCGCTCTGCACTTCACGGTCACATCAAGGGCGATCGCGACGACAAGCACGCAAACGATGGAAGGGATTTATGTAGAAAATACCCAAAACTTGTTATAAGGGAGGGGGTGATTATGCAACCCCTCCCTGTTTTGTGTTTCTGGGTACGCCACTGTAGGGAACTCTGGGATGCGGTAAATGTACAAACCACAAATAGTGGTGGGTTGTGACCGACAATAATCATCTGAACTCCAAAAGAGAAAAGCTGAATTTTATGTAATCGTCTTAGAAAAGAGAATTTTTCCAAAAACAACAAAACTTGCTTGAATCATAACTTGACTCAACTCCTGGGATATCGACAGAACTGTTCGAGCTATTTTGAGTTTCAAACGACTAAATAGATTCTATATAATATTATATCGTTTCAATGAAATTAATAATAATTTTGAAATGTATCTCCCAATATAATACAGGCCTACTTGTTAGTTGTTATAGGAGTTTCTTCGTATCATATTATCTAAAATCGGTTTGTTTATTCGTAGAAAGAGGTGAGAGTTGAGGCGGCATCTTCTAAAGAGAAGAGGTGTGAAACTGTGAATTACTTGGGTCTATTTGGCCACGGGAGCAACGGTAGTTCTCTATAACACTCAGCACTCAGGTGCGATGTGTGCCGACTAAAGCACGTGTTAGTTAGCACCTCTACTGTAGTGTAGACTGTAGACTGCTGGCTCAGATGTGTCACATGCTAATAGCTGACACGTGCTTTATCAGGCGTATATCTCTCAGCACATTCTACTTCTAGGCAAGGTAGGTAGACTAAATACTAGCGGACATAATATGGCGAATGCAAAATGTGACAGCGTCCCATTTTAGGTATGTGAACCTCTTACTAGGTGGATATTCTTGGACCAAATGAAGACAATTTCCATCTTTAACCACGTGAAGTTATTGTGTTTCATAAATGTATAATTACGCCTGGCTGTTCTTTGTTTAGCAATGTAGGACTTCGTGTATGTATTGTAATGGTATAATAGGGGCTGTTGACTGTTAAAAAGCAACTAGCCTAGCATCTAAATAAGAGTGCCTAGGCGGCGCCCAGGCTCTCCCAGGCTCGAATACACCACTGGACTCATGCGTTATCTGAACCGAGTGTCAATGTAAGCCAGGCACGTTACAGGACACCGCATACGTCACTCACACAAGGTGTCTAATCATGTTGTACTACTAGCGCAACACGACGGCTGCTATCAGCTGTTCACACAACGACTGATAAGCCGACTCGAGTACCGCCCCTTTCACGCACGGTGTTTCCACGGACACCAACAGATTCCTAGCGTTCTGTCATACATGCGGTCTTCCACTTTGTAGAGTGAACAGGCCTCAATAGTCACGCCCACTGTGTTTGGGGCTTTCAGAATTCCAATAAATACACGGCAGTGAATAATCAAATGAAAGGAACTTGAGAAGTAAGTTGGTAACATTGGCCTCTGTTATAGACTAGTTTGGTTGGGACAAGTTGCCTAACCTGCGTCGCTGTCTTGTATGTAAGACATAGCGATGTATGTTTGTCTCTGTTGTGTCGGACTAAAAACTGGTCCATGTACAGACAGACAACACAATGGCTGATCGCTGATATAAAGCTTCGATTAAATTAACCGCTTCGATTAACCAAGGTCGCGTGGTTGCATTTATAATCGCGACAGACTACGACGTTGTCAGGGCCCGTCTGACTGTGTCGGCAATACTTGATGGTCCACCCAACATGCGCAACCCGAGTTCTGTCGGTAAACATTGTTTAAAATGATTTAAAATTGTCAAAAAGTAAAACAAAATATGTCTTCTCCCGGTGAATTTGTTGCTCTTTTTGTGAATGTTTCTTTGTTCAAATAGATATTTCCGGTTATGCAATGTTCTTATTTTTATGTTGTGGCAACACTTTGAAATTAAATAAGACTATTTGATAAACGGAAACATTAATTGGAACAAAGAATCATTCATCAGGTAGAGAACTACATTCACTAGAGAGATAACATTATTATAGTAAATAAAATAAATAAATAAATTCACATTTAGAGTCTACCCACTCAGTAACTAAACTGATTTGCAGCCAATAGGATCGCGCGAGATACGGGTATACAACATGCTTCTAAGGACGTCTCCTATTGGTCGCCATGAGATGGGCTCGATGTCAGCAGCCAATAGGATCGCGCGAGATACGAGTATAATCATACGATGATTACGTTTGATTAAGAGTTGTTCAAACATCATGCTAATTAAGTAATAGTTGGCTGGGGGCATTGCAATCGGCAACGATAAGGGGTTACGCATTAAAACATGCGATGTTATTGTTAAAAAAAATGCAGCTTTATAATTCGGCAAAGAAGGGGACAAATCTGGAAGAACATAAGAAGCTCTTCAGCCTGCATGATCCTTAGAGCAGATATATAGGCAAGATCCTTAGAGCACATATGTAGGCAAGATCCTTAGAGCAGATATGTAGGCAAGATCCTTAGAGCAGATATGTAGGCAAGATCGAAACTGCGCCCCGCGAAACGATGTAGTTTCGCAAATAACTGATCCTGTCCGCTGGAATAACATTTGAGTTTATTCAAAACAGTTTGATTTCAACGGGGTTAGTCCAAATTAAAATGTCCACATATATCGCCGCGCACACTACCAACCTATGAACTTTCAATTGAAGGACCCGCGGGCAGCAATGTTAAGGGTACTGATACTGTAGTTACTGATGATAAGAGAAAACTACCTAATAACTATTTATTTATGAGATAGTGGTACACATTGAGGTGAAACATTGTTTCCATTACCTTTGCTCTGCTCGTGTGGGAGTTGGAACTCATAATTCAGTCACGTGTCTATATTTACTAACGATGTAGAAACGTTTACGTCACGACGTGCTCAAGTGTTATTGGTTGTGTACTCAGGTACTACAATACTGTAATGTAGTGACGCGATCTAATCGACTATTGTTTACCGCGTTTTAATGGTGTTTTTACGACCGCTTCAATAGACGGAGTGTAAACCACAATTCCGTGCTAAAGTCAGCTTCTCGCTTATTTGCTGATGGAATTGCTCACACGTGCTGACTCAACTCGGGAGGAATTGCTCACACGTGCTGACTCTAACTCGGGAGGAATTGCTCACACGTGCTGACTCAACTCGGGAGGAATTGCTCACACGTGCTGACTCTAACTCGGGAGGAATTGCTCACACGTGCTGACTCTAACTCGGGAGGAATTGCTCACACGTGCTGACTCTAACTCGGGAGGAATTGCTCACACGTGCTGACTCTAACTCGGGAGGAATTGCTCACACGTGCTGACTCTAACTCGGGAGGAATTGCTCACACGTGCTGACTCTAACTCGGGAGGAATTGCTCACACGTGCTGACTCTAACTCGGGAGGAATTGCTCACACGTGCTGACTCTAACTCGGGAGGAATTGCTCACACGTGCTGACTCTAACTCGGGAGGAATTGCTCACACGTGCTGACTCTAACTCGGGAGGAATTGCTCACACGTGCTGACTCTAACTCGGGAGGAATTGCTCACACGTGCTGACTCTAACTCGGGAGGAATTGCTCACACGTGCTGACTCTAACTCGGGAGGAATTGCTCACACGTGCTGACTCTAACTCGGGAGGAATTGCTCACACGTGCTGACTCTAACTCGGGAGGAATTGCTCACACGTGCTGACTAGCTCGGGAGGTCGCGGTTCGATTCCGACCACCGGCAATACTGACTGAAGGTTTTCACGCGAGGGTTTCCTAAGCCATCAGGCGAATGAATGGATTGACTGAGGCCATTTAACAGCGTCGGCCATTCCTTTACTTAAATACATCAGGCGTCGCAACGATAATATATTACCAGGGGGGCGTAGCCTCCCATGACTTATTAGTATTACTAATTTTGTAACCGATTTTGCGACGTTCAAATAGGTTATGAATGAAATTATTCATGAAATCCATGGGGGTATGGGTAAAACAGGCGCGCACCCTACACAACAGAGCTACTTGTTTCGTTGTGACTGTGTTGTCTTGGTCCAGGCTGGGCCAGATGCGGCAGTTGTGTATTTGGGCGTGGGTAACCTACACCTTCTATTCATAACTCCAGTAGTGGACATGGCCGGCTATTAGACTGTTGGAAGTGCCTCATAACTTACACGCGTGCTGCTGGTGTGTTTAGCGGTGATAGCCAGGGAGATACGCCCCCCCCCCCCCCCCCCCAGCACCTCGCACTCTTACACGCGGGGCATCACATGTTCGTCTACAATAGGCAAGTGAATCAAATCTAAGTTCAGGTAGCGATGGACATACGCACTACTCGGGTGTTGCAGTTAAACAGCTGTATGATGCATTAAATTAAATTAAAATAATACCATACACAATTTAGTGCTCAGGTTTATTTTTATTCATATATATATTTTGAGCTGTTGCAAAAGTTTTAGATTTCATCTTTCAGTTCCTAATTCCTCACGCATGTCTCACGGGTAATTAATATCTAATTGTTTCTCTTCTGATATAAGTTACAACTTGTGTTGTCTTGATCACATAGTGGCCTACTCGCAAACCCTATCAAACGTTAGACAAAGTCTCAAGCCCGATTTCCCCGAACGTATAATATTAATTTGTGTGGTATTTCGCGGAAAGCTCCGAGCTTGCGGGAAGGACTATTCAACCCGATGTTTAGGCTACGCGGGTCGCGCTGGGTCGAGGCGGTAACATAATACGCATGCACGCGTATACAGCCGTACACGTGTTACCTTGCAGACGGCGGAAGGTCGCACGCGGCCATGAAACTATCGCAAGATGCTCACTACGCACGCGCCCCCCCCTCGTCACTCCATTCATTCAACACACTCAGCACCGCGTACACAATCGTGAGGCAATGCGGAACAATGTAGCCACTCAACTATTTTATGCAGCATCTTATCGGAAAATAGATAGTTACAAAGATAAGAGAGTTACATTTTAACAACGTACCGAACTGTAACTACATTATAAACGACGTATCCAACTGTAATTACATTCTGAACAACGTATCCGACTCAAGTTACATTCTGGACATCGTATCCAACTGTAATAATTACATTATGGACACAGGACACAGGACAATGTATCCAACTGTAATTACATTCTGGACAACGTATCCGACTGAAGTTACATTCTGGACATCGTATCCAACTGTAATAATTACATTATGGACACAGGACACAGGACGATGTATCCAACTGTATAATTACATTCTGAACAACGTATCCAATCGCGTATACATTCGCAACAACGTTTCTAAGCGTAATTGCTTTGTAACAACTAATCGAACCGTAATTGCTTATTGGCTTAATTAATTTTTGACTACGTGGCCATTTAGAAGTGCGATTGCTTTCCCACCCCTGGGCACATGTCACGTGTTGCGGCTATATAGCTCATGGACAGTGCATCCCTACATTGGCCACCCCTGGGCACGTGCTTTACACCTGTCACGCGGTCGTCGCGATGGGCCTCATCGCGCGGCGGGAATGTTTTTAGGTCGCATGGTGCAGTTGTGTGGCTATAGCTCATGGTCAGTGCATTAATAGAATGTGGACGCCCCAGCCTAGGCAAAGGTGTTTCGCAGTGGTAGGTTAGTTAGGAGAGCTGGCGTTCTACGCTCTACGCTTTACTCCCGGCGCGCACCTGCCCGCCTCCCTGCCGACTTGGGGCAGGGGTTGGAATCAAACTACCGGCTGGGGATGGGGTTTAGAGGGGTTCATTCCGCGTGCACCTAGACAAGGTTGGTGTATTTAGAGCTACACGGAGTAAATACAGACACTGCGACGAATTGAAAATGTAGTTGCGTTGAAACATCCGGACACGTCGAGTCTGTCTCTACGAAATATGTTACTAAATAATGACAGTACGATAATTGACAGTCTAAACAAATAATGCACCTTTGCAAAAGTAGCCTAGAAAACAGAATCATAAAAAAATCTGACGACTACGTTGAATGTTTGTTGTTGAATATTGATTAGTTAATCATGCGAAAGCGGAGACGTCTCGCACTTGACACGATGGCTGGATCGTTCTGATCATTGCACTCGAACGATAGAGTCGATAGGTCGAACGCACGTGGCGTAAACGTTGAAAACTACCGAAAATAACTCATGCGAAACTGGTGATTAATTTCGAAACACCTCATTGGGGGGGGGGGGGGGGTAATTCGGCGGGTAATTTAAAAGCACAAAATTTGTCTTCACCTAGAATTATTATGTAAATAATATACAAATTACACTCGTCCCAAAAACGTATATTTAATATTAATATATGTGTAAATTTTAGTTAATTACCCTGCTTGTATTTTCTTAGCTGTTTTTCTGTAAGGGTAACTTCACAACTCACTCGTAGGCCTACCACCAATCAACTGTCGACTCACTTGGCACACGCGAGCTTTTAAATAAGTAGGCGACATTTCGCGCGACGGTGCTGCGATCTAGCGGCGAGCGGGCGAAGCTCCAAGGACGAACTCCGTCGGCTATTTTCATTGGCTCGCGCTTCAGTTCATTTTTCACACGGTGCCGAATAAATCGGTGCTAATTTCGGGAATATTGTTCTAATTTAAACCCCAGGAACGTTCCAAAGTATCAGCCAATGAGAGGCGCACATGGCCGACACACCTCGCGGGAAGTGGCTCAGGTCCAATCAGACAAGAGAAGACGTCAGACGAGCGGAAAAAACAGGCGCCAACAGCGAATTATGTAACAAGAATCTTCGACGTAGTTCATAGGAATAAATTAATAACCGACCCCATTGAGAGTTGAAACACATTCAACAGATGGATCGACAATGGCGGCTGCTGTAAGTGGATCGTGTGTCATTGTCTTGAGGACAATATCCGTTACAACAACAGTTAGCTGCAAGTGCAATAGAATGCACTGCATGACATAACCATTTGGGGAGGCAATTGCTGTTGCATGACGGGTGAAGCTACTTCCCCCCCCCCCCCCTCATGCAGGTTCCACCAGTTATATGTGTGAAGCCTTCATAGAATTGAACGTAATGTACAATGTTCTCCGCTGAACAATAATATATTACTCAACCGCCCCCCCCTCCCCCTCAATCATGCTGTACAGGTTCTGAGCTCGATTCTCCGTATTTTAATAACTACTTATAGAAACAGTTCGATTTTATCGGTTACCTTTGCACTTGCAGCTTCGCAGAATCTAAAAGTAGTTCTGTAGGTTATGATGCTAAATAGTAAATACAACAAACGTCATATATGTTTTATAGAGTTGTTCCACTATCTTCTCTTCTATCTTATTTCTATGTATTATTTTGTAACTCGATCTACTTACTTTACTTTTGTAACTTGTGTTGTTGTTTACTGTTCTTACTATTGTAAATGCAGTTAGCAAACAGTGCAAATGTGTACTACAGGTCTTTATGTATTACGCTAAATAAATGTTCCCCACTGAAAATGACATTCATATTAAGCAGTGGATTCTCACGTTAAATTATAGGACGAAACCAGTATTTATGAAACAGGATAACAATTCAATTGTGTATCTTATGTCATGTTGTAATTGAGGGGTAGACAAAGATACAATGTACAAAATGGCACAATTTAAAATAAATGTTACACAATACACAAAACACATATTTTAGGTTATTACTGTATTGTTTTGCAGGAATTGAACTATTTTGGGAGCTACGGAAGATGTTTTGTTTTCGTGTCCGTTATCTCCATTGCCCCTGACTTTGGCCCCAGCCTCTGAATCTCACTTCACTTCACTCAAACAAGTTGTCAATTCATCTTCTCCGATTAATTAAGATTTATGGCAACGGATCGTAAAAGTGACGTCATCTAAATGGAACAATAATGCAGATACGAATAACAAGTTCAATAATTGATCTATAACGTTCTATAGCCTTTGACTCTTCCCAGCCGATAGCGCTGTGATAAACAGGCCCCCCTGTCAAAGCCGTCCACTAGAGATAAGAGTGTAGCTTACGCAATACTCTGATATACTTCATGTTGCGTCGTGTTACGTAGCGATGTCTAATCACGCATCACATCATACAATGCCAACAGCGATTGCCTCTGTCAGGTGGCAACCATTCATTGTTCGTTTGTCCTGTCTCAACAGGAGTATTTTACGCCAGGAGTAATCCAGAAATACGTCATTGTAACGGATATGGGAGTAGAAATCACAGTTACTCCCACTTGGACAAAAAAACAGAGTTGTCACAGTTGAGATCGTTTCAGTTGTTCCTCCTACTCCTACTCGGGAAGCAGGTGTAAAAACCTTACTCCCATCACAGTTGTAGTAAGTTACTACTGGACAAAAGAACTTGTCGCAGCTACTCCCATCACACTTACTCCAGGACAGAAAAACGGGGTTTTCGTAATACCGTACTCCTGGAGTAATGATGACAGGACAAACGAACAAAGCTCCGTGAAACCAATGGTGAAACACATTTGAACGGGGCCGCGATCCATCCAACATCTGTTTCGGATAACCTTTAGTTAAAAATTAAAAAACAAATTTTAAATGGAAAATTATAAATGGTAAACAATGTTGGCAAAAAAATGTCAACACAATATTTGGTCTCATGCTAAAGAAATAGCCGAGTAAAGTTATCTACTTTCCTAACATCTACTTGAAATAGGTTCATTAGGGATAATTACGTCATTGGGTTGGATACCTGGACATTCCTAACACAGCGGGCGTGAACAAGATAAGGATTTGTTACCGACGTGTTACTGGGTAGGCCTGTGCGTGTAGTATAGTAAAGTGTAACATATTGTGTAACTGAGTTGGTAAACACTTGACCGACGAAAGAATGTTCAACGAGGGTCATCAATATTGATTCAGTGATCAATCAGCAGGCAGCCATGACAGTCTGTTAAAATTGTTATCAGCTGCTGTATAGGTATAGTCAGTACCAACCCAACACTTACACAACATATTAGTTACGAAGCTGCTAATTTTAAACTATTTACCGAGATATTTCTTGGTAATTCGAACGTTATTTGCTCTTATTTACCTCAGTAGCTCACGTATAAGTGCAAGTGCACCTGATATTACTTGCTGCACCAACGCAGTCTGTACATATGGTGCAAGACGACACTGCACACACTGCACATATTATGTACAACAAGCCTCGTAACATCTGTGTGTGGTGTCTAGGTTGTGGCTGAGCTAACATTCAACTCGGCGCCACATAGTAGTGTATTACAGACAGGGGCTACCAAAGTGTGACAACTTTAGCGCGCCAAGTTATCCATAACTGTCACAATGTCACATGCATAATATCATGATTCATGACGCATACAGGAGAACCAACATTCATAATAATACATCAAACAATTATGTTGAGATTATTTTGTGACGTTGGTTTCAATTATGTGAAATGTTAATGTATTGTTGCTGTAGAATCACAATACGTTACATTACTTTATTGTACTGCGTTGTTTTAAATTCTTTTTGAATAAAAGAATCGTATTTCTGATCTGACGGATAGTTCCATTGAATTTTACACCCTAACGTTTGGAATAAGGTCGAGTACTAATTCAGCCCCAGGTAAAAATAAGTTTGTATGAAAAGGTTTGAAACTAAATGTAAATAATATGTGAAAAGAGAGAGAGAGAGAGATTGATTGATTGATTGATTGATTTTGGTCTTTATTATGAGCGGGATTAAGGCCAAGGGAGAAATCATTTTATTATTTCTTGATGTTACTTTTGACCATTGGACATTGTGTTTGTACATTGTAATGGATATTATTGTTATGTATAAGCTTTTCTCCACTTCGAGGCATTCAATGCCAAACCAATTATTACTCAAGGGACTCATACTATTTGTATGTATTCTCTGCTTGGCTTACAACCCCTGTAGTCGAGGACTTGTCCGGCTTCACCTGTGGAATGCATTGCACGCCAGGAATCCCATTGTCTGTCTGGCTGGCTGCATGACAACTATTTGCAGTCCGCAGGGTTGTACACAAGCGTTTCACTACTGTACGAACATTCACCCGTGTCTGTGGAAATCTTTTGTAACCCTCAAATCATGGAACATTTTTGTAGTTATGCCTGTTCTAAATTGTATTGTTAATTCAACGTAGCTAAAGTCGTTCCACAGCAACCTTGTGGATGCTGACTGACGTTATAGATGTGCGAGGCGTGGCCAATCAAATGTCAGTATTTGAAAAAGCCACCCGCTGATTGGCTCCGACTCATTTATCAATGACTTCAGCAAATAATTAGGGATGTGTTATACAATTGATATCGATAACTGTAATTTAAAAATAGTGTTGACGATAATTTGCTACAAAAATTTCATCATTGCCAAACTACATTTGTAATTTATTTGTATATGTTCTTTATACTCTAAACATATACATCTTTTACTTTATACTCTAAACATTCTTGTTGTGTGGCGTTGTAGGGATTGGATAGTGATCTCAAAACAACGTTGTGAATGCTGACGTCATAAATGAGTGAGTCGGAACCAATCAGCGGGTGGTTTACCATATACCGACATTTGGTTGGCCAATGCCTCACTCATCTGTGACGTCAGTATCCACAAGGTTGCTGTGGAACCAGGTTGGGTCGCGTGTGACGTCAGCCTCAGAGGGGTACCCAATACCCATGTCGATCACTGCCACTGAGAGCCGAGCGTGGACATCTCGTGTGACGTCAGAGAGGTACCCATGTCGATCACTGCCACTGAGAGCCGAGCGTCTCGTGTGACGTCAGAGAGGTACCCATGTCGATCACTGCCACTGAAAGCCGAGCGCGGACATCGCGTGTGACGTCAGAGAGGGCCCCATGTCGATCACTGCCACTGAGAGCCGAGCGTCTCGTGTGACGTCAGAGAGGGCCCCATGTCGATCACTGCCACTGAGAGCCGAGCGTCTCGTGTGACGTCAGAGAGGGCCCCATGTCGATCACTGCCACTGAGAGCCGAGCGTCTCGTGTGACGTCAGAGAGGGCCCCATGTCATCACTGCCACTGAGAGCCGAGTGTGTATACACACACGGGCGTGAGACCACGTGTGTCCTGAGCCACTTGTCCGAATACTTGGCAATTGTCAGGTCACTGATCGAGGTCACAGTTCAGCCAATCAAGAAATAACGCAGATTCCGATCCAGTTAAAACGGCATAGTTGACTTCATTAGCGCTGTTTGCGTTTCAAGCTGGTGACATGTCCGCCATATTGTAGGCCATGCCACCTCGACTAGTTCATAAGTCTCTCACCAGATGCGCTGTCAGCCACTATACTTTTCAATGCGAGTACAGTTAGAAGTGCGTTGCATATATTTATAATGTTCAAACTCTAACCTAATAGATTTCATCACCGTCACCATAAAACGAGGAAATATTGTCTAAAAACAGTGTTTCCATTTTGTTTCGGCGAGCCCACGTGATCGTAGTTCGTGACATTACCGCGAGGCTCGCTGTGATTGGCTGAGAGACCCCTGCATGAACACAGTCTGCCCCAAACGTCGCGCGTAGTAAGTCACGTGACTGCGCCGTGATTGGTCGAGACACAGCTGACGTACAACACAGTCCGCCCCGCA